>OU342744.1:263824944-264361076 GCA_910589775.1 Avena eriantha | reverse complement strand
TTTTTGTATAAGAACAACACGTTGCAGATGACCTCTAGTGGTTGATCCATGTGTGGGTGTGGAAGAACACACATGTAATGACAGTGGTGGATCCATGTGTGGTTTGTGGGATAGACACAACATGCAATGACTCTAGTGCTAGTTTAGTATAAGAACACACATGCAATGATTCTAGTGGGTCCACATGTGGTTTGTGAAAAGAACACAAATGCAATGACCACTGGTTGATCCATAAGTTGTTTGTGGAAAAGAAACACACATGCCAATGAGTCTAGTGGATCCATGTGTGGTTTGTGGAAAAGACACACACATGCCATGACTAGTGCTAGTTTTCTGGTTTTAGTATAAGAACACACATGACACATGACTCTAGAGGTTGATCCATGTGTGTTTGTGGGAAACAACCACATATGCAATGACTCTGGTTGATTCCATATGGGTTTTGGAAGACCACACATGCAATGACCACTGGTGGATCCATGTGTGGTTTGTGGAAAAGAACACATATGCAATGACCACTGGTAGATCCATGTGTGGTTTGTGGAAATAACACACATGCAATGACTCTAGTGTTGGTTTTAGTATAAGAACACACATGCAATGACTCTAGTGGTGGATCCATGTGTGTTATGTGGAAAAGAACACACACATGCAATGACTCTAGTGGTCGATCCATGTGTGGTTTGTGGAATAACACACATGCAATGACTCTAGTGGTTGATCCATGTGTGGTTTGTGGAAATAACACACATGCAATGACTGTAATGGATCCATAAGTGGTTTATGGAAAAGAACACACATGCAATGTCCACTAGTTGATCCATATGTGGTTTGTGGAAAGAACACACATCCAATGAATCTAGTGGTTGATCCATGTGTGGTTTGTGGAAAGAACACACATGCAATGACTGTGGTTGATCCATATGTGGTTTGTGGAAAGAACACACATGCAATGACTCTAGTGGTTGATCCATGTGTGGTTTGTGGAAAGAACACACAGGCAATGACGCTAGTGTTGGTTTAAGTATAAGAACACACATGCAATGAGTCTAGTGGTGGATCCATGTGTGGTTTGCGGAAAAGAACACACACATGCAATGACTCTAGTGGTCGATCCATGTGTGGTTTGTGGAAATAACACACATGCAATGACTCTAGTGGTTGATCCATGTGTGGTTTGTGGAAATAACACACATGCAATGACTGTAATGGTTGATCCATGTGTGGTTTGTGGAAATAACACACATGCAATGACTGTAATGGATCCATAAGTGGTTCATGGAAAAGAACACACATGCAATGACCCGTGGTTGATCCATGTGTGGTTTGTGGAAAGAACAAACATGTAATGACTCTAGTGGTTCATCCATGTGTGGTTTGTGGAAAGAACACACATGCAATGACTCTAGTACTAGTTTTGGTATAAGAACACACATACAATGACTCTAGTGTTGGTTTTAGTATAAGAAGACACATGCAATGACTCTAGTGGTTGATCCATAAGTGGTTTGTGCAAAAGAACACACACATGCAATGACTCTAGTGGTTGATCCATATGTTGTTTGTGGGAAGAACACACATGCAATGACTCTAGTGGTTGATCCATGTGTAGTTTGTGGAAATAACACACATGCAATGACTGTAATGGATCTATAAGTGGTTTATGGAAAAGAACCCACATGCCTGACCACAGGTTGATCCATTTGTTGGTTTTTGTATAAGAACACACATGCAATGACTCTAGTGGTTGATCCATGTGTGGTTTGTGGAAAGAACACACATGCAATTACAGTGGTGGATCCTTGTGTGGATTGTGGATAGAACAGACATGCAATGACTCTAGGCTAGTTTTAGTATAAGAACACACATGAATTGACTCTAGTGGGTCCAGATGTGGTTTGTGAAAAGAACACACATGCAATGACCACTGGTTTATCTATAAGTTGTTTGTGTCAAAGAACACACATGCAATGAGTCTAGTGGATCCATGTGTGGTTTGTGGAAAAGAACACACATGCAATGACTCTAGTGCTGGTTTGTGGTTTTAGTATAAGAACACACATGCAATGACTCTAGTGGTTGATCCATGTGTGGTTTGTGGAAACAACACACATGCAATGACTCTGGTTAATCCATATGTGGTTTGTGGAAAGAACACACATGCAATGACCACTAGTGGATCCATGTGTGGTTTGTGGAAAAGAACACACATGCAATGACCACTGGTTGATCCATGTGTGGTTTGTGGAAAGAACACACATGCAATGACTCTAGTGTTGGTTTTAGTATAAGAACGCACATTCAATGACTCTAGTGGTGGATCCATGTGTGGTTTGTGGAAAAGAACACACACATACAATGATTCTAGTGGTCGATCCATGTGTGGTTTGTGGAAATAACACACATGCAATGACTCTAGTGGTTGATCCATGTGTGGTTTGTGGAAATAACACACATGCAATGACTGTAATGGATCCATAAGTGGTTTATGGAAAAGAACACACATGCAATGACCCCTGGTTGATCCATATGTGGTTTCTAGAAAGAACACACATGCAATGACTCTAGTGGTTGATCCATGTGTGGTTTGTGGAAAGAACACACATGCAATGACTCTTGGTTGATCCATATGTGGTTTGTGGAAAGAACACACATGCAATGACTCTAGTGGTTGATCCATGTGTGGTTTGTGGAAAGAACACACATGCAATGACAGTGGTGGATCCATGTGTGGTTTGTGGATACAACACACATGCAATGACTCTAGTGCTAGTTTTAGTATAAGAACACACCTGCAATGACTCTAGTGGGTCCACGTGTGGTTTGTGAAAAGAACACACATGCAATGACCACTGGTTGATCCATAAGTTGTTTGTGGAAAAGAACACACATGCAATGAGTCTAGTGGATCCATGTGTGGTTTGTGGAAAAGAACACACATGCAATGACTCTAGTGCTGGTTTGTGGTTTTAGTATAAGAACAAACATGCAATGACTCTAGTGGTTGATCCATGTGTGGTTTGTGGAAACAACACACATGCAATGACTCTGGTTGATCCATTTGTGGTTTGTGGAAATAACACACATGCAACGACCACTGGTGGATCCATTTGTGGTTTGTGGAAAAGAACACACATGTAATGACTCTAGTGGTTGATCCATGTGTGGTTTGTGGAAATAACACACATGCAATGACTGTAATGGATCCATAAGTGGTTTGTGGAAAGAACACACACACAATGACCACTGGTGGATCCATGTTGGTTTTAGTATAAGAACACACATGCAATGACTCTAGTGGTTGATCCATGTTTGTTTGTGGTTTTAGTATAAGAACAAGCATCCCCTCTCTCTCTCTCTCTCTCTCTCTCTCTCTCTCTCTCGCGGAAGCCCAAACCTGTGCCCACTCTGTCTGCTACGACCTGATTGGTTGTCACAGTTGTCACGCGGATCATGCGCACCAACCGTTGATCCTATGTGATCCAACAAGGCTCGTTGCACACGTCGTGCCCTTCACAGGACAGCGCGAGACAGCACGAACGTCTCCCTCAACGAGACTTCTACAAGAAGGAACACGATGCCATCCATGGAAAAAGTGGTCGAGCGGTCATGTCATGTTTAATCTAGTCTGCAAAGGCTACAAGTCTACTACACGGCAACTGGTCATCCACGGACCACCGGCTATACCATTTTTACTATGCAGCGTGCCTGCACTCTCACTTCCGTCAGGCCCCCACCACACGAACCTTCCACGTGGCAGCCGCAGCTGGAAGAGCTGTCAACCGGGGCCCTCGAGGAGGCCTAAACGTCCCCGCATTAAAAACCCAGCCTATCGGGTCCTCCATTCGCACTCATCCACTACTATCTCTTCCCTATCCAGCAAAACACCAGAATCTTGAACATCCTTGCATGAACCTTCTCCATGAAACTAGTGCGTGGGGGTGAGTGTCCGGGCATCGCCGTCGGGGTGGTGCTTCACGCGGCAGATCTGGAGGAGCATCACCCGGCATAGGCCGAGGAGGACATGCAGTTTAACCCCTTGGGGGACCATGTGCACGCCAGTGCTGACGACTTCGGAGGTGCCGATGAGGGCGTGGAGTTTGACGAACATGCTCCGCTCGTGTACCCGGAGGTACATCTATTTCTACATGTTTCATATTTTCTACTCAAGCTTAATCTATGTAGGCGTCATAAAAAAATCTAGTCCTAATGATTAGATGCAACGTACGAACCGGTACATGGAGAGATCTAGTCTGTTCTGAATGAATCCAAATTATTTATTTATTACCAAGTTACCAAGAACACAAACCACATTAATTTAGGAGCGAGCTGGGGAGATGGCCGTAATGAACCGCTGAACCTGTATAGACATGTTATTGCATCAAAAGTAACTTGGAATGGTGGAAGGAATATATATTTATTATTTTGCTCATTTCGGTTTGTGTTCCATACATTACAGGTGTATTCAAGTGAGATGGACTCCGACAAGGAGACCAGGGACAACAAAAGCCGCCATGTCATGAAGAAGCTCAAGAGCGGGATAATCCCTTTCCGCACTCGACTTGGGGAGCTCAGGTGCCCTTTCTGTAAGAAAGGAGTCAACCCGAGGATTGCCAGCTTGATTCCGCATGCGGTTGGTCAGCGGCCAAGGCTAAGCACGCTGCTTATGACAAGTTCCTGAGGGAGTATGTCAAGAACGGCCTAGTGTCCCCTTACTTAGGAATCAGCAACTCCTAGCCGACCAACCCCGTCACTGTGTTGGCCCGGCCACTAATAATATTTAGTTCTCTTACCGTATCTAGACCCTTAAACTATGTGGATTTGTATTTTTGTACCCTTCAAAATATATTCAAGTTCATCTGTTTATGTTGTTAATGTTACGGTGGCATACTCGTTATTTTGCATGGATAGAGGGGTGCCCCCGACAGATATAAGGGTTATCCTGTCTGCTAGATCATAGAGGATCAACGGTTGGTGGGCAAAACTAAGTACAACTGAATTGCCATTGTTAGACACGAGGGAAAAAAACGTGACTCACGGTACGCGTGTGTGGTGCACGAGGCGGTAGCGGACACGTGTGGCCGTGCACGGTGCATTAGCCTACACGGTGCACGGTAGTGCAACGAAATGCTGCTTCCCTTCTCCTTTAATAGAGGCCTCCCCACTCCCACTCCCACTCATCACGCACTCGCTCACTCAACCGTTTCCACTGTCCCATCACCTTCTGCAAACGCCGAACAAAGCCCCAACCACGCCGGCGATGGAGAATATTGGCGCGGTGGCCATCAGCGCCTCCAAGGCAGCCGCCGAGGAGCCCCCCGTCCTCATCCCCGCTTCCGCCGTAGCCTCTGGCGAGGAGGCCTCCGCCGGTCTCGGACAGATCTCGCTCGGCTGGGACCCCTACAAGGAGGTTGTCTACATAAGGCCGGAGAACCCCTACGACACCAGCATCGCCGACCCGTGGTCTGAGGTAACCAGGGTTTTCTCCCCTTCCCTTGTTCTTCCCCCGTTCCCATCGTTGGATGCTAGATCGTATGTTTTTAGGGCTCAACAGTTCGTATTTTTTACAGTAGCTAATCCTATTGTGTTAGATCTCGATTTTCGATGAATCCCCCTGTTCGTAGTTGGGATTAGTATTCGATTTGGTTCGAGATTTGGGGAATAATCAGGAGATCTCATTCGGTTAATTTATGCAAAAAATCAATCCCGATAATCAAAGTATCTCAATCATGTCCTTATTTCACTCTTCTGTTTTTTCCAACAGGAGGATATCAGCGACCTCCGCAGCGACGACGAGTCGCAGGACACCAAGACTCGTCATGTGCTGAGGAGGCTAAACTCCGGTCAGTACAACAACTTCTTCGCCGGGGACGTGTACAGGTGCCCCTTCTGCCCCACCAGGAGGCTCCACGGCACGGACTTCAACTCCCTCGTGAAGCATGCCGAGGACGTGAGGACCTGTGGCGAGTCCGTGAACGTCCTCAACTTCAGGTCCAAGCACCAGGCGCTCGGTCTTCACCTCCGCAACCTCCAGAAGGTGGCTATCGAGGAGGGTCGCATGCCCCCGATCAGACCCAAGGTGCCCAAGGTCAAGGGGCTGGGCAGCAAGAAGTGGAGGAGGCGCCAGAGGGAGGAGGCGGATGCCCTCCTGGCAGAGGCCACGAGGGGCCACTGATCAGCTGCTGCTGCTGCTACTGCTGCTGTAAAGCAGCTTCTTTTGTCTTGTTTGTGTTGAAGCAGTCCGCTGCTACTGCTGCTGAGCAGCCTAATTGTCGAACCTCGTTAAGTACCGTACTATATAACCTATATTAGCTGCTTTATCTACATCTGCTCTATTTACTGAATTTATTTATGGTGCTGGTTTGTTTTGCTGCTCTAGATTTGCTACCAGATTGGGGTAAAACGATCGCAAAAGGAACAATGAATGAAGAGAGAAGCTGCTCTAGATTCCCTACCTTTTTGGGCAAAAAACACAACTGTTAGAGAGAGAGAGGGGAAAATGCGCTCTTTAAAAAGGCCACTTTAGGCGTCATGGTGCACGTAACGGCCAAGCCTTTGACCAGACGGCACCCCCTCCGAGCACATGTGAGGGCTTCAGAATATCGGGAGGGCAAAAGTGAGGACAAACGAGACACAATGTTGCTATAGCTAAATCTGACAAAAAGCTGAATTTGGCTTTACCATGCAGTTTGGCTAGAGCTCCACAATGTAGCTATTCTAAATCCCTAAACTATGTGGTGCGTTGAAACCTAATGCTTTTCCACCGACATGTGTGTTGCAAAGTTGCTTGATCATGAATGCTTACACAAGTTGCCTACAGAGAAACTTATAGAAGCATGGGCAAACGAGCTTCATTTTTGCAAATTCGGGACAAGCTTTGCTCAATCGGCAGGCCTGATCGGCTGCCCTGGGGTGCAGGGATGCTAGGTGCATGTCTATGCTTACACTTCTTAAACTTTTTAGGAATTAATAATAATTGTACACTTCCTTCTGTCCTGTCACGTTATGTCGTGTCAGCACCGCGCACCCGCTGCGGATCGGCAACAGAATGGTGGTCTATGTGACCGGTTTCTGCCACGCCAAAGCCACGTCGCACACCCGTCCCATCGCCTACAGGGACGGACGCCGAATTTAATCGCTAGGTTTGGAAACCATCGGTGCTCGCTCGGTCAAACTTGCTTCCGCATGGGTATGACCGGAATATTGGTAAACAGAATTTAAGCATCGCCTTCTGTCTCCTCAACACATCACTATGCAAAAATCCCCAACTCATTCCTTCCGCCGGCGCCGCCACCGCCACCGCAAGAACCATCGACGCTGCCGCAGGCACCGCCTCCGCCTGGCCATACCACCGCAACAGATCACTCCACCTCCACACCCAGTCCCAGCCATCGCTACCGAAACTAGGCCACCTCCGCCGCATTAGTTGCTGCCATGGACGCAGAGTACGGCGTATTCGGCGACGGGAGCGACTACACCGACGAGTACACCGTCACCGCCCATGGCACCACCAAGCTGACGGTCGTCCACACAAATGCGTCAGCGGAGGTGGCCAAGGTCATCACAATGTACGAGCGGTGGCAACAAGATCTGATGGACAGGTACAAGATCGTCGGCCTTGACCTCGAGTATACCAGAGATAGGAAGAGGACGGTGATTTTGCAGCTGTCCATGTGCAACCACTGCCTACTATATCACGTATGTAGGGCCAAATCTGTATGCCCGGAGCTTCGCGAGTTCCTACACATGAGGGAGATCTACTTTGCCAACGTCGACATCAAGAACGACACTTCGAAGCTAGAACGGGATCTCCTCGTCAATCATGTCGATCTCCAACGTTTGTGGAGGTACCCAGATGACTGTACGGGGAAAGCCGGCACGGCTAGACTCGCTTCCGACATCATCGACCGCGAGTACGCCGGCATGAAAATCGAGTTCCCGAAGCACCTGGACGAGCGATGTGAGTGGAGGCACCTGGATTACGATGCGATCAAGTACGCAGCCAGGGACGCGTATGTCTGCTACGAGATGCTAAATAGGATCTGGCGGGTGGGTGAGTGTGTTGTTTACCACTACTAGTTTCGCATTTTGTTCCTAGTTTTATCTCGCCTGTATTTTATCTCGCTTGTATTTTCTAAGCATTCTGTGTGTAAGAACCAAGCTCGTATGATCCCTGTGCTATTATCTACTTAACCTGTATGAATTACATTCCCCCTTTTGTATGCTCAACATTCATTCTTACAAATTCTGTCTGTGCCATTTGCATGCGGCAGAATCATGGACTGACATGGATAAGGTGTGATAGAGTCATAAGTCATAACCAAACCCAGATTATAGAGAAGGATACAGTCATAAACCAGATTATAGTTTGACAAAGGTAATACACATCAGTTCGTAATTGCTCACATAGTGTACTTATGAAATAACATGTTTTCATAAACACAACAATCATGCACTAATAGTCTACATCCCAGCCTGTTGGAGAAGGCAACCGATCCCAGGATGCCTTCGGTCGCTTGCCCTGATTTGTAGATTCATCTACGATCTGGCATCTGGGACAAACAACCTGCCTTGGTGGTGGTTCAATGATGCGATGCCTAGAACGAGATTTTACAATCTGGCGGTACATCTCGTGGCTAGCATACCCGTCAATTGCAGCGTACTTCAGATTAGGTTCAGAAAGTGGCTTATCCTCCCAGTATCGTGCCCTTAACGCCTCCATGAACATCTCGGCTATCTATCCTTTATGTTAGCGTACCACGGGTCTATGTGTTCGGAGGCAAGAGCGGCCATCCCGGTCTTACCGCCCTTCTTCCTTGGGATCCAGTAAATTTCCTAGATGTCCACTCTGCACTCCTTTGGGATTCTAATGTTGATAGTCAGGCTTTCAAGCAGTTTACTGTCATTCGTGATGTCAACACTGGTAAATGTTATGTGCTGGTTCACAAGAAAGTCATGAAACAGATCCCTAATGCTTTCGCCCCACCTGCATGAAAATGAATTCAGACAAATAATATAGCAATAAATTTTGCAAACAGACGGTTCAGGAACAAAAAGACAGCAAAGTCTACCAGATTCCGTCAGCCCCCTTCTCGCAAAAAGGCTGGTATACGAGGATGTGCCCCTTCATGGAGAGTTGCACCACGGCGATCCTATGGCAATCACGGCTGTACTCGAGGTCGAGACCTATGAACCTGTTTTCTTCGAAGTGCAGCCAACTCGTGAAATTATTCAGAGTGTTCCTCACCGTCCGAGGGTCGGTGGTGTAGACCACATCGATCTTCTTCCTGCCATGTACTTCGATGTCGAAGTGCGCAGTTTCTTGCCTGCTGTCGTTTCGGACGTCCGGAGCGTCCATGAATATAGGCAAGAGGGAAAGGATACGGAGGAAGAGGGTGATGTGGTGGTGGAGGAAATGGATGAGGCCATGGAGGAGAAAGACGATGAGGCCGTGGTGGAGGAAATGAGACGGAGAAGTGAAAGATTGGAACCGCCCTTACCAATATCTGGAATGGTGCACGACCGTTCATAGTAGGGTGAAGGTGGCGAAAAATGGTGGTTTTACACGTCGACGCTAGCACTTCCTAAAATTTGTTCTGCGCCACTTGCATGCAGTGGAATCAATTCAAACTTAGGCACGTTTACGCGTGCCGACCTTCACTCACTGACAGGCGGGCCACACATTTCCCTTTTACAATTTATTTTTTCACTTCCTCTAGACGGTTCTGGTGCCCGCCCTCATTAGTTACGCCCCCTTCTTTCCTTCCACGCGGACGAGAACCGGCGGCAGCGGCGGTTCCTTGCAGATTCGCTCCCCACTCGAACAACTGCCCCATCCCTGATTCCACCCCTCTCGAATCCATCCGCCTCCTTATCACAACGCCTCCATTAATCTACCGGATTCCAGACTCCATTTGCCGCTATGGGTAGAGCTTGAGGTAGCAGCAGGCTGAAGCAAAAGGCATGTGATGACGATGCGGATGTCCAGGGCGACCGCTACCGCGAGGATTGGGGATGGCCAAACCTCAGCGCTGCGAACGTGCACAGGATCGCCTCAGAGTTGGACATCATCTCAGCCGGCCGCCTCGCTCGCTGCATCCCTGGCTACCGCGTGACGATGCGGAACATGGACGAACAACCGTTCGGCACGCCAGACCTTCTTTACCCCGATAATAGGAAATGGCCAGACGATCGCGATGGCCACGTAAGTTCCAGTATCTAGCTTATTCGTTCAGTTATATCGTTGATTCATATGTGCTGAACTCTCATCGGAATCCTATGTTGCTTTCGTCGAACGTGTTGTGTGTACGCGCGGTTTGAACAAATCAAACCATTTAAGACTATTCTGTACAGTGGAAACTCTGCTCGTACCTGATATTCTGGTATTTTTGTAGTGACACAGTCATAAACGAGTTGTTAATTTCGATTTTGCAATGGAATGCCTGCTAGGTGATATTCTGTTTCCTAAAATAAAAACAAACAGATTAGATGATTTAAGGCTGTTATGCCCCGAGCTGTTTAATTATGATCATCGTCAGGAGTTTTTTCTAGGGGGCTCTGCTCCTACTCCATATATTGAGTATCTTCGTAGTGACACATGCACAATTTAGGCGATATCTGAGGAGACACTCGTATTTAGGCGATATTTTGTGTACTTTAATCTTAAGGTCCAGTTTTCAAATTGTATTTGCAATGAAATCCATGCTAGGTGATTGTACCAACTGACAACAAACTCTGCAGAATATTCATGCAAAACTGATGCTGCTGGATAAGTGGTCGGAATCAGTAGTGGTGAATATCAAGGAAGAATAAGAGACGGAAATGAGAGATGACCAGAACTGGGTGGGTGGCAATGGCGAGTGGCTGGTCCTTTTATCCCAGGATGGAAGTACTTGGACTCTAAAAAATTGCTACAGATCGAAGAGACTTGCAGTGCCATCTTTGAAGGGTGTCGGCATTACTGCATTCAACAGCAGGTGGCCGCCGCACATTTCCAAATTCGCTTACAGGTTCAACATGGTAGAACTTGAGCTTGTGAAGGTACAACTCCCACGTAGACCACGGGAGGGGGCGTGGAAGAACTGGGAGTACGACCTCTTAGCGGTGTTCGACAAAGCAATCGCATTCATTAGATGCCTAGAAGACAAGGAATGGACAGTCTTGCGCGACGACTTCCTGCGGCCAGAGAAGTATGTCGACGCCGTCTTCACCTACGGCTACTCTTCGTACAGACCGCAACGCATTTATGCGGTCACTAAACCTAGCGGCGACATGCGTGTTTGGGAGCCGTCCATTTGGGGTGAGTCATGGTGTCATATAGCATGTAAAATCCAATTCACAATTCTGCTTACTGACTGTTAGTAACACACAGGTACCCACGCAGCCCCGCGCATAATTACAGCTCCGGTCATCGAAGATGCAGTAGCAGATGCTGAACTTGGGACACGACGCTAGTTCCTGGCACCTCTCAGAGACAACACGGAACAACATGATGAACTCTTGTGAATTCATATCAGGGGAGCACTAAACAACGTTGGTGATACAATAGAACATATGGGGACACAACTTTCTTCATACCCATCGCTGCGGTGTCACGTTTTCTCGAGGTCCGCATGCCCATCCAAAGACCCAGTAGAGCAAGTTTGGAGCAGAGTCAACAATCTGAAGGGACAATCTGTGTTTCTTGGGATCAACTACCCTTTCTTTGTCGGAGCCCCTAGAGCTATTGAACCTGTAATTGCTCAGGCAGCCCTGGCCCCTAATGCTGCTGCTGCTGGTGGTGGTGGTGGAGCTGACGAAGAACTAGCTGCTGCTGCTGCTCCTGGTGAAGATGACGAAATACTTGGTGATGCTGCTGCTGGTCAAGCTGACGAAATACTTGCTAATGCTGCTGCTGGTGAAGCTGATGAAATACCTGCTGAGGCTGCTGCCGGAGTCTAGGAAGAACATGCTGGTGGTGTTTCTAAGGTGCCAACACTTCTAGTATTGATAGCAAACTGTGTGTTTGCTGCACACTCACGCGCCTATCATGTTGACACTCCAGATCCGACCTGGAGCCGAATCCACGTCAGAGGGAAGGGGCCTACAATTGGCTCATCAGTGGGGCCGTACTATTTGAAGGAAAATGAAAGACGGCCAAACGCAGCATTCTGGTTCGTTCCGACGATACCACCAGCTCCAGGGACCTAGTGCTCATACTGGCAGATCCGATGAACCATTTGTCTTTATCTTTATCATTAGTTACGCTTATGTGTGTAAAGACTAAGTTGTGCTTATTTGTGTAAGATTAAGTTAGGCCTAACTGCGTAATATTCAGTGAAGCCCAGCTTTTCTTTCCACGCCCATAACAACAGAATTGCAGCATAGAACATACAAATGTAATGTGCATACCACGCATTTTTGCTCAGGATAACAACCACTTCAAGCAAATGATACATCGTGTACGCATTTGAACGCATCACTAGAATGTGCCACCTATTTATGATTGATGACATGGATCTAGCTTTTCTGTGCTTATTTGCATTGAATCACTCATTGATTTGTTCACATATATTTTGGCAATGGCTGATGAACTCCACTCTCTTGGTAACTTGCTTCCTCAACGAGCACTTGTTGATGCAATGCAAAGTACAGAACATGGTCGTCATCGTCATTCCATTTAGGTTCTCTATGTTTTGTCACAGAGCTACTAATTTCAAATGAAAATCTAGTAAACAATATATGTGTACATTGTTAGAGTATGCTACGGCCACGGTACATACATGTTTTTCTACAATCATAAGAAGAAAAATTGATGCATTTTCACCTTGTTGGCCTTGTGCCGAACTGGGTGGATGTGGCTTTGGGGTTCGGAGAGGAAGGTGCCGTGGCTGGTGCGTGTGCGACCACGGCGACGGCGAGCTCGGATTCTGGAGGAGACCAACAAGACCGAGCATGGTCGGCATGGGTACATATCTCACCCGGGAATGAATACCCGTCCCCGCGCCGTGCCAATGGTGCGGTCATGGTGAGGGCGAGCTCTGATTCGGGATGGGGAGGAGAACAGGCCGAGCAGGTTTGTCCAAGTCCTAGCTCCGCGCCATGGCTACGACCACAGATTGCCGCCCCGGAGGAAGCAGCAGACGCGTAAAGGATGCATGCGCCAACGCTGCAAGCCTACATGGCAGCGACGATGGCAGCGACATAATGGCAAAAGCTGACAGGGGGGACCCAACTTGACGGCCGTTAACCTGATTTTTTGTATTGAAACGTTAAGTTGAATTCGGGATGAAAACGACCCTCTGAGTATTTGGCACGCCAACTATAGTCATCGCGGATGATATCAGGGAACTCGGGTACCGCGTTGCCTGGCCGCCCCAACTTTCGGGCCGCAAAATGATATTCTCCATCCTCCGATGTGAGTGCTCGAAGTTATTTCCTTTAGATTCTGCAATTTTGTGTTCTTGTTTCTTGTTTTCACTAGTTAGGATTAATGGAAAACAACAAAAAAATTAGAGAGCTTTATAGTATTTATCTTGAGTTAGGACTTGAAGTGTTTGAAGAGAAAATTAAAAAACCTATGGAACTTTATTTGCATGCTAATAGCAATGTTGTTAGTATGAATTCTTTGGACACCATTATTGCTAATGCTATGGAAAAGTCTAAGCTTGGGAAGCTAGTTTTTATGAAAATGATCTTTTTAGTTCCCTAGCTTTGGAAGATAGCTATTCTATTGCTTACGATGATACCATACCTCCAATATATGATGATTACAATGATGAATATGATATTTTCAGTCCACCTACTATTGAGTAGGAAATTAATTATGACTATAATATGCCTCCTATATTTGATGATTATGGTGATGATAATAATAATGATAGCTATTTTGTTGAATTTTCTCCCACCACAATCAATAAGAATGACTATGTTTATGTGGGGAGTATTAATTCTTTTATGCATATGGCTCATGATAAGAATGTTTCTTGTAATAGTTATATTGTTACTTTTATTCATGATGCTACTAAAAGTTATTATGAGAGAGGGAAACATGGTTTTATGTGTCTCAATAATATTAAGTTTCCCTTCTTTATGTTGAAAGTCTTGAAGTTGCACTTGTTTTGCTTTACTATGCTTATTGCTTTGTGCTTTCATGACTTGTTTCTTTACAATATTCCTATGCATAGGAAGTGGGTTAGACTTAAATGTGCTTTGAATTTGCTTCTTGATGCTCTATTTTACTTCAATTCATATTTCTTATGTGAGCATCTTCTCAAACTATCATGTCTAACTTAAAGGCATTAAAGAAAAGTAATTATTGGGAGATAACCCAAAAGTTAGATGAGTATTGGAAGTTATTACCTCTGTAATAACCTCTCCTTATCCTTTTTATTTGCTTTTTGTGCCAAGAGTAACCTCTAATGAGAGAGAAGTAATGATTGGGAAAGTTGCTGTCCCAAAACAGATTTCTGTGCTTCACCGTAAAAATTCGTGTAAAATCTCTGTACGTACTTTTGAGGCGTTAATTTTTGTGCTTCATACCCAGGTTGTTATCTAACTTCCGTTAGTTCAACACTTTTTGATTTGAGCAACAGAAGGTCTTCGAAAAAATTCGTCTTTACCTGCTGGTCTGTTTTGACAGATTTCTGCCATTTTCTGCATTTGCTTTTTGTTGGTTCCTTTTTCAGTTCTTTTGGGGAATTCAGCTTTTTGAGGGAAGTGCTACAGTATCTTGTGTTTTAATGGAAGTTTATTTGGTGTTAGAACTGAACGTAAGACTTATTTATCTTGAGTGCACTAATGTTGCTAATAAAGATTGTGTGAAGTTTTGTATGAAGGAAAAATTTCAGGTGTATGGAAGGAATGAGTAATGAGATGAAGGATGGACAAAAGCTCAAGCTTGGGGATGCCACGCGTGTCACCCCAAGATATATCCAAGAAGTACAAGCATCAAAGCTTGGGGATGCCCAAGGCATCCCCTTCTTTATCAATAAAAATCCCAGGTTTCTTCCCAACGCTTCATTTTTATTGTTTCATGCACAGTTGTGTTGTTCTTGGAGCGTCTTCTTTTTCGTTTTCGTTTTGTTTTTCATTTGCTTGGTTTTCTTAGTTTGTTGAATAAATTGGTTGGACCCCCTCTTTCATGCATTGGTTTTCAAATAGTTTGGTTTGGATTGGAAAAGAGTAGGAAAGTTCATGCTTAAGTGGTAAAGAGAGCTTATTTTATATTATGGCCTATGCTTTGTCATGCCATGCTTGATATAGTTTTGGATTTATGCTTAGTATTCTTTTCTGTAGCATGACTTGTTATAAACAATTGAGATTGCTTAATGTGCCTTGGATGAATCATGCGTTGTTTTAGCATATTAAAGCATAGTATAGTGGTATTCTCCTTTGATGCTTTATTTGGGTTGACTTGGCACATGCTCACACCATGTTATGACTATCCAAAGTCACCATAGCCTTGATTATCCTTTAGTTTTCAACTTGTAGTATCACTTTATGCTTTGATCAATGATGTTTTGTCGCTCTGCATGATTATGGCCATTATTGCTCTCTTAGTTGGTCGCTCCCAGTCTTTTGCTAGCCTCCTTAACCAAGTATGAGTTCCACTCATGCATCCAACTCCTAAAACCAAGTTATTCCAAAGAGTCCACCATACCTACCTATTAGCATTTGCTATTCCAATTATATTCATGTTTTTATCTACCTTCTGAATTAAACTTGTTATGTGAAAATTAGTGATTAAAGCTCTCACGAACTGGATGGCACACTTTACTTTTCTTGCATTTAATAAACTTGAACCATTGGGTCCTTCTTTGTTGCATATATGCTTGCACTTTATAAGTTGAAGTTAACAGAACCCTGTATCATGGGGAACACTTTCAACATTGCACTTTTACTTTGTACCCCGTTGATATCATGTTCTTTTGCTTATGGATCCCGACGGTGTGAAATAAAAGTGGAACTTATGAGATCATGGAGTTTGTATGTGTGTTAGAGAAACGCCTGGGCCACTAGCCTAAGACATGCCTAATCATGGTGGAAACTTGCAACATAACCATAATGAGAACTCTATGAAGCATCCACAATAAAAAACTATGCAAATAGAAAATAAAAAGATCGCTAAGATGCTCATTGTCTGCTTGCCTTGTCATTTTGATTATGGGATAACACATGTATCATGTGCAAGGGGTACCCCGTTAGCGGTTCTTTATGATACATGTGTACTTACAATCACAAGAGCTTACTTGTGACTAAAGTTGAGTAGCATGAGGTTCGGTCTTCGTAAGTAAGGGGCATGGGATTTCGGCTTATAACTTGTCAAGCATATCCTCTTAGTTGTGTCACTTTAACCTTAATCACCTTCAATATGCTTATGATAGGGGCAATGAGAGCTGAAAGCTAATAAGTACCATAATTTTTGGAAGCTCTTTATGAAACTTGAGTCTCTACTTCCTTCTTTGAAGGCCTTTCTTCCACTTTTATATTGTGTCTCCACCTTTTATCTTTATGCACCTACTTTGAGAGCATAGTGGCCATTCTTAGTTCTATGTGCATCGTCCCAAGACTTATTGATTGATGCACAACTTTGATATTGCTTGTTTTAAACTATTTGTATCTAGTCACTCTTGTGAACTTTGAAGGTGTCCTATGCATTTATATTTGCTACTCTATGAGGGACAAGCTGAATGCCACTATGCTATGTTTTCTTTATGTGAAACAAACAAACGTCTTGCAAATCATTGTTATTCATGAATCTTTTGTTTGTGCCTTTTCATGTTGCAACATAGTTGCTTTGTCTTATTGTTAGAACTTTATCTTTCATGTTATGATTAAAGTACTATGATCCCAGCTTTGAATGTTTTACAAATACTTTGGTCAAGTTTATGATGGTGCATGTCACCTCAAAAATTATTCTTTTTTATCACTTACCTACTCGAGGACGAGCAGGAGTTAAGCTTGGGGATGTTGATACATTGAAAATGTATCTATAATTTTTGATGTTCCATGCTTGGTTTTATCTACTTTCTTATGTTTTGTTCCAACTTTGGAGTACTTTTCATAGACTTTTTTGGACTGACCTATTAAGAAAATGCCACAGTGCCTGTTGCCTGTTTTCTGCTGTTTGGTTCCAGAAAGTCAGAAATTGAATATTCTTGGAATTGGACGGGACAAAAGCCAAAGTCAATATTTCACCGAGGGGGACACGGAGCCAGAATACAAGACGGAGGAGGGCTAGGGCCTGGCCACACCATATAGTGGCGCGGGTGACCCCTGGCTGCGCCACAAGGTGGTGTGGGCCCCTCTGGCCTCCACCGACCTTGCCTTTCGCCTATAAGATGCCTCCCGATGCGAAAACCCTAAATCATCCAGCCTCCAGCCACAAAAAGTTCCACAGTGCCGCCGCCACCGAAGGAGAGATTCGGGGGACAGAAAGTCTCTGTTCCGGCACCCTGCCGGGATGAGGAAGTGCCCCCGGAGCCATCTCCATCGATCTCGACCACCATCTCCATCGCCATTGCCGATTCCCATGATGAGGAGGGAGTAGATCTCTCTCGAGGCTAAGGGTTCTACCAGTAGCTATGTGTTCATCTCTCTCTCTATGCATGATCATATTGTGATCTTGAGCTTTGTAATCAAGTAGATCTACCTTGCTACTCAAGTGCTTTAATAGATCTCTGCTCTCCCCATGTGTGTGAAGTGACAGCGTGCACACCATGGTGGCACTTAGGCTAGAGATTACAAATACTTCTTATGAGTTATATTTGGAGTTGGATGTCTCTATGAAATTGTGGTGTTTGTTGGAACCATCTAGTGCTCAAGGTGATAGTGTGGGGTTATCTAGATGGGAAATGCTTACTTTGAGGTGTGCTGTTATAGCCCTACCATGGATTAGAGTGTCCAACCGGAGAGTAGTTAAGAGTAGTATCATAAAGAAGAATATATTTATATGAGAGTGTTCACTAGTGAAAGTATGATCCCTAGGCCTTGTTTCTAGCATTGAAACGCCATTTGCAACTTGATCTGTTACATGTTTGCTTGCTTCTATCTTTATTTCAGTTTGCCTTTAGTCTTTTACCACATCAACCACACGCAATCAAGCTATTTTCTATCACCGTTACCACTTATAATTATCCATACCACTTGTATTTTACTATCTCTTCCCCGAACTAGTGCACCTATACACCTGACAAGTGTATTGGGTGTGTTGGGGACACAAGAGACTTCTTGTATCTTGATTGCAGGGTTACTTGAGAGGGATACCTTTGACCACTTCCTCCCTGAGTTCGATAAACCTTGGGTGATCCACTTAAGGGAAACTTGCCGCTGTTCTACAAACCTCTGCACTTGGAGGCCCAACAACTGTCTACAAGAATACAAGTGCGTAGACATCAGTTGCAACCGTAGGAATTTTTTGTTTTCTATGCAACGAACCCCATTAGTGGTATTAGATCTATGTCTATGCATATATGCTTTGTACGGTTAGAACACATATAAATATGTGGGCGCTGATGGTCATGTTATTATATCCTTCATGTATTTTGGATATTAGCGGCATAGTGGGATGAAGCGGCCCAGACAAACTTTATATGTCCTCGCAGATGAGACCCGTTCCACGCTTGACATGCAACTAGTTTTGCATAAGTGGCTAGCTGGTGTCTGTCTCTCCCACTATAGTTGATATCTGATTTACAATGGGTTGCTAATAACTTGATTATCATTGTTGTGGTTCCTTGTTCTTTGGTAAGATCGATTCTATCTTCGAAAGCGCAAAGCCACGTAAAATATGCAAAAGATAAATTAGAAGCATCTAGTTTTATTTTTGCTAGGTTTGTGTCATGATATGGTAAATATTAGTATGGTGAGATACTCTCCGGAATTATAACAAAGTGGGAGCGCCATAGAGCTTGGCGCTACACAAATGGAATGATAGAGAACATACCATGATGCACAAAAGAGTGATAAAGTGGAAGAACCATATCATATCACTTTTACATATGATGTTTTGTTTGCATCTTATTTATGCTTATGTCTAGCTTAGAACTTGGCGCTATCATTATAAGATGATCCCTCCTACTAAATATCAAGATAATAATATGATCTTCCTTAGTATGCGCTGTTAAGAAAGTTCATCGTTTCGAAGCACCACGTGATGATCGGGTGTGATAGACTCTACATTCGCATACAACGGGTGTAAGCTAGTTTTACACACGAGAGTACTAAGGTTCTTACTTGGCGAGCCTAGTATGTACAAACATGGCCTTAGAACATGAACCGAAAGGTAAAGCAGGAGTCAGATGGATGATATGATGCCCATACGATGCTCGCCATTGGAACTATGCCACCACTTGGGATGATCAGTTGTGGCATAGTGAATTTGGTTCGTGTAAGGACTAAAAATTACTAGAGGGATGTCATTTTTGAGTGGGAGTTCACATAACAATATGATTAAAGTTAAACTCAATTTATCATAAACTGAATCGAAGTGAATTTGCATAGTTCGTTGTAGTTACTGGCATTCGTTTACTACCTTGTGGTTAGCTATGATTAAGATAATATAACTATAGGATTCTAGATTTTTTACTTCACAAACTGGTATCATATTGTTTTATGAGTGTCAATCTAAAGTTGAAAGTACTATTGCAAACTTTCAGCGAAACCTCACTTACTCCATGAAATTCAGTAAGTAGTATTGAATCAAGAGTAAAAGTTCCAATGTTAGTATCCAAGTATCATGCTTTCCTCCATGATATTTGATATTCGAAAGTTGTTTCGGTATCAAGGTTATCTAGGAGCTGAAAGAATTGTTTCAGAAACCATCATGTGTGAAAGATATTGTGATATCTGAAACAATGTTTGGTTGCAATATGATAGAATATAATTTTAGTAAGATACGTGTTCTCATATAGTATGAGAATTTGTGAAAGTTGGAGATGCTAGGCATCCTGATCTCCCAAAAAGTCTTTGGGAACTAATATTATATTCGCGATTCACCTTTATAAGCTATAGTATCTTGATCATGAATATTGTGTCATGATAAAGATGGATAAAAGATGTAGGTAAAATGTTTACTACATTAAAAGGATTACTAAAAGGAATGAAATTTTGAAAGAACGCCAATCATTTGATGATGGTGATCTACTTCAAAAGTGCAAGTCCAAAGGTATTAGTATTTAACTATACACACTTTGAACTATGTGTCATATGTATGGCACCACTATTGATGTTGATAGGTTCTTTTAAGAAGGAAAGGTAATGCTGAAAGAGAATCTGGTAAATATTTGGTAGAAAGGAAAAGGACTGGAAACTTCCAGCTTAGGTATATAGATGTTATACACGTTATGGGTGTATTCTTTGCATGTTAAACAATGTAGTTCTTGGGTATTGGATACCAGGATTGGATACCAAAGTTGTTGGTATGAAGTGTCATATAGAACAACACAATTAATGAACTACAATGGGCTAAGTAACTAGCAAGAGAATATGTGATAATGTTCATCGAAAACAAATAAGGTGTTATCGTGTTTTTCATTGACATCAAAGCATGCCTTCAAGTTTTGTATTAATAATTGTTAGTTTGTTCAGGTATTATCCGAATAATGGTTATTCAAATAGTTACCTTATTCCATAGAAGATGGATGAACTTTTACAAATCTAGTTGGATAAATCATGTCCATAAACATTGATGCTAAAAAGCCGCATGACGAATGATTGGAATATCACTTTTGACTGACATCACCGTTTAAATTATATTGGAAAGAAAACAAGAAGAAAACTCCATGTTAATGGAATTTTGGAATGACACTTGTGAAACTTTCCTAGAGATAATTAAAACCTCGTTCATGGGCCAAAGAAGAACGAACGACTAACCTATTGGACATAGTGCATGTTGATGTATATTATCCATTATGTGTAGTCGTGAGCGATGGATTTAAACTTGAGATGCTTTCTCCAAAATTTGAGTAAATACATGTGTATATTTACTTAATAAGGAGAAGTATGGAACTTTTGAAAATGTTCAAATGATATCAAGATGAAGTGGAAAATCATTGTAACAAGAAAGTAAAGAATTTGTGATTGGATCATAAAGGAAGATATTTGAGTTACAAGTTTAGCAAAACACCTAATATTTGAGGAATCGTTCCATTGACTTGCGTTTCTCGAAACATCATAGGAGTATGGAGTGTTCGCGAAATGTGATCAAACCGTGTTTAACATGGTATGATCAACGGTGTTATTTATAAAATTGCCATTATATTTTAAAAAATAAGCTTTAGTGACTACCATTTTTACACTGAAAAGAGCTCCATCGTGATCTGTTGAAATGACAACATATGATTCATGGATTGGGATAAAAACCAAGTTGTCTTTTCCTTAAATTTTGGTATTCTAGGCATAAGTAAAATGTTTACAACCAAAGTCGGATGAGCATGTATTTGTAGGTTATTCCAAATAACCGTTGGGTATTCCTCCATAGCACCGAAGACAAAAGTGTTTGTCTCTTAGAACGTCAAGTTTCTTGAGAAGGAATTTGTTGCAAAAAGTTAAGTGGAAGGACAATAGAACTTTGATAAGGTTATTGAACCTTAGCTATATGTGCTGAGTTGTGCAGTGCCGGAAAGTGTCCCGGGGGCAGCCACAATGCTCATGGCTCACGTGCCTCAAAAGTTGTGGTCATGGAGATCTAAGTTCCTATTGAACAGTCGTTAGTCGGGTAATACAATCAAATAGTAAGATTTGAGATTGAATCATTATTGTTTGACAATGATGACCCGACTACATACAAATAAGCGATGATGTGCCCTAAATCCATCGGATGGCTAGAAGCCATAAAATCCATGATAGTTCCTTACACGAGAAACCAAGTTACTGAACTTGGAAGACCCTCTAGAAGGCATACAGCCTATCGATTGTATTTGTATCTATAAATAAATAGACATGGATGTTTCACATCTATGAAATAGTCGACATGCCGGTAAAGAATTTACGACAATGTTGAATGAGTTGACATGTTGGGAAAGATTTTATGGCAATGTTCTAGGAGTTTAATGTGACAAGATTTGATCTTTCCTAGTGATATTTAGTCTGGACAGATTAGTATAACAACCACTACATATGTCAGTTGTTGTATATGCTGAAAGAACATTTCATGGTTCCCTGTGTTTTGCATGTTAGATAACAACACCATGGAGTTTTCTCATGTGTGCTAAGTGTGCAGGGAAGTGTTTATTGTGTTTGGGAGCCGGATTATCCGCCTCCATCAAGGGCCGGATAATCCGGCCTGACCCTCTTGGGAAAGGCTGGCATGGCGAGAGTATCAGACTAGGGGCGGATTTTCCCCTAGAAAATCCGAAACGGGGCTGATTTTCTTCCCCTGACCGGATAATTTGGCCCTTACCTTGGGCCGGATAATTCGGCCCCCAGGAGACGAGCAAGGGTTGGCTTGGCGCGAGGCTCTGACTAGGGGCGAACTTTCCCTCGGACAATCCGAAGTGGGGCGGATTTTCTTCCCCCGACCGGATAATCCGGCTCTCACCTTGGGCCGAATAATCCGGCCCCTAGGAGACATGCAAAGGCTGGCTTAGAGCGTCCCTCAGTCTGGGGGCAGATTATTCCTCGGAAAGTCCGAGGCTGGGGCGGAGTTATTCCCAGGCTGGATAATCCGGACCTCTCTCAGGCCGGATAATCCGCCCCCAAAAATCTGCAACGGCTCCATCTAGAAAGGGGTTATAAAAGCCATGTCTTCCCCTCCTGTCAGATTCCTTGGTTCATTCGAAAAAGATCAGACCAGTTGCAAAAGCTCTCTCTCTAGATCTCCCACTTTAACCACCCAAAGGCTTCGATCTTTGGGGGAATTTAAGGAGGAGACATCATACATCGTCATCACGAATCAAGCACATCAACTCCTCTCCATTAACTTGGACAAATCCCCGATCTAGTATTCTCGTTAATATCTAGATCTTGTGTTTTGTTATTGATAACTATTGTTCTTCTGACAGCTTGTTGTCATTACGGGAGCCTCCAATTTGGTTATGGAGTTGTGCCATGCTAGTTGTGTAAAGGCACCGGTTCCCGCCTCGAAGGGTCCCTATAGTGGAAAGGTGGATCAGGCCTTTGGTGGCGGGATCCATCGGAGAACAGGGTGAGGCCTATTGTGGCATGGTGGTCTTAGTACCGCCCACCCCTCCAACACATATGTACTTCCCTTAACAAGGAAGGAACTGCGGTAAAACAAATCCTATGTCTCCACGTGCTTCACCACGGTTTCCTCGTTCCTCATTTTACTCGCCTTTACTCAATAGTAGTTATGTTTGCATATCGAGAAATTCTATATAGTAGTAATCTAGAGAATTTACCTTTTGTGTCAAGCCTAAAATTGAAAAAGCATTAAAATTTGAAGTAGCACCTATTCACCCCCCGTCTAGATGCCCATACGATCCATTTCAATTGGTATCAGAGCACCGACTCTTTATTCGGGCTTAACCGCCTAAGAGAAGTATGGGTACTAAGGAAAATGGGAATGAGACCGTGGACAAGGTCACAACGGATGACCTCAAGACGTTGGAAACAACCTTGTTGAAATATTTTGAGACCAAGATGGAGGCGATGCAACAAATGATTGCTCGCCTCAAATCATCTACATCCCCATCTCCATCTTCCTCTAAGGCCACCACTCCTCTATCCAAGGATAAAGCTCACACTGGATCTAAGGAAGATGAAGTGGTAGGTGAAAAACATAATGGTTCCGCCTCCAAGAAGGGAAGTGGTAAGGAGGACTATAGTGAGGTTCCTCATCTATATTCTCCCGACCCACCTATCCCTCATCCTCATATAACAATAGGGGTGATCCACCCAAGCTTACTGCATCATCATTTAATCAATGGAAATTCTTAATGAAATCTCATGTATACAGTTCATCGATTGAGCTTTGGAGGATTATCGAAGATGGTCTTCATATTGGAGACCCCACCAACTTGACTAGGAGAGAAGTTATGGATAGTCAACTAAATGCAACGGCTCTCCACATGATTCATCTCGGAGTGGGTCCCAAGGACATGCCCCACATTGAGCACTTCAACACTGCCAAAGAAGCTTGGGATGCACTCACCGACTTATTCATTGGAAATGAAAGCATGAGAATAAATAGGTATGATGCCCTTAGCAATGAAGCAGAAGGAGTTTACATGTTGGATGGTGAAGACCATGAAGATATGTATAGAAGGCTCAAGAGCATTGCAACAACATTTAGAAAGCATGGAGCCACTCATATTGATGATGCTTGGATAAAAAGGAAATATGTGAGTGCTCTAATACCATTTGAGCCAACATACTTGAAGAGTTTGCAAGGTAGACACAACTACCATCAAATGACTTCCAATTAAGTTATGCAAGAAATGGCATTATTCAAGGTTGCAGCTAAGAACGCTGAAGATGCCCGTGCCCGGGCTATTGGAATGCAAAAAGGGGTCAATGTTGCTCTAAAGGCAAATGTTGTTGAACAAGATGAGGATGAAAGAGGATATGAGGGTGTCTCCATGGGATGTCCCGAAGAAGTCAAACGTGCTCATGGTGAGTACATGGCTTTCTATGCAAGGAATTTTTGGAAGGATCCAGCCACGGCCAAGTCTAAACTCGAGCGCAAGAATGGGTCAAGTGGAAGAAGAGAGAATGGCCCAAAACTGAGAACATGCTACAATTGTGGAGATAGGGTGCACTTTGTGGCTGAATGTCCATACCAAAGTAGAGAAGACAATGGTGGCACGCTCATCCTTAAAGAAAAGTCCAAGGCAGCTCGAAAGAAGCCATTTATCAAAAAGAATGGTCCTTACAAGAAGCAACCCAAGATTGTCTTGGTGGCCCAAGAAGAATATTCCTCTGCAAGTGAAGACGAAGAGGATGATGATGATAGTGCTCGAGAGGTGACTGCTATAGCCACCACTTCTACTCCCACATCGCTCTTCAACTCTCCAAATGAAAATGTCATCAACAACAACGTCACTTGCCCTATGGCAAGAGGGTCTGAGGTGTCATCTTCTATTTCTTCATTTCCTAAGACTAATATAAATATGGATATGGATGATCATACTAGTCTTAAGATAAAAGAAGAAGTTATTTCTTTGGACAATTTTTTCACTAACTTGCAAGGTGAGCACAAACTTCACTTTGATGCTCTTATGAGTCAACTTGCTCATTCTGAAGCTCTTCTCGAAGAAAAGGGTAGAATTGAAAGAGAAGACGCCTTGGAGATAGCCTCCTTTAAGAATGCCGTAGAAGAAGAAGAGAAAGCTCAAGTATCCTTGAAGGAGAAACTCGAGTCAATTGAGGAATCCCATGAAGACGTTGTTGCCCAGCTCATGATAGAATGTGACAATGTTCTTGCTAAGGTAAAGGAACTAAAGAAGGAAAAGGTTGAGTTTGGGGCTGCTCATGCCAGACTCTAAGAGAAGTTTGAGAAACTTGACATTGCTCACAAGGCATTGGAGAGTGAACATTCTACTCTAAATGAGTGCCGTGATCAGCTCCAAACTCAATTGGACAAGTATGATATGCCTAGCACCTCCACTCCATCTTGTGGACATGAAGACATTGTTGAAGAAAATACAAGGCTAAAAGAAGAACTTGTAAAGGGATCTCAACATAAAGGTAAAAAGGTCCTAGATGAGGTGCTTAGCAAGCAAAGGACAAACAATGGGAAATAAGGTCTTGGTTATGTCCCCAAGACAAAGAAGAACAAGAACAAGAAGAAAAAGAAGAGTAAAACTGCTCAACCGAAGACAAGCACCACCTCTAATGACAAGACTAACTATGATGGTTTTGCAGGGGCTAATAATCCTAATTATGAGTCATTTTGTGATTATTATGGTGATGTATATGGTACCTATGTAGGTCCTTATGATAGCTACATTTCTTGGTCTATTTGGGTTCCCAAGACCCTTGTCACTAACATGAGAGGACCCATTTAAAAATGGGTACCTAAAACCAAGAAGTAACTTTCTTGCAGGGCTATGCTTCTCGTGGGTCTAAATGGTTACTCGATAGCGGGTGCACTAGTCATATGACCGGAAGCAAGGAGATCATGTCGGAGATGCGACCAAACCATGATCACATAACCGTCTCTTATGGTGACAAGTCAAAATCAGAGGTATTGGGTCTTGGCAAAGTTGTGGTTGCTCATGATATCTCTCTCGTGGACGTCATGCTTGTTGAGACCCTCGATTACAATTTACTTTCAGTTCGTGCCCTTGGTAAGATGGGCTTTCCAGTTTTTATCGATGCTGATTTGGTGGTACCCTTGTGGAGTAAGTCTCTAAAGATCGCTTTCGTGGGATATGTCGAAAATGACCTGTTCGTGGTGGACTTTTCGGGGAAAACCACTACAGGCCCGATGTGTCTTTTCGGAAAGGCCAACGTGGGTTGGCTATGGCATCGCCGACTAGCCCACGTCAATATGAGAACTTTGCAAAGTCTCCACAAGGGTGGCCACATCCTTGGACTAAAAGAAAATGTTTCCTTTGCCAAAGATCGTGTTTGAAGGGCTCGTGTTGAAGGGAAAATGCATGATTCTCCCCATCGAAGGAAGACCATTATTTCATCAAAGAGGATTTTGGAGCTCCTCCATGTGGATATCTTTGGTCCTCCATCTCATGCAAGTCTCGGTGGGAATAAATATTGCCTCGTGGTTGTTGACAATTACTCAAGATACACATGGGTCTATTTCTTCAAGTTGAAGAGCAAGACTCAACAAACGGTCATCGACTTTGCCAACGAGGTTCAACTTCAACATAATGTCCCTATATTGGCAATAAGAAGTGGTAACGGCTCCGAGTTCAAGAACTACACCTTAAATGAATTCCTAAGTGAAGAGGGGATAATATATCAATATTCCACTGCATACACCCCTACCAAAAATGGTGTTGCCGTCAGGAAGAACTGGACCTTAATGGATATGGCCAGATCTATGCTAGCTGAATTTAAGTATCCTTATAACTTCTAGGCTGAAGCAATCTCTACCGCATGCCATTCATCCAACCGGCTCTATCTCCGCAAAATCTTGGACAAGATTCCATATGAAATACTTACTGGTAACAAGCCAAACATCTCCTACTTCCAGGTATTTGGTTGTAAGTGTTTCTTTCTCATTAAAGGAGTTCGTTTATCTAAATTTGAGTCTAAGGATTTAGAAGGCATTTTTTTGGTTATGGTGCCGAATCCCACACTTATAGAGTCTACAATAAGCTCTCCGGAACTGTTGTAGAATCTTGTAGTGTGGTGTTCGAGTAAAATGATGGCTCCCGTGCGGGGCAATTTGATGTTTGTGATGCAGATGTTGAAATACCCCAATATGCCATAAGAAGAATGGGTGTCGTATTTTTCCTCCCCATTGAGGAACCCCTTGTGGCGGATCGGGGAGGACAATGCTCTACTCAAGTAGAGCCCTCATCGACACAATCTCAACATGCTCCTACCATTGGAGAAACTTCTACACCAACCCCACAAAATGCTGATGATCAAAATGCTCTTGAAAGCTCCAGACCAGATTATTCAACCAACCCTCCTCAACTAGCAGAAATGATCAACATGTCAAAGAATCTGCTGCAAGTCCCAGGCCTGATTTTCCGGCTGACCCCAGATTATCCGGCCTCTCTAGTTTGAGCAAGATCTAGTCAAGTATGCGAACATGCTTCAGGTTCTCCCAGGCTGGATTATTCGGCCCTGAAAATCCTAAAGAACAACAACCTCCTGTTACGGCTACTCATCAACATCAAGGGCAAGATTCATCATCTCCTATTCATGCTAATCAAGCTAAAGATCAAGGGCAAGCCAATGATTCCAACAAAGACTCAAATGATGAAGTTATTCCCCCAAGAGACAACAAGCTAATTGAACTTCATCGCAAAGCTCATGCAGATAGAAACCTTGAATTAAGGGTTCACACTCTTGACAAAGTTATAGGTGATCTTCGACGAAGGGTATACACAAGAAGGGAGTTGGCAAGCTTCGGTGAGCATCAAGCTCATGTCTCAATGGTGGAAGCCAAAATGGTGTTTGAAGCTCTTGAAGATCCGGACTGGGTTGTTGCTATGCATGAAGAGTTTAATAACTTTGAACGCAACAAGGTTTGGAAATTATTAGAGAAGCCCACGGATTGCCGCAATGTTATCGCCACAAAGTGGATATTTAAATATAAGCAAGATGAAAATGGCATTGTTGTAAGGAACAAGGCAAGACTCATGACACAAGGCTATTCTCACATTGAGGGCATTGACTTCGGCGACACTTATGCTCATGTGGCTCGTCTTGAGTCCATCCGTATCCTTCTTGCTTATGCAACTCATAATAATTTCAAATTACAACAAATGGACGTTAAGGGTGCTTGTCTTAATGGTCCTCTACATGAGTTGGTATATGTAAAGCAACCCCCGAGATTTGAGGATCCTAACTTTCCGAACCATGTCTACAAACTCGATAAGGCAGTCTATGGCCTTAAACAAGCCCCACGTGCATGGTATGAGCACGTTAAAGAGCTTTTGTTAGACAGTGGCTTCGAAGTTGGGAAAATTGATCCTACTATTTTTAATAAGAAGGTTAAGGGGGAGCTCTTCATATGCCAACTATATGTAGATGACATTATCTTTGGCTCTACTAATAAAGCTTTTAATGATGAATTGTCAAAGCTTATGACTGACAGGTTTGAGATGTCTATGATGGGGGAGTTACGGTTCTTTCTTGGATTTGAGATCAAACAACTTAGAGAAGGAACCTTTATAAATCAAGCAAAATGCATCCAAGACATGCTCAAGAGATTCAAGATGACAGATCTTAATGGCATCGCCACTCTGATGCAAACAAAATGTCACCTTGAACTTAATCCCCATGGTAAAGATGTGGACCAAAAGGTATACCGGTCCATGATCGGCTCTCTCTTTACCTCTGCGCATCTAGACCCGATATTGTGTTGAGTGTAGGTGTGTGTGCAAGGTATCAAGCAGCTCCTAAAGAAAGCCACTTAGTGGCGGTCAAAAGGATCTTCCGATATTTGGTTCATTCCCCTAATTTTGGTATATGGTATCCCAAGGGCTCCAATTTCTCTCTATGTGGTTATACTGATTCAGATTGGGCTGGCGATAAGGATGATCGGAAATAAACTTCTGGAGCTTGTCAATTCTTGGGAACGTCTCTAGTATGTTGGTCTTCTAAAAAGCCGAATTGTATATCTCTCTCCACCGCCGAAGCTGAATATGTCGCTGCTGCTAGTGCTTGCACTCAGTTATTATGGATGAGGCAAACTTTAAAGGAATACAGTGTCAATTGTGACAAAGTGCCTCTTTTATGCGATAATAAAAGTGCAATCAAAATTGCGTACAATTCGGTATAGCACACAAGGACGAAGCATATTGAGATTTGGAATAATTTTATTCGAGACCATGTTGCTCGAGGCGATACTGATCTATCTTTTGTGAGCACAAAGAACCAACTTGCTGATATTTTCACAAAGCCATTTGATGTAGCAAGGTTTTGTTACTTGAGGAATGAGCTAAATATCGTTGATTCAAGGAGCTTGTCTTGATTACCCATGCACTCATCCTTACATCTCATCCTTATTTGGTCTAGGTGTGGGCATGGATATAGGGGGGGTGTGGTCCTAATTGATTGGGCTAACCCTCCCCCCATAATGCGAAACCAAGTCAAATCATTTCTCTTAATATCATTTTGTGATATGTGAGCTTAATGAGTATTGGTCATTAACCCAAGATATATCTTCGCACATACCATGCACTCCAACAAGGTGGCCTTGGCCAGCGCCCTCTTCCATGAGAAGAGTCGGATTTATGTGGATCTTTTTGGTTGTTTTTTCTCATCTCATGTTCTTATGGAAATCACACACAATTTTGGCCTTTAGTTGATTTGATTCTTGCAATTTTGAGTGTGTAGTACCATCTCAGTTTGGTTCTCTAATCCCAAGCCTCTCCCTACCCTAAGCCATCTCTTCTAGCACACAAGTCCTTTGTTCACCTTGTGGGGGTTTTGTTTGGGGACGCACGGGCCTGAATCTGTGTGTAAGAAAATTTCAGATTTTAGGCCGAATAATCCGGCCCAAGTGTAGGCCGGATAATTTGGCCCTGGCGGCTGCAGTATTTAAGGGCTAGGGTCAGGGGAAGGGCTCATAACGAGTAGCACTTCTCCCCCGACCCCCTCCATCTCCCTAGCCGCCACCTGTCGCCCCCACCCTCCTCGGAGCCTCTCCGGCCGTCGGATTCTCCGGGCCTCCCCGGATCTTCTTCTCCGTGCCTCCCGGTACCTTCTCCTCCGTGTTCTTCCTCCAAGGAGTGAGGGTAACTCCCTCTCTTCCTGACATGGGTATACCCTACAGGTACTCAAGTTTGATATATACGGTCTAGATACAGTAGAAGCCCACGACGTTGCCAAGGCCCGATGAAGAATTCGAGTGGCCCACGGACTCTTTGATTGCTAGCGAGGCAAGAAGAAGCTTAAGATAGAAAGTTCAAAGGGCGAACCCTAATCTATAACCGACTCGACCTGCTACCTGAGACCTAGCCTATCTATATAAAGGCTAGGAGGGGCGGCGAGGAGGACAATCACAACCCTAGTTTCCACAACTCTCGCCAGATTGCATCTACGCACCCTGTAATCTTCGATTCCTTCAATAATTCCAAGAGCAGACAAGCAGGAGTAGGGACCTATATGAGGCCTGAACCTGGGTAAACCTTGCGTCCATGTGTGCTTTTTTGCTAGCCGATTGATGCCTCCAACGCTCCCTCCTTCTCCAAAACCCAAGTCCATAACAATGGGCATTGGTGAGTTAAACCCTCGTTAATTAGCGCCGTCTGTGGGAATTGGGAGTGCTGATGTCGCGTCTTCTTTGGCCCCGTCAACCACGATTTACAACTCCACAACAGCGGAGATTCGCCAACTCTTCGGCGCGTTCGACTTCACCGTCCACACGCCGGCCACTCGCCCGACTTTCGAGTCCGTGGGCAATGGGATCAGCTTGGCGATTGGGAGCTTCGGCTTCCAGGTTTGTCAACTGGGCACGCTTCGCATGCCTGACTAGCCAACGTCACCCGTGATTGCTCCAGGATCGTGGTTCCTGCCACCAATCGGCACCCTCAGCGAGCTCAACTCCTCAGCAACAGCTGGGAGTACGGATAGCGACAGCAGTCGCGGATCCAATCTGGGTGACCTAGCCACAGAAGATGGAGCCTATGGCTCCGGATCTGAAAGTTGTGGGAGCAACAGCTTCCCCAATCACTTCATGTGCGCCATCATCAACGTGGGCGTTACCGGTGTCAATCGCGAAAACGTCGGCACCGGATCTGGAACCAGACCGCCCAACGGCGGTATACCCAATGGCAGCACACCAAATGACGGCCCCACCAATGGTGGTAACGGCGCGCCTGTCAACAATGGGACGGGAGGAGAACCATCACTCACGACGAATGAGAACAACGGCGAGTATATGCTGATCAAGCTCAACGACAACGAGTGGGCCCGCTGTCGAGAAGCTCTACGAGGCAATCATCTACCCCCAACACCCCACAGGACATGCTGATGGGCTAGCATTGGCTGCTAAAGGAGGAATTCAAGTGCCAGCAGCAGGTGATCGCGCAACTCGAGGCGTGTAGAAAGGCGGTGGATGAGTCGAGTCTCCGACGAGCTAGGCTCTCCTCCCACGGAAGATCCTCCTCCAAAGGCAACGAGTACATGGCCAACAAGAGGCGATCTCGACCGGCCCACCTAACCAAGCAAGAACGCGTAGAAGCCGCGAAAGTCCTCGACTTTGGCTCTATGACGGTGGATACGCGGGGCAACGTGCTCCCAAAGACACCGCAAGCTACGGTGACAGCGGCCACCATGTACCTCCTCAACAACCAGCCACTGGCTGGAGAACCACGAGCTGCCATGCACCGATCTGCGATCGCGGGCTTGGGTCTAATCGAGGCTGCCCTCGACAAAGAACCAACACCAGAGCCAAAGAAAAGCAAGGATCTAGATAAATACTACTACTCGTACTCCTCCAGTGACGATAGTCACGATCTGTCACGACGATGTCGCTCACGGCGGCATGACCGCAATTATGACACGCGTGATGACATCACGCAACGCAAGGTCGACAAGATGCGGGCAAGGGATTCTCATTCGACCGACTCGGAAGAAAGACGAGACTGAGCTCTACGGCGCCAGATTCTTCAGTAGGGCCATCAGGTAGAAGCGAATGCCTAAGGGGTTCAAACTCCCGCCGGAGAACCCAAAATTTGACGGCCTACAGGACCCAAAAATCTGGTTGCCACATCTCCTTCGTCAGGCTGCACGGCGGAAGTCGAAGCACGACCATGCAATGCCTACAGCTTCAGCTATAGGGCGCCGCTCGCGCATGGCTCAACAACCTCCCGTGCAGATCCATTCACAGCTGGGAAGAGCTGGTCTACAGCTTCGTGCGCAACTTGAAGGGCACTTACAAAAGTCCCGCATCAATCGAAGAACTTAGAAGCTGCCAGCAAAGGTCTGGCGAGTCACTGCGCTCATACATCCAGAGGTGGTCCATCATCAAGAACTCCGCAGAAAACATCTCGGAGGACCGCGCAATTGACGCATTCAACGGCGGCGTCCGCTGTATAGAGCTCAGGGAGGAGTTGGGCCGCTCGAAGCCCAAAACGATCGACCACATGATGGAAATCACGAGTCGGTGGGTGGACGGAGAAGTCTTGGTGAAAAACTGCACCTACTCCGACGATGATGACGACGACCTCGGGCGCAGACGCGACCGCCGAGGCAAACGTCGAATGCGCGTCTACGATGACCGCGACGAAGTCAATATGGTCGCAGCCGGCTACGCCGACAAACGCGACGACAACTGCAACATCGGATATCGCAGTGGTGGATACCGCGACAGCGGAAAAACCACATAGGTGTGGCAGCATCGCACTCACGAAGAGGCACCCGCAACATCCATCCAGGACAAACTGCCCAGACCATGCAACGTGCACTTCTACATCGGCAAGCACGACGGCAAGAAAAAATCCAGCCACCTTCTCAAGGATTGCCGCGAGTTCCTCAAACTCCACGAGGGCCTGGCTCAGATGAATCGCGACGCGATCAGCAGGGGCTATGGAGCTGCCCCAGGCGCTGTGGCACATGGAGCTCCTCTACCACCACCCGGACCACCACCACCCGCGGCCGCGCCGTTCCAGCATGATGGAGGCGAGCCATACCCAACATGGGGATGATCCAAAAAGGGCGTCCCTCAAATTGTGTAGAAGGCCATCACTTGCCAAGTCAATTTGGCGATAAACTCTCCACCCTCCACCACTGAGTACCTCAGTGGAAGCGAGTACTGCATCACCTTCGACAAGCGCGACCACCCGTGCCAAGTTCCTCGTCCAGGCCACTATCCCCTCATACTCGAGGCGCAGATCGGGGGCTTTGACATGAGTCGTGTCTTCATGGACGGAGGGAGCAGCATCAACCTCATGTTCGTGAGTACCTTGCGGGCGATGAGGATCCATCTGACTTGTCTAGAAGTTTCAGACACGACGTTCCACGGCATCGTCCCAGGGAAGGGCGTATATCCCCTGGGCAAAATCAACCTCGATGTCATCTTTGGCACGCCGCAAAATTTTCAGCGAGAGCGCATCGACTTTGAGGTCGTTGACTGGCCCTCACAATACCACTGCATGTTGGGCCACGCAGAGATAAACAAAACTTTTTCCCTACGCGGTGATCCCAAGATCTAGCTCAGGTAGAAGGCCACGAGGATTACCACTAGACGTGCAGTTGCGGAATCGATGAACCACGTCGCTTGATGCAGTGTAGTCCTCACGATCCGTTCCGGTTCCACGATCGTCGAAGTGCTAAACGTACAACACCTCCGTCAGTATCCACACGTACGAGGAGGAGTGCCGGCGGTGGACTGCTAGGGCCGGTACGACGGCGACATGACTAGACTGGGGATAGGGTTTCCAACACATGGAGTGACCTAACCGTGTGCTCTAAGCACCTACGCCCTAGCTTATATAGGGAGTGAAAGTGGGATCCACTCACTTGTGGCCCATTCACTAAAAGGCCTATATTAGTCACTACGAGTCCAACTCAATGACTAAGTCCATGTCTCTATTTGGGTCCAACCCAAATAAATTTCCTGTTTGGGTCTAACACAAACTTGCTCCCACTCTTAAATGTGTGACCCGACAGGCTCATGGTAACCCGGACACGATCCGAGTCTGACTCGTGACCGATCAGTCGGTAGCGGATCCTAACAGAATGGGCCGACTCCGAAGTACCAAAGTGTCATGACGAGATACCTTCCAATGCGACTTTCGTCTGAGTCCCTTTTGCCTCACGATATACCTTGTCGAACTATAGGCGAATAATCGTCATCCCTTAAATAGTTCGACTCTCTTTCTCGATCCGAGATAACTGATTCATCTGACTAACTCTTAGTCGATCGCCTCGGTTAACACTTAACTGAGTCATGCATGGCCATGCTTTCCGAATCATATCTTCCGAGAGGGCCCAGAGAATATCTCTCCAGACGGAGGGGAAAAATCCCATCTTGGTTATTCACATCACGCAACTTGACTCTCAGTCGACCCGAACTCTGCCTTTATAACTGCCTAGTGACGGAACAACGTTTGGAAGAACCTAAGTCGGTGATCCTCAACTTGGATTGTGCAATAACCTCAGGTCTAAGGATTACATTGATTGAGACATGCAAATGATGACTTGTTCATTGCATCGCAATATGGGTCAGTCCAACTCGCTAAAATCTTTAGTATCTGCCGAATTTCACATTGGTCTAAGTTGTGTGTCCATCACAACCTTGATGACCAAGGACAATTAATATGAACAACAGGAATATATAGTTCCACAATTGAATCACATATTCAATGATACATATCAGTAGTTCATACATGGACAATAACTTTATGAATACATTGGAAATAACATCATACATGATTGCCTCTAGGGCATATTCCCAACACTGCATCCTCGGATGTGTCACGTTCGCTAGGTTCATGGCAGTGCCACACTATGCCTACCTGAAGATGAAAATGCCAGGTCCAAACGGTCTCATCACAATCAATGGAAGCTTCTAGAGGTCTGACAGCTGCGACAGGGAATTCAATAGAATCTCCCAATCCTTCTGCATGCAGGAGGAACTCGCAAGATTGAAGGAGTCAACAGACAACAGTCTGCCTCCCCTAAGTAGGCCAAGTTCACCCGACATGTCCTTCGACTCGTCGGTGCACACGAAGAAAATCCAGGTCCACCCAACGGACCCGACCAAGATGGCCCTCATCGCTAACAACTTGAGTTCCACATAGGAACTCGCGCTCGTCGAATTCCTCCGTGAGCACTGGGAAATCTTCGCCTGGTGTGCAGCGGACGTGCCAGGGGTTCCTAGGGAATTCGCCGAGCACTCACTCAACGTGAATCCAGACGCAAGGCCAGTCAAGAAAACGATACGGTGACTGTCTGAACCAAGAGAAAAAGAAGTCCGAATGGAGATCAACAGACTCGTCGACGCAACTTCATACGTGAGATCAAGGAAAACACCTGGCTCGCTAACATAGTGCTGGTGCCTAAAAAAGACACGGATATCTTGCGGATGTGCGTCGACTTCACCTCCTTGAATAAGCACTTCCCAAAGGATCACTTCCCGTTGCCACGAATCGACCAAATCATCGACTCCACCGCGGGATGTGAGCGCCTCTGCTTCCTCGACGCCTACTCAGGCTATAATCAGATTTGAATGAAGGAGGGAGACAGGAGAAAACATCGTTTATAACACCTTTTGGTGTGTTCTGTTATAGCACGATGCTCTTCGGGCTAAAAAACGCAGGAGCCACCTATCAGCGGTGCATGCAGGCTTGCCTCAAGAACCAACTTGGTCGCAATATCCAAGTCTACGTTGACGACATCGTCATCAAAACCAAAGAGGAAGCCACGTTAATCGACGACCTCCGCGAGACCTTCGCCAACCTCGACCGCTACCGGATCAAGCTCAATCCGGACAAATGTGCCTTCGGTGTGCCATCTGGGAAATTACACGGGTATCTCATCTCTGCGAGAGGGATCGAGGCAAACCCGAAGAAAATAAAGGCCATACTAGCCATGGAGAAGCCGAACAACGTAAAAGGCATCTAGCAGCTAGCTGGGCGAATCGCGGCACTCAGTCGATTCATCAGTCGAATGGGTGAAAAGGCACTGCCCTTCTACCATCTTCTCCACAAAGCTGACAAGTTCGAGTGGACAGACGAAGTGCAAAAAGCATTCGAAGATCTCAAGCGTCTACTATCCACCTCGCCAGTACTGGTGATGCCTTGCGAAAAGGAACCGCTGCTGCTCTATATCTCCGACACCAACTAGGTGGTTAGCACGGTGCTCGTGGTGGAACGAGCCGAAGTAAATAAGGTCCACGGGGTCCAGCGCCCAGTATACTACCTCAGCGAGGTGCTCACACCAACAAAGCAGCGGTACCTGCACTACCAGAAGCTAGCATATGGCGTCTTCATGATAACCAGGCGACTGCGCCACTACTTCCAGGAGCACCCAATCGTGGTGGTAAACGACGCTCGGCTCGGGCATATACTCAATAATCCCGACGCCACCGGACGAGTCGCGCTCCGGGAATTGAACTGTCTCCACGAGACATCACATATGAGAAGCGCGACATGATCAAATCACAAGTCCTCCCAGAATTTATTGTGTACTGGATGGAGAACTAGCTCCCCGACAAGCCAGATATGTCCTATCTTTGGACAATGCACTTCGACGGATCCAAGCAAAAGGACGGATCTGGCGCATGTGTCATACTGACATCGCCCCAACAAGACAAGATGAAATACATTCTGCAAATGGAGTTCACTGCCTCCAATAATGAAGCCGAGTACGAGGCCTTAATCCATGAGATGCGGATGGAGAAAGCCTGCGGCGCCAAGAGGCTCATCATCTACGGCGATTCCAAGCTGGTGGTGAACCAAACAATGCACAAGTGCGATGCACTGAGTGACAACATGATCGCCTACCGCGACCTCTTCGACACACTCGAGGGAGACTTTGACGGCTGTGAGCTGCGGCACGTGGGCTACAAAAGCAACGAAGAGGCAGATACACTCCCCAATATTAGCTCCACCTGCGCCCCCATACCACCTGGGGTATTCCTCGAGCGCATCTGCGAGCGCTCCATCAAGCCCAAAGCTCCAGAGAAGAAAGCAAGCAGACCAACAGACTCGGGGGATACGCCACCCAACAAGCCAACGGCACACGACAACATGGAGCTCGATACAGGACTCGGAAGACCAATGAGCGTCATGATGACCGAGTCATCCTGGACACAACCATACATCACATATCTACTCAGCAAGAGGCTGCCAGATGACCTAACTGATGCGTGACACATCGCGTGATGATCCAAGGCATTTGCCCCATTGACAACAAACTGTATAAGCACAACATCACAGGAGTACTTCAACGGTGCATCTCCAACGGAGCCAAAAGGGTTGTCCTCCTCGACATACATGAAGGCACTTGCAGACATCATGCTGGCAGTCGAGCTCCCAAAGTCCTTGCAAGGAGGATACGTCTACCTCTTGGTCGCAGTCGACAAATTCACCAAGTGGATCGAGGCCATGCTAGTGACGAATCAATCAGGAGCCAGCGCCGTCAAGTTCTTCAAGTCCATTGTCTACCGCTTTGGGGTGCCACATAGCATCATCTCGGACAATGGGACAAACTTCACCTCCAAGGAGTTCCAGGTGTTCTGTGAAAGCCTGGGAATCAACATAAGTTACACCTCAGTGGCTCACCCGCAAACCAACGGTCAAGTTGAAAAGGCCAACGGCCTCGTGTGCGGTGGAATCAAGAAGCAACTCCTTCAGCCACTCGAACAAGCCACTGGATGCTGGCCAAACGAGCTGCAATCCGTACTTTGGAGCCTCCGCACAACTCCAAACAACACCACATGCTATACTCCGTTCTTCATGGTGCACAGTGATGAGGTGGTGCTACCCGCAGAAGTGCGCTACAAAGCTCTGTGAGTGGTTGCTTAGATCGAGCAGGAGTCAACTCTTGCACTCGAAGATTCCGTTCCGCCACCTCCTTGGCCTTAGAGTCTACGACTCCGGACTCTTTCACAAATTGTACGTCGTCAGAAGACGACAACGCCGCTTGACTACAAAACATGCCTAGCGCAACTTCAGAAAAAGCAACCTCAAAGAAAACAAAACGAACTAGCGAGCATTAAAAGCTTACCAGTTGAATTTTTTGAGGTCAAAGGAGTCATCCGACAACTCCTTCGGCAGTCGCAGCTTCTTCCGAGCTGAAGGAGCCATGGCGTGCACAGGTACGGCATGGATTGGCTCCTCTGCAGTAGCAGAAGGACCTTCCGGCATCATTGGGGAAGAAGCGTTAGAATCCTTGCTGCGGGGACGCTTGTGAGTGTCGTGGCCGCTGGACTCGGGAGCTCCCTCCTCTTCTTCAATTGGGACGGTCGATTCCGACTCATCCTCTTCCTCCGCTTCGCGAGGGATAACCCCTTGAGGTTGAGGAGGAAAATTGGACGACACTTTCCAGTCCTGCATTCAGAAGAAACATCAGTACAGAATAAAAACTTGGAAGACAATCGAACAAATGGAATACTACTTTGCAAACATTCTAGCTCATGCGGAGGGTTGTTGACATCAAAAGGGGGCACGACTGATTCGCCTGGAAGATCCTCCTTGGCGGTACACTTGGTCACCAGTCGCAACCTCCTATCTACCTCACTCGCAGAAATTCCCTCGGTAGATATGCGAGTGACATGGCCAGCATTGACCCAGCGAAACATTGGGTGGACTTCTAGCCTGCAGAGGCTGGATGCGGCGGCGCAACCACGTGCGAATGAGAGCGGAGCCACCCTGTTCCTTGACTATGCGGCCTTCGAGGTTGCAGACACGGTGGTACAACATCTCCATCTCCTCGGACTCGCCAGGCATCATGATGTTCTTCCAGGAGAACCTCCTCTTGCAAGTCGCCACAGGATCAAAGGGCGCGAGTCCGAAGTGCTCTCCGCCGGCCTTCTGGTCATGGATGTAGAACCACTTGTCCCTCCACCCTTGGATAGACGCAGTGAGCTTGATATCAAAGTAGGTGATGGACGAGTTGACGTGGATCCCATAGCCTCCCACATCATAGACTACCGAACCCGACCCCGACTGATGCTTCAGCTTAAAAAGCTTCTTGAAGAGACCAAAGCGCGGCTCGATTCCGAGCTAGCACTCGCACAAAGTAATGAAGCAGGCGATGTGGAGAATGGAATTTGGGGACATCTGGAGCCCATAGAGACAAAGAAGACCCCTGAAGAAAGGATGCAGCGGAAGAGAGAGACCTCGAATGATGAACGCAAGGAACATCACCAGGAAACCTGGAGGAGGACGAGGGATTACCTCATCACCAGGCACTCACGAGTCATCTTCCACGGGCGAAAGAGCTCCATCTGGATGATAAAGGTGCAGCTCAGAGGACTTGATGATGGACGTACGCCAGGAGCCGTTGGTGACGCGGGTGCCCTCACCCTTCTTCTTCCCAACGCCGAAGGCGCTGCCCTTCTTCTTGGTGGCGGCAATGGTGGCCGTAGATCTAGCGGCAGCGCCTCCCTTCTTCTTGCCCATCTTTCGATGGCCATGCGAACAAAGAAAGTAACTGGGGAAAACACGGAGCTGGTCCAGTGCCATGAAGAGGAAGCGCGCAAGGAAGCAGAGAGAACAACAATGGCGAAGGAGGCACGAGCAAGAAGAGAGATGGGAAAAATTACCGCAGCTCCGCTGCTACTTAACCTCCTCGCAGGTGTCATCCAACGGCCAGCAAAAACCCTACTGAACACGTGGCGCACATCGCCATGGACACGTGGCTTGGGTGAACCACGAACCGTTCCCTACTATCCCATTACGCATGGAAATCGAGGAGACGCAGTTAAAATAGATGATTACCCATGCCCAGTCAAAGCAAAGTCAGAAAGTAGGACCCACCGCTCGTCATGTCCCGTCAAAGCCGCTCATGCGGGCAACTGAGGTCATCACATCGTTAGCACTAACGTCATCGATTCTAGCAGAAGAAGATTTTGACTACATTAGTTCTTGCTCGAGTCTTCGACTCAACCAAGCACTCGTGGGCTACTCCTAACAGGAGCGCTGGCCATGCACCTGAAAGAATTTTTTATGCAGGTGTATGAACATTCAAGAAAACCCATCACTCGAATCAACGATTCGATTGTGAACCGCGGGTTACTCCCATAGGGAGCGCTAGAAGCACATTCGACTGAAACAAGCAACAAAAGACGACAGCAGTCGCAAATGTTTTTAGTCCCCACTCGAGTCTATGACTCGAATAGGCACTCGGGGGCTACTCCTATAGGGAGCGCTGGCCGTGCACCCTATGATTATTTGTACATCGTACTGTGTGTCGATAACAACCACACTCGAATGCTATGGCGACCCCGCCTCATATTTTCCCTACAAAGAGATTACATCTCCTGGGCCACCCGAATCATCTCCACGATGAATAAAATTTTGGATGTCGCGCTTGCAGCGTGAAGATAAGACCTGAATAAGGCCCGACAACACATCTGCTGCGCACTACCAGAAATATATCCGTGCCTGCATGTACGACGAACATGCCTTGATGGACACATCGAGTGCTCACACTTATACGCTGGAATTCGACTTCTGTAAGACCTCCATAGCCTGAGTCAAATTACGCCAACACTGTTTTGCCCGAATTCGAGTCTGGGGACTCTAGTTTGAGTAGATTGCATTGTTTTGCCCTAAGGAAGTTAACTGATACTGATACATCGGATAAATCAGGCATGTATATCAACAATCCCTATCACACAAACTGAACACTCGAAAATATGCTCAATCATGCACTCGAAAGACTTCATAAAGTCTCCAGTCAAATCTACGATTCCACTAGACACTCGGGGGCTACTGACATGGGTATACCCTACAGGTACTCGAGTTTGGTATATATGGTCCAGATACGGTAGAAGCCCACGGTGTTGCCAAGGCCCGATGAAGAATTCGAGTGGCCCACGGACTCTCCGATTGCTTGCGAGGAAAGAAGAAGCTTAAGACAGAAAGTTCAAAGGGCGAACCCTAATATATAACTGACTCAACCTGCTACCTGAGACCTAGCCTATCTATATAAAGGCTAGGAGGGGGCGGCGAGGAGGACAATCACAACCCTAGTTTCCACAACTCTCACCAGATTGCATCTGCGCACCCCTGTAATCTTTGATTCCTTTGATAATTCCAAGAGCAGACAGGCAGGAGTAGGGACCTCTACAAGGCCTGAACCTGGGTAAACCTTGCGTCCCTGTGTGCTTGTTTGCTAGCCGGTTGATGCCTCCAACACTCCCTCCTTCTCCAAAACCCAAGTCCATAAAAATAGGCATTGACGAGTTAAACCCTCGTCACTCCCCATCTTTGGCTTGATGTTTTGTTGGGTGGAACGTTGTCTAGAAGGTTGTTGTTTCATGTAGAGACTATAGTATTGCAGCATCTAGGCCCGATCTACGTCTTTGCATCCAATCTAGGCGATTCTGAAATTTTCTGCCAGTGTCGGATTTTCGCCCCTAGCCAGGTCGGATAATCTGGCCTGACAGAGTTTAAACTACTTGAGTTTCGTATGGATTTTGTGCATTGTGTATAATTGGACTTTGGGATGTTTGCCTACTATTTCTACGTTCTCTCTTGGACTTGTGTGTGTGCTTATCCCCATGATATCCATCTTGTTCGTTTCACAGGTGGTTCCGGTGCTCCCAAGACCTACAAGCGTCATCCTCGTGCTAAATACTTTCGGGACGACAGTGATGGTAACTTAGTGGACTAGGTTGAGCTGAGGAGAAGGAAGAATGAGGAAAATTGCATGGCTGAACAGGCAATCCCCCCACTCCTACTACTCCCACACCATATGCTCGGTGGAATTCTTCTTCTAGGCTCAACTATGGAGAGATTGAGCGTCACCTATTTCCTTCCTGGGCCACTGCTGATGATGAGGAGGATGACACTGAGGAGCTTGAGGATGAGGACAAGGACGGGGACAAGGATTACGATGATGACTATGAGTGATCCCTTGGGGCGCTAGCATCACTCTTCTTCCTTTTTGGCGTTTCGATGCCAAACGGGGAGAAGTAGTTCTATTAGGTCTTCGTGGATTTGCATGGGTTGGGCACAAGCATTTGCACTTTATCTTTTTGGTCTTTCTCTTGCTTGTGCCCATTTAGCGTTGAACTTTTATTTGTGATTTGTTTTGTATGAGACTATGTTTTTGTGGCTCTGGATTTATCTTGTGGATTATCATTATGGATTCATCTATCATATTTGCTATATTGGATATCTATATTGAGGGAGGTGCTCATTATGGATATCATTGGATCTTCTTATGATATATTGAGGATGCCTCTATCTCTCTCTCGGTGGTATGAATATTTTGCGTATGTTTCAATGAAATAGACTTGTACCTTCTTGTGTGTATTTGTAATCAAATGCAAATTTTATTATGCACACATTGAGGGGGAGTCTTTTTCATTCATTAAATATTGTTGTCTTGAGAACTATCTTGCAAATCCTAGTATTGTCATCTAACACCAAAAAGGGGGAGATTGAAAGAACATTTCATGGTTCCATGTGTTTTGCGTGTTAGATAACAATATCGTGGAGTTTTCTCATGTGTGCTAAGTGCACAGGGAAGTGTTTATTGTGTTCGGGGGCCGGATTATCCGTCTCCATCAAGGGCCGGATAATCCGGCCCGACCCTCTTGGCAAAGGCTGGCATGGCGTGAGTCTCAGACTGGGGTGGATTTTCCCCTGGAAAATCTGAAACGGGCGGATTTTCTTCCCCTGACCGGATAATCCGGCCCTCACCTTGGGCCGGATAATCCGGCCCCCAGGAGACAAGCAAGGGCTGGCATGGCGCGATGCTCTGACTAAGGGCAGACTTTCCCTCGGACAATCCGAAGTGGGGCAGATTTTCTTCCCACGACCGGATAATCTGGCCCTCACCTTGGGCCGGATAATCCGTCCCCCAGGAGACAAGCAAAGGCTGGCTCGACGTGTCGCTCAGTCTGGGGGTGGATTATTCCCCGGAAAGTCCGAGGCTGGGGTAGAGTTTTTCTCAGCCCGGATAATCCGGCCCCAAAAAGCTCCAACGGCTCCATCTATACAGGGGGTATAAAAGCCACGTCTTCCCCTCCTATCATATTGCTTGGTTCATTCGAAAAAGATCAGACCAGTTGCAAAACTCTCTCTCTAGATCTCCCACTTCAACCACCCGAAGGCTTCGATCTTTGGGGGAATTGAAGGAGGAGACATCATACATCGTCATCACGAATCAAGCGCATAAACTCCTCTCAATTCACTTGGAGAAATCCTCGATCTAGTATTCTCGTTAATATCTAGATATTGTGTTTTGTTATTGATAACTATTGTTCTTGTGGCAGCTTGTTGTCATTATGGGAGCCTCCAATTTGGTTGTGGAGTTGTGCCCCGCTAGTTGTGTAAAGGCGTCGATTCCCGCCTCGAAGGGTTCCTATAGTGGAAAGGTGGATCAGGCCTTTGGTGGCGGGATCCATCAGTGAACAGGGTGAGGCCTATTGTGGCATGGTGGTCTTAGTACCGCCCACCCCTCCAATGCCGATGTACTTCCCTTAACAAGGAAGGAACTGCGATAAAACAAATCCCGTGTCTCCGCGTGCTTCACCACGGTTTCCTCGTTCCTCACTTTACTCGCCTTTACTCGATAGTAGTTAGGTTTGCATATAGGGAAATTCTATATAGTAGTATATCTAGAGAATTTACATTTTGTGTCAAGCCTAAAATTGAAAAAGCATTAAAATTTGAAGTAGCACCTATTCACCCTCCTCTAGGTGCCCATACGATCCATTTCATATGCTAGTTGAATAAACAAAACAATATTATTCTAATAGAATGGTTACCTAGGACGTGTACGTGACACGGTCCGAGGGGTTTTGTTAAATCAAAGGATGCTAAAAAGACATGCAAACATCAATGGTTGAAGTAAGCATCGTGGAGTTGAAATCTTCACCATGATGAAATTGTTAAAAGCTTTAATTTCACTAGAGATGATGAAGATGATTGCATTTGCAAGAAATTAAGTGGGAGCACTGAGACATATTTCTAATACATTGTGTATAAGACATATTGTTGATTAGAAATGATGTATATTTTATTTGATACAGGTTAATAATTTCATTGAAATTAGATTTGGATGAAAGACTTAGGCAAAACCTGAATATTAGGCATCAATGTCTATATGGATAGATTGAGACGCTAATATGGTTATGCAAAATGTACATAGATGAAATATTAAATGAGTTCAATATGGAAACAACGAGAAAGGTTCTTGCCACATGGAAAAGGTTGAATCAAGATTCAAGTGTTTTGACACTTGGTGAGTAAAATCACATGAATATCTTAATCAATCATTCCGTGATATGTACATATCCGGATATGTCCTATGCTCTAAATGATATGAGCATATACCAGAGTGACTCATAAGATGATCATTGGACGATGGTAAGGATATTCTTATGATCCTTGGAAGAACTAAGAATATATTTTGTACATAGAAGTGACAAATAGTTCATTGTAAAGTGTTACATTGACAATATACAAATAGTTCATTGTAAAGTGTTAAATTGACACTATACAAATAGTTCATTGTAAGGTGTTACATTGACACTATACAGATAGTTCATTGTAAGGTGTTACATTGGCACTATACAATTAGTTCATTGTAAAGTGTTACACTGGTACTAGTTTCATCACAAGATACAACTTAAGTTTATCTCAATTTAGGCTATAGGTTATGGTAGCACAATGTAATGGAAGAAAGTTCCATGATGAATTTGGATGAGTTCCAAATTTATGGACATTGTGACGAATACTACAACGAAAGGCTAAGTATAAGACTGCTATGGTAGCATCAAAGGAACTAGGTGTGGTTCGATGGGCTAGTACTGTGAAGGTATATTGTATGACAACCCCAAGGAACTAAGGTCTCACCAAATTTATACAAAGCCACCTCATTTGAGAATGAGTGATGTGTGGAGACGAAAATACATGCAAATACATAGAGACCTGAAAGTGTCAGATATGGGGATCATGTTTACCACTAGCAAACGCACATATACAACACCAAAGTGCCAAAGGTGTTGAATGTGCAAGTTTTTAAAAACTAAATTATTACTCTAGTGCAAGTGGGAGACTGAAAGGAATATGACCGAGAGGTAATAATAAAGTGGTTATTATCTTATTCAATCTTTATGATAAATGCTTATTTTTCATGCTATAATTGTGTTAACCGGAAACGTTAATACATGTGTGATTTATAAACAAACAAAAGGTTCCTAGTAATGCCTCTCTTAAAACTAGCTTGTTGATTAACATATGATCAAGGTTTCCTCATCATGAACAATGGATGTTGTTAATAACAGGGTCATATCATTGGAGAATGATATGATGAACATTCACCCAAAGTAGATGTAACAATGCGATCATGTCCTCAAGTTTATATTATTATCACATTCGTAGTAACTCAATGCCCTTAGACCATGAGATCACGTCAATCACTTTCACCGGAAAGGTACTTTGATTACATCAAATGTCACTTTGTAACTGGGTGATTATAAAGGTGTCGTCGGGTACTTGGAAAGTGTTAGTTGAGGATTGTGGATCAAGAGTGGGATTTGTCCCTCCAGATGATGGAGAGATATACTCAGGGCCCTCTCGGTGATATCACATTGACATAGCTTGCAAGCAAGTGATTTGATTACTAGAATGGTATATCACAGGAAAGAGAAAAAGAGTACTTGTCGGGAACGAGATTAAACAAGGTATAGATGATACCGAGTGATCGAATCTTAGACAAGTAATATATCGTGAGATAAAAGGAATTTGATTACAGCGAAAAAGGTTCAGACGATCATTGGATTTTCGTGGAACTAGTGGGAGTCATTATGGATCTCCAGATCCTGCTAATGATTATTGATCGGCAAAAGTCTTGATCATTTCTACATAGTTCTCGATCCCATAGGGATACACAATTAAGGTTAGTCGATTTAATTGAGCAGATAGGGAACACATGGGAAGACAATGGACATCGCAGGAATTTGTTATGTCGAATCTGCCAAAATGGTTTTAGAGTATTGGAACAAAGCAAGGGATCAAAATTTTAATGTGTTCATTAAATGAAGTGTTCATTAAATTAAGTACTCATTAAATGAAGTGTTCATTAAATTGAGTTGCATTAAAACAAGAGAATTAAAGTGCTTTCGTGGAAAGACCTTTGGTTTTTGAGTGGAGAATAAATGGGAGAAAGTGGAGATTGGAATTAGGTGAGTGGAGAGTCCACCCACATGAATGAGGGAGGAGAGGGGGCACCCTATTTGGCCACCATCCATGGGTGGGGGCTGCCCACCCCCTTATAAAAGGAGGTGGAGACCTCCTCCTCTCACACACACTTGCCCATGCACTCATATGCCCTTTGGTTGGAATCTTCTCCCTCTTGCTAGCCTTGTCCATTTCTACTAGGAAAGGTGCTTAGGCGAAGCCCTGCTCGAGATCTTCCTCTCTATCATCTCTACCATGGCGTAGCTCTGTTGGAGTTCCCGAGGATCCGCTAGTTCCGCTGCCCGGCTGGAGCAAGGGTTCGGGATTCGTAGGCACACTGTACATGTGACCGATTACGAAGGCGCTACCACTTGTGGCGCTGATCGTCTGCACGTCCTTGAGGATGATCGTGTAAACTCTACACCATCCACGTTTGTTTGTGGGAATGTTATCATGTGTTACGGTGTTTGAGGGTGAGTCCATCTGAAACCGTTACATGTATCTCCTAAATATGATCTTGGTGGTTGCAATCGTAGGAATTTTTTGTTTTCTATGCAACGAACCCCATCACATCACTCCATGATCGCCGAGGATGGGAAGCTTCAAGAATGAGATCTTCTAGAGATGGTACATCTTGAGCTTTCCCTTCATTTCTTGATGATGTCTTGAAGATAGCCATGATGAACTCCATCTTCTTCTTATTTTGCATAATTCCAATATGCACAAAGCCCTTGGACAAAGCTTCTTCTTTTTCAACCTTGAAACCAACACATGGTCCAAGCTATGCCAATGGACAAACCTACAAGTGAAACTCAATTTACACATTAGTCCATAGAGATTGTCATTAATTACCCAAAACACACATGGGGGTATACATGCCCTTTCATTCTCCCCCATTTTGGTAACTGATGAAAATCCCTTTGAGAGGGTTTAAATATGGAATTTAACAAACAAAACGGTTGCCCCAACATCAAATACTACAGAAGTATGTGATGTTGGTACAACCATAATATATAGAGCAAACTCTCCCACAATATATGCATGTGTGATGAACTTGAATTTCATTACATAGATTGCCAACCACTACTATTGGTTGAGTTTCCTCTATATATTCAACATGCAAAGCAAAAAAAGATGCGAGAGCATGAGAGGCAAATTCTTAAGAACACACTCAAAGAAAAGGACAACTTCCCTTAAACCCTCCAAAACTTCTCCCCCATTGGAATCGATAGCCAAAATGGGTGAAAAGTTCTAGACGGACAATATAGTGAGAATTCCTCCAAAGGTATGCATATGAACATATCCAATGATGAATACTTGGGAGGAAGTAACACTATATTAAGGACCCAAAGAATGCAAGAAGAAGGGAAAAAGAAATAAACTTCAACAAATGAAGCGAGCAAACAAAATATACAAAAGAACTAATTGAAAACAACAAATGATACCAAATGAAAATAACAATATATTATGATATGAGCAAATGAGTGTTTAAATGAAATAGGGAAGCTCCCCAATCTTTGTGCACAAATTATAATCATTGAATTTGAATACATCATGCACGAATATGGAATCCTCACTCCCCCATAAGTAGTTAAACCACAAAAGATGAGAAAAAAGGGAAAATGGGCATTTTAAATGAATTAAAGAAGTTCCCCAAGGATTATGAACCAATTATAATAATTGTATTTGGAAACAAAGTGCACATTCATGGAATCCTCACTCTTATGAACTCATTTAACAATACAAGGCAAGAGAGATCAAAATAGGAGTGCCCAAAGATGCAAACACATGGTACAAGCACTCATTGGCCAATAAATTTGGAGGCCACCAAAGAGTCAAAATGAAATAAGAGGTGGACTCCAAAGAAAACAACCAAAAATTTATCTTCTCTTGCATGTATAAGTTTCTAGGTGGAAAATATCACAAAGACAAATGCCCACAAAGAAATATGCACACACAAAATATATACTCAAGAAAGCACATGAAAAACAAAAGGAAGTCATAGAATATACCAATAAGATTTTTGCTTGAAAGCATGACCAAAGGCTCAAATATATCTTATTGTACATTGATGAGCTTCAAACACCAACACACTACATAAATTACAACTATTACCAAGGGAAAAGGGAATAGTTAGAATATATGGAGAAACGCAACAAGTATCACAAATAGAAATCACCTTTGCAAAATACACACTACTGCACATGAGAGCAATTGAGGAAAATATAGGCAATATAATTGATATATTTGGGATTAGTGAATCATGAGCATGATTTTGTGTAGTCCCCATTATATGCATTCATCTCAACATACTCATATTTGCAATAGAGATAACTCGAAAAACCAAAGCAACAACCACAACATTTTCAAGTACACAAATTCATGCCAACAACCAACCTACAAAATATTGGGAACTAGATATGTATGCATGAGAGAGATACTTGTTACCGAGATATAATTCCTAGGTTGGATGTAGTGGATATGAATTCGATGATCATCCTAGGTTGCATCCGTTTGACATGTAGACACCACTTCTTCCTTGTTCAAGATACAAGCACCCAATATATCTTCAACGTACCTAAAACACAATTAAGTACACTATGGTCCCCAAACAAATTGGGTCCAAAGTAGTTAGTTAAACTACAATACATAGGAGAGCCTCCACATAAATATGTGCATATTGATATGAATGGAATTTCATGCACATATTAGCTGAGAGGATTTGCTGGAGAATCCCCTATATATTGGATCAAGAAAGAAAGCATGTCATAATATGCACAAGAATCTCAAGAACCAAAAATGAGATACAATTTGAACAAAAACACCAAGTAAACCAAGAAGTCACACACAAGAGTGTGACACGACAAAAGGGTGTCCAAATTGCATCAAAGAGCCAAGTCAACATATGAAAGGACATAAATTCAACAAATGAACAAGGCAAAAGCCAAAGAGCAAAATATAGACAAAAACACCAATGCTCAAGGATTTATCTCATCCTAAAACATCAAAACAAGTAACAAAGAATGAGACAAAACTAACTCCCAAAGAGAAAGATTCAAACACATAAATCAAACTCTCTACACTTTTCATGATGGCACACAGTAACAAAAGAAAAGATCAAACTTCCAAGCACAGAAGGGAGTGTTCTAAATAATATAGGAGACCCCCCCATGAATGGTGCATTATGTGCAAATTTTCTTTCGAATGCAAAATGCACACAAAATGAGATCATCACTACTACCTACATTAAATAAAGCACAAGAGTATGCCAATAAACTAAAATGATCCACAAGAGGTAAGGAATACATGGGAGAACAAAAAAAACATTTTCTTGGCCAAAGATAGGACAAAGACAAGGAAATGCCAAAGAGAACATGATCAATAAATTCTACTATATATGGAGTACCATTGTCCAATGACACGAATTATGGGGAAAATTTTCACGAGGTAGTTTGCAAGGATATCACGATCATAATCACAACAAGAAGCATATGACAAAATATAAGAATTAAGCTTGATGTTTCGATAGAGATTCTTGATACCTCCAAATAGTCACACAATCATTAAAGATTACAATAACTTGAAGCAAATAGTTTCCATGGAGGATATAGAGGTCCAAATATGAGTAAACACATACTAAGAAAAACTCGCACAAACAAGATCCAAAAGATGAGCAATAAAAGCAATCCAAGGGAATTGGAACTTGTCTGAGCTCTGTGTGCCACATAGGACCTAGATAATTTTCAATATCAATTCTATGTGGCACTACCTCAAATGTCCACATTTTCTAGGTTTGTAATATGCACAAAGCATACGTCTCCCCCATAATGTGATAAACCATGAAATCTCAACACGAGGAAAAAATATCAAAATGGAGATGATTAATGGACATTATCAAACTTTAATTTCTCATGAGAATGACACACCATATATAGACTAGATAGTCTTGCAATATCAACACTAAGTGGTATTCCTCATGTACACACATTTTAGGATTGTGGAATTCCCAAGCATGACACTCCCCTAAAATGGGATAGTCCATTAATCCCTCATAAGAGCCAAATAAGATACCAACTAGATTCAATAAAGGCTCCAGACCAAGAAACACAACTACATGGTGCACAAATATACTCAATAACTCAATATAATTATGAAGGAAGAACAACATATACATACACATGCAAGGTACAAAACCACACATGCACAAGGGAGCAAGTAACTTTCAAATGTAAAAGAGTTAAGAAAATGTTACCGCAAAGCCTCCAATGTCCTCCATAAAACACCTATTGATCAAGTTTTAGCTTGTTGGTTACCAACCAAGTTGGATCCTAAGAAGTTAGTCACAATAGGCTTGGCCACCAAAATGGTTCTTTTCTTGACACCACTTTGGGTACCAACATATTAGGCAAAAACATTGGCCACCTCATCATTACGAAGAGAATAAGCATCATAAATCAAGATAGGATGGGATGAGGAGTTACCCATGGTGCATGAGGAAGAGAGGTTCCCCTTCTCGCGGCATATTCCGCAAAGTCACATATAGTCATACAAGTGTTCATGTAAAAAGATACACCATTATAATGAGATAGATATGAATAATCATGAATGACAAGCTCACTATCCACATTGCAAGTTCTATCACCACTCACCATATCATTACCTTGTGACAACTCACATGTTGGTGTAGTGGAATAAGATGAGAACTCATCCGGCCGGAGGTGGAGGGAACACAATCATCCTCATCAAACTTGGACACATCATATTTTGCTTGAAGCTTGGTCCAAATATCATGAGCATTCCGAAAAGGCATGATTGAGCAAAGAACTACAAATCTTACAACATTAACAAGCACATTAGATGCTTGAGCTTCGAGATAATAGTTTTTATCCTCCTCCAATGATAGATTTTGGGGTCCTTCGAAGGAGATAAACCCATATCTAGAATTCGCTCAATATTTGGGTCGATGACCTAGAAATAACTAAGCATGCGAATTTGCCAACTACCATAATTTGTGCCATCAAATGTAAAAGTGTCATTGTGCACTAAACCCCTAGGAGACATGTTTACTCTCGAGGCGATAAATCCTAAGAAGCGAGAGACCTCGCTCTGATACCAATTGAAAGGGAAACAAATGTCGCCTAGAGGGGATGAATAGGCACTTCAAAATTATTATGGTTTAGGCTCTAATAAATGTGGAATAAAACTAACATTTAATTTGTATAGCACAAAACCTAAAAAACCACTAGGTTCAATAAGTCCACCAACAACCTATGCTAAGCAATACAATCAACACGGTGATAGAAAGATATAATACTTCAAGCATGATGGCTATCACAATGTAAATTGCATAAGGGCTCGGTTGAGAGTTAACCGATGGACACAGAGAGATGATTTTTATCCCGAAGTTCACTTCCAAAGAAGCTATGTCTCTGTTGGAGAGGTGCGATTGTGCAATGTACATCGAACGCCACAAATGGATCACCTTGAGGTGTGGTCGCTCGATGCTCACCCAACGCCACACCAGGCCTCAACCCAAGACGCGAAGCCACACAACTCACCGACGCCACAAAAGGCTTACCCTATTCTATCGTGAGATCGCCACCAAGGCCTACTCACGATCCACTATGGGACACTTTAGGGCAGTCACCGAACTCGTACAAGGCTTGGGGAAATATCCACAACTCAAATGGAGGGCTCCCAAGAAACAACACAAAGGCCACAAATTTGAGGAATCTCCACAACAATTGGACGACCCAAGAACAATGCCATAATAGGCCATAAGCTTGAGGAATCTCCACAACTCAATTGGAGGCCCCAAGAACTCACCACAACTCCACACAACCGTCTAGGGTTCCAAGAACTCAAGAGAAACATTCCCAAGATCTTGAACTCGCTGAATCTCCGAGGAGAACTCAAACCTATGCACCAAATGCAAGAGGCAAGTCCTTCACTCTAAAATTCTACCAAAGCTACAAACCTATTGGGGAAATAAGAGAGGAAAAACACAAGAGGAGAACACGAAAATATCCAAGATCTAAATCTGAAGGATTCCTTCACAAATAAGGGATTTGATTTGGTGGGGTTGTAGATCTAGATCTCCTCTATCAAATCCCTCAAAAAGATGCAAGAATCATGGGAGGGAGAAGGGGAGATAGGAAGCTTTTGAAGGTCAACAATGGAGGAGAGAGAGTGGAAGAGCTAGCAAAAATGACCTCAAAAGTTTGGGAAACATCGGGGAAGAGGGGGGCCCTTAAATAGGGCAAGAGAAATCTTGCTGTTAGGGCTAGATCTGTGCACCACTAGAACTTCCGATGCTCCACCGGTACTACAGGTGTGGGGCCCCCGGATTTATCCTCCGAAAATCCCTGTTATGCATACAACCACGATCCCATGATCAATTAGTCGTGGCACATAACCGATAAGTATCATTACAATATCCGAAATATACCGAAAAAACAGGACTTACATAAATGCCATTATGGCTATACCATCTTCAGCAGCGGAACATCATCACGCGCAAAGCCCAATCATGCCTCAACCTACAGGCAACTGACTGGGAGAACGCCCTAGCTCGCATAGTCGTCCAAATCACCTCCTTCTTGAAATCTGGCCAAGTTAATAGCCAGGGACAATGCCGGTGAGTACATTGATTATACTTGCAAACCACCTTAAGATATTAAGTATAATAACAGGAGCATATGCATTTTGGCTGTGGTAGTAGGAGGGATCCAAAGGAGGTTCTTTTCTCAAATAGTTTCTCCTATAGATATAACATCTACATATCTTTGTTGAAAACTTTAATAAACATTTTGGAAACTGTTTTGAAAAGATTCGGAAAACACTAGGACTGGATCACCCATTTGTTTCCTTCTCCCGGTCGTCCCACGACCAAACTCCTTCCATACCTCTCTGACCATCCCATGGTCAAAGCAGGTATCCTTCCCGACCATCCCATGGTCAAAACATTTTCAAAGCCTTTGCTTTTCCGAAATCCTTTTTGAAAACAAAACCAGCACTGCTCTACATCAACCTTCCCAATCGTCCATGACCGCGGACATGGCTATTCGATTAGATTTACACTCTGCAGAGGTTGTACACTTTACCCACATCATCCGGGTACACTACCCTGATCTTCACCGATCGTGGGTCGAGTAACCGATCAAGACTCTCCAGATTCCCACTCCAATATAAGTGCCTACCCTATGAGTGTTAATCCCCTCAACACCGGGACGTCGGGCGAGGACCAACCAGAACACCTCCCAGGTGTGCTTTCAATGAGGGGCTCATAGTAACGCGTGGAGGCCTGCCGACCCTTTGTTCCTTCTCTAGGTAGATGTCCCACATGGACCCTTACGTGAGAAGGCCCACCCTCCAGGGACTTTCGGTCCCCTGTAGTTGTTGCGAGGCAGCTTATACCAGGGTAGACAAACATCAAATCCAGCCCCGTCCCATTCCAGAGTAATGTGGTTGCACAGGGTTAATTGTTCTAGCAAAACATGCAGAGAACCAGGTGTGTTTTCGTAAACCTTTTTCCTCCGGTTTTCTCCAGCCTTTTGGTAAAACAAAACCTCCTTCTTTCTCAACATCTCTTGGGAGGTCCCACCTCACCAAGGTTTTATCATAAAACATTTAGTAAAACTTTTTCCGGGGACTTCCCATCCTCTAGCTTTGTTTCGGCTAAATCGGGGTCTCCAAAGGGGCATGGTGGATATGCACCATCTATTCTACTAGGGACAAGTAGGTTTCACCAAGGGGGTTGTGCTTACTAGTACCAAAGTGTAATGGTTTGGAGGGCCAAACCACTACCATATATATATATCCACATATAGCAAAACAATGCAATTTTGATAAACAGTTGATAAAGCATGCATAAGTAAAATAGTAGGACAAGGCTTATGGGCAAAAAGGTGGCTTTCCTAGTATCGGCCATATGGCATATTTGTCCCTGGAATATTTCTTTAGATACCCAAGAATACCATAGATATCAATAATAATTACCCCTTCTTCTGCTCTCCGAGATAATCACAACTATCGTCGTCAGGGAGCACACATGCAAACAAAACAAGCCACAATCAACACAAGAAAAACAAGTACCAATTCAATACATCAAGCAAACATATAACACATTACTCAAAAGAGTAGGTTTTGGAGAGGATTGGATTTAGGGGATTGAGATGGCTTTGGAGAAGGGGATGAAAATCCCTTAGGATTTATAGTCTAGAATTTACCTAGGAGATGGATTTTTGGAACAAGACATATTCTGTATGGTACTATTGTAAAAACATGATACCAAAAGATAGGAGTGGATAGAACGAAACCAACAAAACTGGTTTCACGATTTCACTTTCCTTGATTTATTATGGCTATTCTAGTGATAAAAGCTCTAGTTTTAGTAAATAATTCACCACATATATTCTGGAGCTCCAACAATATTTCCTTGGATGGTTCCGTAGGGTTTGATGTACTAGTTCACTGAGAGTTGGAAACAGGTCAAGACAAGTACCAGAATACCCTCAGGAAATTCCCAAAGGCAGGTCTATAGACAATTTGTCTTTTTCACCATATTAAATCTACAGTGGCTTTTAATTTGATTCGAAGGGCACAGTGTAGGTATTTGGAATACCTTTCTGTAGAAATTGTAATCAACCTTTTTGGAGCTGCATAGCGACTTTAGTGAATTTAGAGGTGAATAAACCATGCACAGAACAGTTTAATTCACAGATAAATAATTGAGGCTCAATAAATCAAGAGCTCCTGGATTTGGATAGGCCCTAGTGTACCACATCTAGGATAATTGGAATTGGGTCAATTGGAGTCATGTTTTGGTCTAGGGAATTTTCTAAAGTCAGAGATGGAGGGATTTTGTTATTTTTACCAAGGACAAAATATTGTTCACCTTGGTATGGGACAAAGGACATGAGATAGGTACCTGGGATACCTACCAGAGGCAGTTGGTTATACTTAAATTGGAGCTAGGTAGCTCAGTGAGAATTTTATTTAGTGAAAAGGATAGATGCTAGCATTTTAATTTCTACACAAAATGGGAATAATGTTAGGCTAGGATTTTGGTTCTACAGGTTGGGATAAACATGTGAGAGCATGTATAAGTTTTTATCTGTCCAGAAGGGAGTGATTTGGATTTTGTTTAGCAATTAAAGTAAATGGCCAGAAGTAGATCTGTAATTAATGGAATTAATAAAAGAAAAAGGGAAACAGCCACTAGGCCGGATTCTAGACCCAAATTGGCTTTACAGGGGAAAATGGCCCACCCGGAGCGGCGCCTCGTGCGGGAGGATTTCAAACCGCCTGCGGGCGGGGCCCAGCGGTCAGCGAGCCGGTGGGGCCCAGCGGGCGGAGGCGGTTCTGGCGACGAGCCGCAGAGCTTGGTCCGACGCAGGGACGCCCCTTGCGCAAGCTCGCTCCCGGAGTTACCCTCGGTGATCGCCGGGGTTGGTACCAGCGGTGGTCTGGGGCAAGGGAAAAGGGTGGGGTTAGACTCATAGGGACAAGGGGATCTCAGAAAGGGGGACATGCAGAGCGGAGGGGGCTGGGAAGAGGGTACCTGAGCAGATCTTGGTGATGGCCGAGGAGGCTTCTCCTTCCCTTCCTGAGCGAGGCAGAGAAGGGGAGAGGCTAGGGAGGCTCTGGGGAGGTCGAGTGAGAGGGAGGGGAGGCAAATGAGGGGGAGGGAGAGCTGTAGTGGCCTCTAGCACTATATACCGAGAGGGGGAGGTTTTTGATGGACTTGGTCCATGGAGCTTGTGGAGGAGGGAGGTGAAACAGGGGAGGGTTTTCTGTGGGAGGTGTAGGTGGTTTCTGGTGGTGTGCGGGTCAGAGAGAAGCAGAGACAGCTGTTGCAAGGCTTTGAAGGCAAGGAAAAAGGAGGGGGTTGGCTTGTGTCTCCTTCTTGTACAAGCACTAGATACAAGGGGGTGTAAGTTGCTACAGTGATGCTACAGTGTGGGCACGACCAGAGGAGGTGGAGTTGCTGTGGAGAAGTGTTGAGGAAGCTTTGATGGGGGTTGGAGGTAAATTGCTTAGTTTGCTAGAATTTGATCAAATGGTGTTTGTGAAGGAGGTGTAATACATTGCATTAGGACAAGGAGGGAAAATGGTACTGGTAGATAGATGAGGTCAAGATATACTTCCATGATTTAATTGAGATTTTACTAAAGATTTAAACTCCACTTAAATCCATTTAATCAAAAAGTACAAAGTAGTTTCTAGAAGCTAATATGATATTTTTACATTAGACAAAGTTGTTCTTTGGTGTGAGATGGTCCCAGATACCATAATACACCTTGGGGAATTTTATTGGATTTTATTGAGGTGGGAAAGTATTTTTAAAGAATTATTTCTTGTTTCAGCCATTTAAGAAAATGGGCAAAAAGAAATAATAAAGCTCCTCAAAAATATTTATTTTTGAAGTGGGAAGGTGGGGTCTAATATGTGGGTCTCAATTGAGCAAAAAGTTGGGGAAGTGTTGTGGCAAAAACCAAACTTTCCTTTATGAGAGGAGTTTTGGACATTTTGCCAATTTAAAGGAGTTAAATGGATTTGGGGCCATAATAATTATGGAAAATATTTTATAAATCTTGATTATCAAGGTATATGATGTAGACAAGGTGTAGCAAGCATTTGCAACCTTGAGATTGGAGAATCCAAGTTGATTTTGGTGGAATATCCTAGATTGAGGATCTAGGGTGATGTTAATTTCATACCATCAAAACCAGGTTGGACCTTGGAGCTCAGAGCTCCCCTTGGGCATGGGGTAGATGGATGGATAGAACAAGTGATTGGGATTTCAATGGTGTAGGGGTTTGAGCTTGATCCTACTTGAGCTCACCATGACAAGCTTTCAAACTTTGAATAAAATAAGCCTACCAAAGTAGGTTATCATCTAGCCTTCAAAACCTTGTGGGTGTAAACAGCTCAAGGATCCAATTGTATCAAGTGAAGTATGTAATGATAAACCTATATGAGTAGAACACAACCATGCAAATAGTTGGTCCATAGAAGGTTGGATGGTGGTGTGAGCTTCTAGCAAAGTAGGCATGTTGACTAGATTTGCAGGAAAAGTTATCATCTTGCCTGCAAGACCATCAAGAACTAGTGGGTTGAAGGATGATATAACCAAGGGAAAGAGTGGGTCTTGGTAGTCCTTAGGATGGTTAACAATATGGTTCAGATTCATTTCCAAAAATTCACAAGGGTTGTGAACGGGAGGCATTCAAAAAGGTGATGTTGGGAAGAGTTTTCCAGACTTAGCCAAATTTGGCAGATTTAGGGTTTTTGACTAGAGCATGAGATGTGATGTTTTTGATGGGTTGCAAGGTACCGAAACATCATCAAGTGGATTATGTTGAAGTGTAGGTTGATTAGTAAGGATCCATTCTTGAGATTGGTCTTCATTGACTTGGAAGCTTCTAGAAGGGATCACTTTAGAATTGATCTGTCTAAGGTTTTTAGATGGCTACTGAGTAGCTAGGGATCAAATCCAGGTTGTATTCTTACTTAGGGTGGGATGATTTGGAGACATCTTTATCCTAGTAATGAGCTCCTAGAGTAGCTCATACTACTTCTGAGCAATCAAGTCAAACAGCAGAACAAGGCAACTCATCTTACAAAGAAATCAACTACTACTGGGGGTTACCACCAAGCTTAGCTTGAGGTAAGGATGGGTATTTTGAATTAGGTTGGAGTTTGAACAAGGTAAGGTTATTGGTATCTCTACCAAGAATAGAATTCAAAAGTTTACAAAAAGGTTTTGGGAAACCTAGTGATAAGAATAGTTGAGGGTTCTGTCTTGAAAACATAAGGAGATTATGTTATATAGCTCTCCATAGTTTTATCAATAGAAGCTACTAAAATAGTTTTGGTTTCATAAGCATCTTGGCTCCGGTTTTAATTGTCAGAACATTTGAGAATATGGAAATTAAGCCAAGATTGTTTTGGGAAGTAGCTTTTGTCAACTGGTGTTAAGGTGAGGAGTACATCATCTAATACACATTCATATGCATAAGCACAAACCAACAACAAGCAAACAATGCACCAATGGACAAGAAAAAGTTTTTGTTCCCCCTAATTTTTGTTTTTTGGACAACTAATCAGGGTTGCTGAAATTGGAATGTTACAACCGGTAAATTAGAACACAAAAACTAAGAGAAAACGCACTCTCGTTGGAACTAAGACCGGAACTTCCACTCACGAAAAAATGCTAGACAACATGCATGAAAACTTCAGTAACTTCTGACTCTAGACTCCGATTACGATGAGATTGGTCTCGTTTGGAAGAGAACAACAATCTCTACAAGATTACGCAAATAAAAATCATAGTCCAACATGAGATAATAATACTAAATTTGATAAATGTATGACCTCTCTAGAAGAGACGAACCAGTAAAACCTCCAAAACCCAAAACGCAAGAAGTTGAGCTTGGAAACTCCAATTTGGATGAAAGCAATTTTATTGGAAAAATAATAAAGAGTAAAACCAAAAAAGGGTGAAATATTGGATACCACCTAGGAAGAAATATCAAGTATATATATGTTAGATATCTCCCGATATGTAGAGCCAAAAAAACTGCAAGGTAAAAAACGCAATAAGATATTCAAGGGAAATCCGTTTTTTATGAACTAGAGCTTGTTATGTGTAACCACAAGCTCTAGACCCTAACATGGACAAGATCCAAACAACAAACAAAAAGATCATTCTATGTATGCAAAGGTTTGAGCTTCCTCTGAAAGGTATGATCGAGCTACTCACTCGAGAGCCCCTCTTGATAGTTCGACTATCTATCCTAAACCCGGTTTCCCAGCTAACAACATGAGACCGGAAAAATAGAAAACCTATCAAGATAATACCTTTTCCTTGAGCATTCCACTTGAGATTGATTTAGACCGTCTTGTCCTTCTCAAGATGGATCACCTTTCTTGATTGCTCTTGCTTGATGAAGACTTCTGAAATGCTCCCCCATAATCCATGGGGAAACCTCTTCTTTGAACTTATCTTCATCACTCCATGATCACCAAGGATGGAAACCTTCAAGCATGAGATCTTCTAGATATGGGGCATCTTGAGCTTGCCCTTAATTTCTTGATGATGTCTTTAAGATAGCCATGATGAACTCCATCTTCTTCTTCAAGACACTTGATCTTCTTCTTCTACATAATGCTAATGGGCACAAAGCCCTTGGACAAAGCTTCTCCTTTTTCAACCTTGAAACCAACACATGGTCCAAGCGATGCCAATAGAAAAACCTACAAGTGAAACTCAATTTACACATTAGTCCATAGAGATTGTCATTAATAACCAAAACCACACATGGGGTATACATGCCCTTTCACCCTTTTTTGAGCCCTCCCGTAAATGGTAAATAACCATGTTCCTGGCCTGTGCCTTCCAAAAGAGGAAAGACTTGGTCCCCGTGCCCCTCCCTACTCGAGCACCATCAAAAACAACAAAAAATAACCTTAGAGCAAAATAAATAAATAATAAACCTCATGCGAAAGAAATTTATAGAACTAACCATTTTGATTAGTGCATGTCTCAAGGGCGCTATGCTCTAAATGGTAGCACCTTTCTGACAGGCTCTATCCTCCTTCCAGTGTGGCGAGGTGGGTCCGGATAGGCCTCACTCATGGCTTTGTAGCGCCTTTCTCCGTGGCTCTATACTACATCGCATAGCGCCTTTGCAGTGGGCCCACCTGCTCAACTAGGAGGCATATAAGGGGAACTGTGAGGATAGTGCCTCATAGTGGTGGTGATTTATCTCTCCCCGCATCCAATCCTTCTAAAAATCATCTCGATTTAAAGGATTTGTTTGTGGATTTTGGTCCGATCCCTCTTAAAGTATTCTCCTCTGATGCCCTCAATTCCATCCAAAAAATTCTCACATTGCTCTAGTTTTGCAAGATTTGGAAAACCCTAGGTCATATTAGGAACTCAAAATTTGTATGGAACAATGGGACGATTGTTGGATCTTTAGCATTATAATTTGTATTGTAATCATTAGGAAGTATATCATTGTTGCTTTTTCTCATATGTCCTTAGAACACAACGTTATATAGTAGTTGATTTTTTTCATATTAAGAAATATGATGAAATATGTATATGGTAGACATTTGTAGATCATGTGGTAGAACTACTTCTATAAGATAGAACTTTTTAATTTAGTACCCATTTATATGATGAACTACTCGTATGTTTGTTGTCATATTTCCAATAGTACAATTTATTATTATTTCTCTTATTTCAAATATGTAGGATGGCAACACCTTGCGTATTTGATGCTAGTGAAAAGAAGGTAATGAAAACTAGCATGTTAGTTCATCTTGTTTTGGTTAGTTCAAATGGCTATGTAATATTATAACTTGTATGTTAGCGGGTCTTTGGACCCCTACGACAAAGGTATCACAAGGCCTCATAACCAAATAAGATGCCTTATGATGAGCGGTACACACCGTACACCGAGAGGCTAGGACTCCTCATGTTCCTCCAACTTATCCATTGGTCGGCGCCAAACATGAACCCTGCGACGATCACCATTCTTGTTGAACGGTGGAAGTGGAGCCACACACCTTTCACCCTCGGAATAGGGAGATTACCTCTACTCTTTAGGATGTTTCGATGATCCTTGCACTCCATATTGAGAGATCGCCTCTGTGTATGAGCAAAAATTCTGATAAGTAGCGCACACAGATGGAGCATCTTATTGGTATGGCTCCGATGGAGCCTAAGGACAATAGTAAAGAAATAGTCCCCACCAGCACTACTTATACTTGGATCATATAGAACTTCAATACATTCCCTTCTGAGGCTAATGAAGATGATATTCAGTAGTATGCCCTTATGTATGTGTGGTATGTTATCTCTAGGACTCTGTTTGCTGACATTAGTGGCATTTTCTCAAAGATTTAACTGTATGGGACACTAAATGGACCAAGGGTTTGGTAGCATTGTCCTACTTGTACGGCTAGTTAATAACCAGGACTTTGTTTTCTACATTACCTCTCTTAAACACATCCAACTGAACTGTGTTTGTCTTCATGTAGGCACGAAGGCGATACCCGAATTGGTGGTGCATTGCTCCTATTTTCCTTCTGGACATGGGAATGCTTCCCAGTTGGATGTCCAAGAGTGTTGCCTTACAAACCTTGTAATGATCACGACAACCTGATGCAGTTCCCCACGTGGGATTACAAATGAGACGTGGTATCGGAGATGACGAGTGACCCAAATATGATGTACATGCAATACACTAACGAGTTCGATACGCTTACCGCCGAGCAGGTAGATGCTGCCTTACCATCACTCACTTGCATGTTCTCTATCAAAACTCCAAAATTTTATATGCTTGTGCTATGTTCAAGGTGGAATGGCAGCTGATGACTGCAAGTGCACATATCAATTGTAGCTAGTTTCGAAGTAAAGCTATCGAACCCACAGAGAGCTATTGGTAAAGGTCTTTATGCCCCTCATCACTATCTACGAAAGGATACTTATAAGCTGCCTTTGATCTCAAGTAAAGGGTGTTTGAGAGGTTTTTGGTTATTTGTAGAAAAGTAATTAAACAGATAAAAGGAAGCAAGTGACAAGGTTGTGTGAAAGCGTGGTTGAACTCAATAGGGCTAAAACATTCTCGAGGATGTAGGATACACCACTAGCATGGTATTGTTATTATTAATAATCAAGATAACATACTTCTTGTGTCATGAGATGTGTGTAGAGAGATCCATAATAATCAAGATAACATACTACAAGGCTCGTAGGAAGCCACTTTGTTGAGCCAAGAGTGAGGTCACCTCTAAATAACCACTGCGATGTGTGAGAGAAGTCACCCATACAAACCATTGTAATTAAGGGTTTCCCTGTGGATATCGTAATTAGCTTAGGGAGTCCATCTTTATCCTCCTTTGACCGTGTAGGTTATGAGCCGCTGCCGATCTATCATGAGGCCATTACGGGTATGATCGCAAAACATGTCCAAAGGATTTCTCACTCCCTTTAGTCCCAAGAGCAAATTATATGTGGCCAACTACACATACCATCTAAAGAGAGAGATCAAACACAAATAATAAATCTATCATAGAATGGCAAGTCATATGGACACAAGAATAGATCATCTTTATTACAAATTCATAATGGTGCTAGGGTTTCTCTATCTCCCCAAGAACAAACGAACTACTCACACATGGAAGCAGTCAACAACATCATCATAGTCAAATGAATGGGTAAAAGTATGGGGATAGTCTAATGCAAACCACAATTGAATCTGGAATTACAACAAGATATAGTTGATGAGAGATGGGGTAATGGTGGCGATGGATATGTAGCGGTTGATGATGAAGGGGATGATGCATTGTCCTCCAATGATCTGTGAAGCAGCTGTGATTTTACCCCAGCCAAGTTCCTCCTTCAGATGTGGTTTTCCGTGGTTTCTAGTGGCTATGAATGTCGAATCCTCCTCTAGTATTCGCCAGGAGAAAGTATTTGACGAGGAAATCATGCTGACACCTAGTACGGGCAGACGGTACGGGCAGGCTCTGCCCGTACCACCGATCGTTATTGGTACTAATTGCTTCTCCTCGTTTGGTATTCTCCAAGGTGCAAAGGTAAATCCATAAATGACTTTTATCACTTAGAAATATCATATTATAACACAATATGACAGTTCCAATTGATATGTTCTTATAAGACTTAGTTATTTAGGATCCTGTTAAAACAAGAACAAAATGGTGCGTGCAAACGCAGTGAAATAAAAATATCCCTACTCTATTTATGCAAAAACAAAAGGTAAGTATGCTTCAATTTTGGACTAATCAGTAGCCATATGGTTCTAGGTATAGTTCTAGTGACCCAATCGAGTACCATCTGAATCTAAAGTTCTTGGATGAAGACCATCTTTGTATAATATGGTGCCCATTGGGTATGCTTGGTCACGGTTGAACATTATTTGCCACATCTTGGGATATCAGAGTTTAGGTTATTTCAGGTTCACCCACCAGAGCATAAGGACACGAACATCCAGCTTCACAAATAAGAGTGTATCTTATAGGCATTTAACATTGTGATGTACCTTATGACGGTACTATATTGTGCTATTTTAACATGTAGGATGGATAGGGAAAAGAAGAAAAAGCTCAAAGATTGGGATAAGGTTCATAAAAAGTATGCCACCAAGTTTTTGAAACATGTGAAGGATGCTAAGAAAAGTCGAGGATCCCAACAAAGTTTGTACTACCCAGTTGCATTCAAAACTATCTTCGATGGTTTGCCAACAAGCGTGTGGATATATGCATGTCGACTTACGAGGAGGAAATATTGGAAGAGCCCACGATATACTTGATGAGGTTGCCCATGTAGAGTACAACAAGCTTGTCAGATTGGGAACCAAACATCCTTTTCTCCCTTGATGAACTTTGTGGTAATTTGGGCCCTTTTTTGTTTCTATTAGCATTAGTACCTGACATGGGTATACCTTACAGGTACTCGAGTTTGGCATATACGGTCCAGTCTAGCAAAATCCCACGACGTTACTGGGGCCCAATTAAAGATCAGGTGACCTAAGGAGACTCCGACTGCTTGCGGCACACGACGAGCTCAAGATAGAAAGTTTAAACGGGACAAACCCTAACTTGTAACCGACTCGACCTGCTACCCGAGACCTAGCCTGTCTATATAAATCCTAGGCGGGTGTGGCGAGGAGGATAATCACAACCCTAGTTTCCACAACATTTCCCGATTGCATCTACGCACCCCCTATAACTTTCGACTCCTTCCAAAATTCCAAGAGTAGACAGGCAGGAGTAGGGTCCTCTACGAGGCCTGAACCAGGGTAAACCTTGTGTCCTGTGTGCTTGTTTACTAGCCGATTGATTCCTCCAGCGCTCCCCTCTTCTCCAAAACCCAAGTCCATAACAATGGGCATTGATGAGTGAAACCCTTGTCAATTGGCGTCGTCTGTGGGAAACAGGAGTGCTGATGTTGTGGCTTCCTCGACCCCATCAACTGCGACCTACAACTCTGCAACAGCGGAGATTCGCCTCCTCTTCAGTGCCTTTGACTTCACCGTGCACATGTCGGCCACTCGCCTGGATTTCGAGTCTGTCGGCGATGGGATCGGCCTGGTGATCGGGAGCTTATGCTTCCAAGTTGGTCAGCTGGGCACACTTCACCTCCCTGGCCAATCGAAGGTTCCCGCAATTTCTCCACCATCGTGGTCGATGGCTCAAAATATATCGAGCTCGTTGGGGAACCCAAAGAGGAAGGTATGATGAGCAAAGCAGCAAGTTTTCCCTCAGTTATGAAACCAAGGTTATCAAACCAGTAGGAGCAAGGAAACACCTCCAAGGTGTTGTTCCCAACTTGGAATCCTGCACAACACAACCATAGAACTTTGCCCCCAACTTACAGTGAGGTTGTCAATTTCACCGGTTTTGGTGAAAACAAAGGATTAAATGTATTGTGTGGAAGATAGTAATTGCTTGCAGAAAGTAAACACTAAATAGTAAATAACTAAGGGAAACTTTGAGCAAATAGAGAGGTGTTTCAGTACCATGAAAACTTTTACAACCATATTTTACTCTCTCATAATAATTTTTAGTAGCCTCATGAATAAACTCAACAATATAACTATCACATAAAGCATGCTTTTCATGATCTACAAACACATAATTTTTATCAAGCTCAAAAATAGTTGGATTAAAACCTTCAAACCCACTTTTAACAAATTTATAACAAGATGACTGATCAATCTCATTTTCCATAGTAGTACAATTAATATTATCAACCAATATAGTACCATCATCTAGAGCTTTATTATAAACATTTTCAACAGAATCCACAGGAACATAACATTCATCCTCCTTTGGTAAGCATGTGGTTAATCAAATAATATAAGCGGTAAAGAGTTACTCTCATTAGAAGGTAGGAATGGGTAGATCCATTCTTCCTCCTCTTGATCATCACTCTCCTCCTCTTTTTCATCCAATGAGCTTCCAGTTTCAGCAATTTCTTCTTCCATAGGCTCCTGCAAGGCATTAGTCTCTTCCGCTGGTGGAGAGCATCTATTAAGATATTCAAGAATATAGCCATTTTCTTCCTTGTAATTATCAAAGCACAATTTAAGTATATCATAAACCTCATATTTATAAGGTGCATCGTCGTTATTTTCAAGCAAATAAGCTAGTTCAAATGTACCCTTACAAGCAATAAATTCTTCAATTTTTTCCACATCATAAAAGTCATAATTTCCCTTAACATAAGAAGATATGGTAACATCATCATTATACTCACATTGAAAAGGGAGGTGTTTATACCTCTTACAGCAACAAGATTTATCAAATCAATAAGTAACATTATAAGTAGAGCACACGTTTCTAGCAATGGTATATAATTTATTAATTTGTTCCCATAAGTGTTTCCCTTTTTGTGACAAGTGGTGTTCCTTATATGTGAGGCAGTCATGGTGATGAAGAAGCCTTCCAGGGTGATCTATCCCCTTTGGCAGGGTGCCGGGAAGAGCTTCAGATCCATCCCGATATAGGGGTGGAGATGGAGGCGACTAAAGACTCTTCCATGGAATTTTGATCGGGTACTTAGGATTTTCGTCCTGGGAGGCTTTTATAGGTAGAAGGGATAGGTCGGTGGAGTCTCGAGGGGCCAACACCAGGTAGCAGCGTGCCTAGGGCTGGACACGCCACCCTAGGGTGTGGCCGCCTCGTGGCCGCCCTTCGTTTCCCCTCCGGACTCCGTGTTGTTTTGGGTAAAATATGGACTTTGGCGTTTGTCCGATCCAATTTCGAGAATATTTCCTTATTAGCTTTTCTGAAACAAAAAACATAGAAAACAGGAAACTGGCACTATGGCATCTTGTTAATAGGTTAGTTCTAGAAAATGTGTAAAAATACTCCAAAGTGTGGACAAAACATAAGAAAGTACATACAAAACAAGCATGGAACATCAAAAATTATAGATACGTTTACAACGTATCAACATCCCCAAGCTTAACTCCTGCTCGTCCTCGAGTAGGTAAGTGATAAAAAAGAATAATTTTTGAGGTGACATGCACCATCACAATCTTGATCAAGGTATTTGTCAAACATTGATAGATGGGATCATAGTACTTTAACATAGCATGAAAGATATAGTTCTAACAATAAGACATAGCAACTATGTTGTAACATGGAAAGGTACAAACAAAGGATTCATGAATAACAATTCTTTGAAAGACATTTGTTTGTTTCACATATAGAAAACATAATGAGAATGGTATTCAGCTTGTTCCTCATAGTGTAGCAAAACATAAATGCATAGGAAACCTTCAAAGTTCATAAGGGTGACTAGATAGAAATAGTTTAAGAACAAGCAATATCAAAGTTATGAATCAATCAACAAGTTTTGGGACAATGCACATTAAACTAAGAATGTCCACTATGCTCTCTCAATAGGTGCATAAAGATAGAAGATGGAGACTCAACATAAAAGTAAACGAAAGGCCCTTCATAGAAGGAAGCAGGGATTCAAGTCTCATAAAGAGCTTCCAAAAAATATGGTACTTATTAGCTTTCAGCTCTCATTGCCCCTATCATAAGCATCTTTAGGTGATTAAGGTTAAAGTAAAAAAATATGAGGATATGCTTGACAAGTTATAAGCTGAAAATCTCATGCCCCTTACTTATGAGTACCATTCCTCACGCTACTCAACTTTAGTCATAAGTAAGTTCTTGTCATTGTAAGTACATGTGTATCATAGAGAACCGCCAATGGTGTACCCCTTGCCCGATGATACGGAAGATTCCCCATATCAAAATGACAAGGCAAGCAGACAATGTGCATCTCAGCGGTCCTTTTATTTCCTATTTGCATAGGCCCTTTTTTCTTTTTTTCTTTCCTATTTGCAAAGGTTTTTTATTGAGGATGCTTCACAGATTTCTCACTATGGTTATGCTGCAGGTTTCCATCATGATTAGGCATGGCTTAGACAAGCCGCCCAAGAGTTCCTCTAACACATATACGAACTCCATGAGCCTTACAATCTCCCCTTTCATTTCACACCACCGAGATCCATAAGCGAAAGAACATGATATCAACTAAATAAAGTGCAATGTTGAAAGCGTTCCCCATGATAACATGGTTCTGCTAATTCACAACTTACAAAACATAAGCATATACGCAACATAGATGGGCACAATGGTTCAAGTTTATTAAGTGCAAGAAAGTAAAGTGTGCCATCAAGTTTGTGAGAGCTTTAATCACTAATTTTCACATAACAAGTTTAATTCGGAAGGTAGATAAAAACATGAATAAACTTGGAATAGCAGTAATGCTAATAGGTAGGTATGGTGGACTCTTTGGAATAACTTGGTTTTATTTGGAGTTGTATGCATGAGTGGCACTCATACTTGGTACATGTGGAGGCTAGCAAAAGACTGGGAGCGACCAACTAATAGAGCAATAATGGCCATAATCATGCAAAGCGACAAAACATTATTAATTAAAGCATAAAGTGATATTACAAGTCAAAAACTAAATGATCAAAGAGGGTATGGTGACTTGGTATAGTATTAACATGGTGTGAGCATGCGCCAAGTCAACCCAAATAAAGCATCAAAGGAGAATACCACAATATTATGCTTTTATATGCTAAAACAACGCATGATTCTTTCAAAGCACATTAAGCAATCTCAATTGTTTGTAACAAGTCATGCTACAACAATAATAACTAAGCATAAAGTCAAAGCAATATCAAGCACGACATGATAAAGTCTAAGCCACAGCCAAAAACAAGACTCCTTTTATACCACTTATAAGCATGAACTTTCCTACTCTTTTCCAATCCAAATCAACTTATTTGAAACTATGTATGAATGTGGGGGTCTGATACGTCCATTTTGCATCACTATTCTATGTCTTAATTCACTATTATTCATTGATATATTTCGTATTGAGAGGTGATACTTATGTTAGTTCATCTATTTTTGCATGGTTGATTACTTTTGGAGCATGGACCGCTGTAGTCAGGATTCTGATGGAAAAGGTGCTGTTTGGACACAAAATTCGCGATGATTAGAAAATCCGAGAAAATATACGGAAAATCCGATTTGTCCAGAAGACTAAGGATGCCAGAAGATGGAGTGGAGGTGGGCCACAGGGGGCCCACACCACCCCATGGCGCGGGCAAACCTAGGCCGCGCCAGGGAGTGGTGTGGCTGCCCTGGCCCACTCCAGCCTCTCCCATCTGGCGTATATCAACCTCCCGAAACCCTAAGACTCGGAGAGCGACCACAGAAAGATTCTGCCGCCTGTGCGGGGCGAAAACACCGAGAGAGAAAGATATCTCCGGCAGACAGATTTCTGCCGGGGGAATTCCTTCCCGGAGAGGGGAGATCGTCGCCATCAACACCACCATCAAGCTGGACTTCATCGGGATCATCATCATCATCAGCAGCACCATCAGCACCATCATCACCATCATCACCCTCATCACCATCTCCATATTGCTGTAACAATTAGTTGAATCTTGCTATAGTTCATAGGGGAAACTTTCCCGGTGTTGATTACTCTTTGTAGTTGATGCTATTGAGTGAACCATTGAGTTATTGTTTATGTTCAGATTGTTATACATCATTATTTCATCTATGATCATGATCCATATGATGTCTTGTGAGTAGTTCGTTTTGTCCTTGAGGACATGGGAGAAGTCTTGTTGTTAGTAGTGGAGTTGTGTTGAGAAAGATTCAATAGATTGTTATTTAAGTTGTGGTGTACTTCTTATAGTGGTGTCATGTGAACGTCAACTACATGACACTTCACCTATATGGGCCTAGGGGAATGCATTGTGTATTTGGCTACTAATCGTAGGGGTTGTCGGAGTGACAGAAACCTGAACCCCTGTTAGGAAACCATTGCACAAGGGACGTAAGGGTCTTAGAGTTTAAAGCTGTGGTTAGGTTTCTACCTTAATTACTTTCTTGTACTTACGGATGTTTGCAAGGGGGTTTAATCACAAGTATGTATTAAGTTTTGGATGGGGCAGTACATTAGCACAGGTTCACCCACACAACACTTAGCAAGCTAAAGAAGATTAATCGACTATATGAAGCGAAAGCACTTGACAGTCTTCCCATGTGTCCTCGAGAACGCTTGGTCATCTTAAGTAATACAACCGACTTGCCCTTTGCTACATAAAGGATTAGGCCACTTGCTGCATTTACTCCTACTATCTTTTATTTACTCATACTTTGTTTACTTGCTTTATTGAAAATCCCTAAAAATCCGTTTGCTAAGTATTTGCAGAGAATTCCTGATCCATACCACTAGCCAGCACCTTCTGCTCCTCGTTGGGTTCGACACTCTTACTTATCGAAAATACTGCGATACACCCCCTATACTTGTGGGTCATCAAGACTATTTTCTGGCGTCGTTGCCGGGGAGTGAAGCGCTATTGGAGAGTGGAACTGGTAAAGGAAACTTCTACTATGAGTATTGTTTACTTCTGCTAGTTGCTTTATTTTCATTATGGATAATTCGCTGAGTTTCTTATTTGGTAATGCTACTATCACTACTAAGGTAGTAGATAAGCCACCACCTACTGAGAAAGATGTTTTCAAAATACCTACAAGAATTATTGATCGTGTTATGGATAACTATTATGTTGGGGATGGAACTGTCCATCCCGATGATCATTTACTCTTTATACACGAATTATGCGGGTTGTTCAAGTGTGCAGGTATTACTAAAGATCAAGTTAAGAAGAAGTTATTCTCATTATCACTAAAAGGAAGAGCTCAGGAATGGTATAAGCTGCTGAAGAATGGTCAAGCTCTGGAATGGGAAGAAATAGTGCCTCTCTTTTACTCAAAGTTTTATCCTCCTAGTGAGATTCATAAAGATCGGAATCAAATGTACAACTTTTGGCCTCTTGATGGAGAGAGTACAGCTCAAGCTTAGGGGAGATTGAAGTTACTAATACTCAAATGTCCCATTCATGAGCTCTCCAACAATATTATTATCAACAACTTTTATGCAAGGCTCCCTCTACATGACAAGGATTTATTGGACGCTTCTTGTGCTGGATCATTCACTCGCATGGAAGAAGAGGCTAAATGGGACCTTCTAGATCGTATTCAAGACAATGCTGAAGCTTGGGAGAATGAAAAAGGTAGCAAGTCAGGTATAAATTATGATTATGAATGCATTGAATCTTTTATGGGAACTGATGACTTTCAAAATATTAAAAATGCTTATGGTCTAGATTCTCAAGCTATTGCTTCTTATTTTAAGGCTTTTGCTTCTTACATTGAAGTGCCTAAAACAAAGTGGAATAAGTATCATGAACCTTATAAATATGTTGCTAAGGGTGTTCCTGCAAGAAATACTGAAGTTTATACTTCTAATCATGTTTTACCTAAACCTTATATTGAGAAAATGCCTTTCCCAGTTAAGGTAAAGGAACATTCTATGATGGCTAGTATGGTAGATGAAAGTATGAATAAGGCTGTTGAACCTGATAAACAAATGTTTGATGAACCTATAATAGAAAATGTGAAAGACTTTGTTACTAAGTATGAGAAAGAGGGATACACTATCCTTTGTAAGGATACCTCTAATATTGTTTCACATAGTAGTGTTATGAGAGCTAGTATTCCTGTGTTTTCTGTTAGAATAAGTGATCGGTGCTATGATGGTATTTGTAATAGCTATATTGTTAAGTTTATGCATGATACTGAAAGTTACTATGAAAGACGGAAAAGTGTTCTTATGCATCTCAATAATATCAAGTTTCCTCGTTTTATGCTGAAAGTTTTTATGTTGCACTTCTTTGCCTTCTTATGCAAGTTGCCTTTGGTTTCAATAACTTGTTTGTTTACAAAATCCCCTTGCATAGGAAGTGGGTTAGACTTAAAAGTGTGTGTGTTTTTCTTCTTAATGCTCTCTTTCACTTCAATTCATATCCCTATGAGAGCTTCTTCAAAAGTATCATGCCCATCTTAATGGCTATAAAGAAAGAGCTTTATGTGAGACAACCCAATTTGTTTTTGCTTTCAGTTTGTTTTTGTTTCTTTGAGTCTTGGAAGTTATTACTTCTGTAATAACCGCTCCTTATCCGTTTTGTTTGGTTTTTGTGTCAAGATCAACCTCTAATGAGAGAGAAGTAAGATTTGGGTAAGTTGTTGTCCCGAAACAGATTTTTGTGCTTCACCGTACAAATTCGTGAGAGATCTATGTATATCGGATTGAGCTATAACTTTTGTGCTTCTGCCCCAGGTTGTTATTTAACTTTCGTTAGTTTTGCACTTTTTGATTTGAGCAACAGAAGATTTTCGAAAAAATTGATCTTTACCTGCTGGTCTGTTTTGACAGATTTTGCCAATTTTGCATTTGCTTCTTTATTCGACTTCCTTTTTGAATTATTTTTGGGTTTTCAGAAGGAGTTGCTACAGTAGCTTATGTTTTGATGGTTTTCAGTTGAAGTTGGACTCAAAAGCTTTTATCACTTCACTTATACTAATGTTGCTAATAAGAACTGTGTGAAGTTTTGTGTGAAAGAAATTTCCAGGAAGTGGGGATAATGGTGTAATAAGGAAGAGAAAGGTTTTATGACTCAAGTAATAAGTACATGAAGATGAAGATATCGATGATATCCAGGTGATGACTCCGGAAGGATACACTCAATACCAAATTCAGAAACCTGCAGAGTCCGTTTCAAACTAGGTAACAGTTCTGGTAAGAAAAGTTCCGCGAAAATACAATCCAACTATATTTTTGCAGTTTTCAGTCAATAAGGAAAGCTATGAAGCAGAAAAGAGACGAAAATGAAGCCAGGGTGGCCCACACCACCCCATGGCGCGGACCCACCCCTGGACACGCCACCAGGTGGTGAGGCCACCCAGGACTCCATCTCTTACCCGTTTTCTCCCAGTACCTTCCTTTTGATATGAAACTTCGTAATATATAACCCCCCGGAACCCCCGAGGTTTGTATATCGTGTTTCCATTGTGTTTTTGTTTCGATCTGTTTCTATCAAGTAGAATCCCAGATTTGGAGCCACAATGTCTTCCTCTGGATCATCCAAAGGAGATTCTTTAGAGGATATCATCAACCCATACATGAGAGAATTGAAGATTCATCCCAAGGAGTTGTTGCTCGGAGGTGGGGAGGTCCGGATTAAGGAGGTTCAAGGCCCTAAAGGTGAAGGAAGTCTGGAGGACAAGATGGAAGCACTGGAGCAAGAAGTCTTTAGGTATAGGAAGACGGCGGAGCGCGAAGTGGACATCATCCATAAGATTTGTTCCGAACTCATCGCCGAGCACCAAAAGGAGACTGCTGAACTCAAAGACAAAGTCTTCTCACTCCGTCAAACAACCAACGATCTACAAGCACAGTTCTATGACGTTCAAAATCAAAACTGTGAGTATGAGGCTAGATTTAAATGCATAAGTGCTGCTGCAAGTTTCAGGATGTTGGAAACCACGATGTCCTTTGTTGATGGGAAGCCTTTACCCTGGAAGACGGACGAAGAGAAGAGTATACCACCACCACCAAAGGAGTGATTCGTCATCAGGTTTGGCATCCCCTTGGTTTGTTCCAAGCTTGGGGGAGTGCTGCGGTATCATATCACTATCTTCCATTCTTTTTACCTTATTAGTAGAGTCATATCATGAATAGAGGAGTTATTATGTAGTATGGTTTGCATTATGGAAGTGTCCCCTCTCTCGTTAGATTTGTATCCCTTGGTGTGAGTTTTCATTATGGAATATTAATGAGAAGTTCTATCATTCACTCTTTTGCATAGCTTATATTAGTTTTCAATTCGTGGTTATATGATTGATCTTGTTGTTAGTATTGGTAGCACTCTGGGATCATTGAGTTAATTTAGTTGGTTTTGGAAAACCTAGCTCGGTCAGTAGCAACACCCTTTTTGAGAGTTGAAAATAAAAAGATAGAAGTACTCGAGAGAAAAATAATTTCATCATCTTTCTTTCTTGATTTGCTCATAAGTTTAGTATTCTCTAGTTAAGTTCTTTTGTGCTTCCAAGGAAGATTGCATGTTTTTCTTTATCATTTGTATGTTTATTTGTTTCCTTCAACTCTTATACTTGCTACCCAGCCTTGCTAGCCAAAAACCTGTACTGAGAGGGAATTCTTCTCGTGCATCCATCTCCCTTAAGCCAAAACCTTTGCCATTTGTGTCCACCATACCTACCTAGTAGCATTATTGCTATTCCAAGTAAATTCTTGTTTTGTCTACCTGCCAAATTAAACTTGTTATGCGAAAATTAGTGATTAAAGCTCTCATGAACTTGATGGAACACTTTACTTTCTTGCATTTAATAAACTTGAACCATTGGGTCCTTCTTTGTTGTGTATATGCTTGCGCTTTATGAGTTGAAGTTAGCCGAACCATGTATCATGGGGACCGCTTTCAACACTTCATTTGGTGCCTTGTACCTAGTTGATATCATGTTCTTTTACTTATGTATCCCGACGGTGTGAAATAAAAGTGGAACTTGTAAGATCATGGAGTTTATATGTGTGTTAGAGAAACGCCTGGGTCGCTAGCCTAAGCCATGCCTAATCATGGTGGAAACTTGCAGCATAACTATAGTGAGCATTCTATGAAGCATCCTCAATAAAAACCTATGCAAATAGCAAATAAAAAGATCGCTGAGATGCTCACTGTCTGCTTGCCTTGTCATTTTGATTATGGGATAGCTCCTATGTCATGTGCAAGGGGTACCCCGTTGGCGGTTCTCGATGATACGCATGTATTTACAATGACAAAAGCTTGCTCGTGACTGAAGTTGAGTAGCATGAGGATCAGTACTCATAAGTAAGGGGCGTGAGATTTCAACTTATAACTTGTCAAGCATATCCTCTTAGTTGTGTCACTTTAACCTTAATCACCTAAAGATGCCGATGATAGGGGCAATGAGAGCTGAAAGCTAGTAAGTATCATAATTTTTGGGAGCTCTTTATGAGACTTGCAATCCCTGCTTCCCTCTGCGAAGGGCCTTTCTTTTACTTTGTAGTTGAGTCAGTAAACCTATTCCCTTCTATCTCAGCAAGTATTTTGAGTTGATGTGTTTCATTCATTCATATGATGATTTATGCATCCATGTTTCTTATGTTCCTTGTTTTGCACATTGCTCTTATATTGAAGTTTACTACTTTGAAAGCTTTCATTGAGAAACCAGCTATTTGTGAACTCCAGCAAATTATCAACTATTCTTCGACCAAGAGCTAAGTTTGCCATTACCAATTATTGATTCATTCTTTGTATCTTTATTGTGTTTCCTTTACTCATTGCAAGTTGAGTTGTGTAATAGTGAGTTGTCTTCTATTATGATCTATGTATTGATGAATGTGATGCTTCTTGTCCGTATCCTTTTATCGACTCTTCACTCCATAAACTTGAGGTCATGTTTATTGAGCTCGGTTTCGCTTGGGGACAAGCGAAGTCTAAGCTTGGGGGGAGTTGATACGTCCATTTTGCATCACTATTCTATGTCTTAATTCACTATTATTCATTGATATATTTCGTATTGAAAGGTGATACTTATGTTAGTTCATCTATTTTTGCATGGTTGATGACTTTTGGAGCATGGACCGCTGCAGTCAGGATTCTGATGGAAAAGGTGCTGTTTGGAGGCAAAATTCGCGAAGATCAGAAAATCCGGGAAAATATACGGAAAATCATATTTTTCTAGAAGACTAAGGATGCCAGAAGATGGAGTGGAGGTGGGCCACAAGGGGCCCACACCATCCCATGGCGCGGGCAAGCCTAGGCCGTGCCAGGGAGTGGTGTGGCCGCCCTGGCCCACTCCAGCCTCTCCCCTCTGGCGTATATCAACCTCCCGAAACCGTAAGACTTGGGGAGCGTCCATAGAAAGATTCCGCCACCTCTGCGGGGCAGAAAACACCGAGAGAGAAAGATCTCTCCGGCAGATAGATTTCTGCCGGGGGAATTCCTTCCCGGAGAGGGGAGAGGGAGATCGTCGCCATCAACACCACCATCAAGCTAGACTTCATCGGGAGCATCATCATATCCATATTGCTGTAAAAATTGGTTGAATCTTGCTATAGTTCATAGGGGAAACTTTCCTGGTGTTGATTACTCTTTGTAGTTGATGCTATTGAGTGAACCATTGAATTATTGTTTATGTTCAGATTGTTATACATCATTATTTCATCTCTGATCATGATCCATATGATGTCTTGTGAGTAGTTCGTTTTGTTCTTGAGGACATGGGAGAAGTCTTGTTGTTAGTAGTGGATTTGTGTTGAGAAAGATTCAATAGATTGTTATTTAAGTTGTGGTGTACTTCTTCTAGTGGTGTCATGTGAACGTCAACTACACGACACTTCACCTATATGGGCCTAATCGTAGGGGTTGCCGGAGTGACAGAAACCTGAACCCCCGTTAGGAAACCATTGCACAAGGGACGTAAGGACTTTAGAGTTTAAAGCTGTGGTTAGGTTTCTACCTTAATTACTTTCTTGTACTTACGGATGTTTGCAAGGGGGTTTAATCACAAGTATGTATTAAGTCTTGGATGGGGCGGTACATTAGCACAGGTTCAACCACACAACACTTAGCAAGCTAAATAAGATTAATCGACTATATGAAGCGAAAGCACTTGACAGTCTTCCCATGTGTCCTCGAGAACGTTTGGTCATCTTAAGTAATACAACTGGCTTGTCCTTTGTTGCATAAAGGATTGGGCCACTTGCTGCATTTACTCCTACTGTCTTTTATTTACTTGTACTTTGTTTACTTGCTTTATCGAAAACCCCTAAAAATCCGTTTGCTAAGTATTTGTAGAGAATTCCAGATCCATACCACTAGCCAACACCTTCTACTCCTCATTGGGTTCGACACTCTTACTTATCGAAAATACTGCGATACACCCCATATATTTGTGGGTCATCAGGGTCCAACCAATTTATTCAAGCAAACTAATAAAACAGAAACTAAGAACAAAAATGAAGACGCTCCAAGAATAACACAATTGTGCATGAAACAATAAAAATGAAGTGTTTGGAAGAAACCTGCGATTTTTATTGATGAAGAAGGTGATGCCTTGGGCATCCCTAAGCTTTGACGCTTGTACTTCTTGAATATTTCTTGGGGTGACATGGGTGGCATCCCCAAGCTTTAGATTTTTTCCATACTTCATCTTATCACATTATTCTTCCCCACACTTTAAAATTTCCTTCATACAAAACTTCACACAATCTTCATTAGCAACATTAGTGTACTCAAGATAATAAGTCTTTAGGTTTAGTTTCAACACAAGTAAAACTTCCATTAAAACACAAGCTACTCTAGCACTTCCTTTTAAAAGTTCAAGTGATCAAAGAGAACTCAAAGAGAACTCAAAGAGAAAGAGATTAAGAGGCAAAAGCAAATAATGGCAGAAATCTGTCAAAACAAACCAGCAGGTAAAAACCAATTTTTTCGAAAACCTTCTGTTGCTCAAATCGAAAAGTGTTGAACTAACGAAAGTTGGATAACAACCTGGGTCAGAAGCAAAAAACATTACAGCTCAAATTGACGTACAGAGATTTTTCACAAATGTTTACAGCAAAGCTCAAAAATCTGTTTTAGGACAGCAACTTTCCCAAGCATTATTTCTATCTTATTAGAGGTTATTCTTGGCATAAAAACCACACAAAAATGATAAGGAGAGGTTATTACTGAAGCAATAACTTCCAAGACTCAACAAAATAAAAACTTACTGAAAATAAAAATAATTTGGGTTATCTCCCAATAGTTCTTTCTTTATAGCCATTAAGATAGGCATGATAATTTCGATGATCCTCACATAAGAAATATGAATTGAAGTAAAAGAGAGCATCAAGAAGCAAATTCAAAACACATTTAAGTCTAACCCACTTCCTATGCTAGGAATCTTATACGCAAATAAATTCACAAAGAACAAAGTGACAGGCATAGGAAGATAAAACGAGAGTAACTTCAAAACTTTTAGCAAATAGAGAGGTGTTTCAGTACCATGAAAACTTTTACAACCATATTTTCCTCTCTCATAATAATTTTCAGTAGCCTCATGAATAAACTCAACAATATAACTATCACATATAACATGCTATTCATGATCTACAAACACATAATTTTTATCAAGCTCAAAAATAGTTGGATTAAAACCTTCAAAACGACTTTTAATAAATTTATAACAAGATGACTGATCAATCTCATTTTCAATAGTAGTACAATTAATATTATCAACCAATATAGGACCATCATCTAGAGCTTTATTATAAACATTTTCAAAAGAATCCACAGGAACATAACATTCATCCTCCTTTGGTAAGCATGGGGTCAATCAAATAATGTAAGGGGTAAAGAGCAAAAACACTAGAAAAAGCGCGTGCGTTCTAGAGCTCGCCCCACAATCGCTCATATCCCTGCATGTGGCGTCCTAGGAGTTCTTCGCGCGCTGTCCCAGGCCTTTCCTGCATGACACGTGGTGCTTGGAGAGAGGGGTCGCCGTCCTTTTTCCCTTTCTCTTTTAGATTCAAATACGAAAAATCCGATATATTTTAAACGAATTGGCCAAACCGAGATCCATTTTCACGGTTGTACTAGTCGTGTCGAGATCTACAAAACTAGATCACATGTTGATATGTTTCAACGAATTTTTTTCTCATACTGCCTTTTGTAACATCCCAAAACTTTAATCCAAGGTTATCAAGATCCAAATCACCCAAAATAGGGTTAACAAAAACTTTTTCTCATTTAAATATTTAAGCATGCATATGTGTGTTGCATTAAATAGGAATTGTTTGAAATTGCCATCATTGAGTGATCTATTGGTTGTAAAATGACTCTAAGGTGAATTACACATCATCTAGATCATCCCCAAGCAAATCCCCAATAAAAAAGAAATAAAAAAGAATAAAATAAGGCAAATGGTCACTTTTGCCATTTTAATCAACTAGCCCACTTTGGATGTTCCTAGGACTCATTTTTCCAACAGAGACAATTCTAACTCTTTGCACCCCTTGCTAGTACAAGTAGTGAAGTGCCAAGCCCACTTTGTAATCTTCCAAAAACATTCAAACTCTAAATTTAAATGACAATTGAAAATTGAATCAAGTATATGTATATAGATCACACTTTTTCAAAAACCACTCAAATGAACTCCATTTAAAAATCCCAAGCAACCAGAGATGCTCAAGCATGTGATCAACAACTCCACCAAATTTCATTTCAAAATTCAAAAGTGTTCTTCTTTTGGCCATTTTGTCAAACACCATGTGAGCAGAATCAATTTGGCCTAACTATTATTGTTTTCGATCAAATTTTGTCAAGCCATTTGAACTCAATTCAAGTCCTTTTTCTCCCCCAGACCCAACCAAGCCATCAAGGACCTACCAATTGGCCTAGCACCACAATGCCCCGTACCGATTCGCGTTTTAATGAGCCACTGATAGGCGGGACCCCCTGTCAGCAGTACTCAGCGCCGCGGAGTGAATCTGGGCCGGCCCAATTAGTTTCCCGCGCTGGCCCTGTGATTCAAATTAGGATTTTTTCTTCTTTTTAGACTTAAACTAGAATCTGTCCCTTAGTTTGAAAATCAATTTAGGGAGTTTTACAAATCCAAATTGAGTAATTTCAATTTTGTTGGAAAGGTATTGAAAATCTCTATCCAAGACCGTTGGATTTAAATCATTTAGAGTTACAGATCTCTCCTAGTAAAAATAACAAGACATAAGGTTTTTCACCTTCAAACATTTTTCTAAAATCAACCATAGTAGCTTTTGAGTTGATTCCAACTCTCAAAAATCACATTTAACCATACCTATCTGAATATGTAATAATGTTAAGGTTTGCATGTAGTGACTTTGGACTAGTACCAAAATAATGCTATATAGGCATTTCTAGTCACTTTAAATCATTAAATATTAATATTAAACTTATTAAAATGTGATCCAACCTTTATATCACCTTCCCATATATTAGAATATGTGGTGATGACATGTGTCCACATGATCCCATATTTTAATTGGAGAAGATTAAATATTAGTTAATTTCAATGAGTATAAATTACTTTTCTCAAATAAAAAGAATGAAACTAGTTCAGTAAACCATGTGATGTGTGTGATGATGGTAGATCATCAAATGAGTGCCTTAGAGTACTAAATAGACTAGTTATGTATTGTTTGGTGATTGTGTATCTCGTACGTATTTATAGACGGTGGTACCGACCAAGCTTACGAGGAGGAGGAGTTCTACCGAGAGGAGGAGGAAGAAAATTTCAACAACTTCACTACCCAAGGCAAGCCATCATTAACAAAGCAAAATAACACTTGCAAGTTTCCTAACTATGAAAGCTAGATCTATGGAAGCTATTGTTAGCAAGCTAGAATTAAGCTAGATGACCTAAGCAAGATGCCTTAAGCATGCTTTGGTTATATATTTTTGACTTATACCTACCCCAAGTTTTCTTACAAGCTTTACTTTGTTTTACTTTACCAAAGTTCTTTACTTTGTTTATAGATAGCATAAAAAGTATAAAACTTGGCCTATCTAGTTAGACTTAGATGTCATTCTATGGCATGAGATTTGACATTAGCCTCCTACCTTAGTGAACACTCTTAACTAAGTAGTTTAGAGCTAATCCAAAACTTGATCACTTTAGATGGGAATACTTGGTGAAAATGACTTGTGAAATTGAAAGGTGCTTATACTAGGGTGTGTAATTGAAAGGTTATGTTTGATTATCTGCATACTAAGTATGATGATTCAGGGTTATCCCTGATAGATGTATCGAATCTTGTGGTGAAAGTGTACCACCTCTACAGAGTGTCAAACTATTCGAATAGCCGCATCCGCGGTTATGGATAGTTGGAGTGGACATACTGTTCCATCGTCAGATGTTTTCAAAATGACTTATGAAATGAATGATGAATCTTGACTTGACCACAACAGGGTTGTGACTATGAAACTAGCTTCCCAACTGAAGTGATTCTAGAACTTCATTTTATCTTTCTTTACTTCTGAACTCAGCTTAGGTTTCAAACTTAACCTTGAAAATAAACTTAGAGTTAGCATTCCTACTAGAACTACCTTACTTGTTAGTGATAATTTGCGAGTACTTAAAGAGTACTCATGGCTTTTGTCCCTGGCTATTTTCATGGCCAGACTATGAAGAGGAGTACCAAGATGAAGGACAGAAGGACGGCTATGATAACTAGGACTATCTCCCATCGTCAGCATTACCTGTGACACTGAAGATGGATCCCACTGCTACGCTTATTATTTTATTTCGCTGCTTGTTGTATTAAGACTGGATCATGAGATCCTTTATTCATGTAAGACCTTATTATGGTTTGTAATGGGTGATGCACTGTGATATCCAATCTGTTATGTCTCGCAAAAATGGTAATCCTAGGATTGCGATGTATGGCATAACAGGCATTTGGAATTAAAAATCCGGGTGTTGACAAGTTGGTATCAGAGCCATCCTGACCATTGGAGACCCTAGTTAGAATGGACGTCCGAATAAAAACTTAGTTTCAAAACCAAAGTTAGTATTTATGAAACTTATTTCCTCTCTTATCCTTGGGATTCTTTCTCTCAAAAAAAATACATGTTCCTCCAAATTCTTACATTACTACATAAAAATTGACACACTTGATCACTTCACTAACTTTCTCATCCTGAATTCTTATAGATGGAAGCTCAATACAATAAGTTCTACCAGTTGGGCAACGGAGGCCAACTGATCTTCGAGAGGGATCGTGATGCACTATCTAAATACTTGGAGCGCCCATATCCAGAATTTTTGGAGCTCAACTTCCTGGACCCCCAGGAGGAGATTTACAATGGCTAGTGACTTCTGATCTTCGAGGCAAGGTAAAGGCACCCACGTCCGGGAGGATTCAGTTCTCCGTGAGAGAGAACAACTGGCTAGATGGATTAGCCAGGGCAATGCATGAAGTTCTCGTTCGTCTTTGTGCGCACAATGTCAACTTGATCCAAGGAACCCGCTTTGCTCACTATGCAAGGCATGATTCTATGGGAATGCCATTGGACATGCCAAGTCACCCGGAGTTGAAGCGTCAAGTGGAGAACCCTGACTTCCTTCTGTATGACAGACAGAAGGAATTGGACAATGCTAGAGAGTACGCCAACCACAACCTCGCCATTGCCACCCAGAAGGCCAAGACTTTCTCACTGCTTGTCAAGGATCACCAATCACTTCGTTGTCAATGTGCAAAGAAGGATCGCACCATCGACCGTCTTCGCAAGAAGGTGGCCGAACTCGAGAACACCATCAAGGAGCAAGAAGCTTAGATTGCAGCAAAAGAAGAAGAAGAGTAAGGCGAAGACATCCAAGGGGATATTGACTCCTACCTCAGCAATGATGATGACTATCTGGAAGACGATGCCATGGACTTCTACACCGACGATGATGACTCCGACTTAATCGACGATGAGTAGATGCACTAGAGAACTATCGTAGGAGTGAGAAGTATCGGTCCCATTGTGTCGTAGCTCACAGAATGGTTCTTAAAACCATCTATTTTCCTTTGATGTTGTGGTGTGTGTGTGTTTGTATCGTGTTCTTTGCTTGAATGAATGAAAAGAAGTTAGTTGCAAAATCTAAGTCAAACTCAAAGATTTAGCTTTGAAAAACAAAACCATGAACCTTAGAAACTTTCCCTCTTACCCCTTTATCTATCTCAATCTTCAGATGACTCATGGAAACCCCGGAGGGAGCATCTCATCGCAGGACCCGATGCTGCAGATTATGCAGATGCTAGTTACTGACCGTGAAGCTAGTAGGGCAGAGCGCCAAGCCAACCTAGCAACTCTGCAGCAAATCGCCCAGATGGCCCAAAACAATCAGAACCATGGAAATCAGGATCATCCAGGATCCAAGCTTAAAAACTTCCAAAATACCAATCCCCCTATCTTCAGCCATTCAGAGAACCCACTAGATGCAGATGACTGGTTACAGACCTTGGAGAATAACCTAGAAGTAGCCAGAGTGGACCCCAATGAGCAAGTTCTGTTTGCCACCCATTACCTAGCAGGAGATGCAAGAGCATGGTGGAACAACACCCGCACAATGAACCACGGTCAAGTGATGACATGGGAAGATTTCAAGACCAAGTTCAGCCGCAGCCATGTGCCGCAGGGATTAGTCACCCACATGAGAGATGAGTTCAGAGAGTTAAAGCAGGGCAGAATGACTGTAGTGGACTACCGTGACAGATTCCTATCTCTTGCTAGGTATGCACCTGATGAGATCAACATAGAAGCCAATAAGAAGGAGAGATTCCTGAATGGATTGCATGATGAGATGCAAACAATGTTAATCAACATCCGTTTTGATGATCTTGAAGAGCTAGTCAAATCTTCCATCTAGATGGAAGGAAAGATCAACCAAGCCAATGACAACTGCAAGCATAGAATGATGCACCAGAGTGGATCCAACCATGTTCAGAAGTATCGTATCAACCCGTCTGCAGGATATGCCCCAAGGAAGAATCGACCCCCAATGTCCCGTCCAAGCTACCCCAACCGTAGCGGAGGAAATGTGAAGACCGGTGGAAATCACAACAACAACAACCTCGGCAACTCCAACAACTTCAATTGTGCGCCGCCCAAGTCCAACAACAACAAGAACAACAATACTGCCCCCAGAACTGGAAGCAACGTTGTGCCTATTGCAGCCAAAGACAAGTCCCAGATTAGTTGTTTTGAGTGTGGAGTGAAAGGTCACTACTCCAACGAGTGTCCCAAGAAGATTGCCGCCACTGCCAACGTGAATGCCCCAGCTCAGCAGCAATGTCGTGTTCAGCCAGGAAGAAGATTCACCCCAGGGAACCCTCACAACCGCAATGGCCGTCTCTTCCACATGAACACCAAAGAAGCCCAGGAAGCGCCAAATGTCGTGCTAGGTATGTTTTCTGTGAACTCGGTTTTAGCAAGAGTGTTGTTTGATTCTGGATTATTGCACTCATTTGTCACCAAAGAATTTGCATGCACTAGTAAGATTCACCCAACCAACTTGAAGGATGTCATGATAGTTCAAATTTCCGGTTCAACTACAAAAGCTAGAAAATTTTATAAAGCTATACCTATCAGAATCCATGGGATAGATTTTTATGCCAATCTAATAGTACTTGGAACCAAAGGTTTGGAATTAGTACTAGGAATGGATTGGATGTCAAAGCATAAATGATTGATAGACTGTGCCAAGAAAGCCATCACCATGACCAATAACTCTAGAGTATCAGTAGAGCATCTATCTGAAACCTTGCCGCATCAATTCAAGTGCAACAAGAGTTTAGCCCTACCCACCATTGACCAAGTCAGAGTAGTCTGTGAATACCCCGATGTATTCCCAGATGAATTGCCCGGTATGCCCCCTGATCGGCATATTGAGTTCATTACTGAACTAATCTTCGGAACTGGACCCATAGCTCAGAGACCTTATAGCATGAACCCCTCAGAGTTAGTGGAGCTGAAGAAGCATGTGGATGCTATGTTGGCCACAGGCTTGATTCAACCAAGCGCATCGCCATGGAGATCACCCGTTCTATTTGTCAACAAGAAAGATGGAGGCAATCGTTTGTGCACATATTACCGGAAGCTGAATGATGTCACCATCAAAAATAAGTACCCACTACCAAAGATCGATGATATGTTTGATCAGTTGACTGGTGCCAGCGTGTTCTCTAAGATTGATCTTAGGACTAGTTATCACCAACTTAATATTCGTGCAACGGATATTCCAAAGACCGCCTTTACTACCGGTTATGGATTATACGAGTATATGGTCATGTATTTTGGATTAACCAATGCCCCTGCTTATTTCATGAATCTCATGAATAAGATCTTTATGAATTTCTTGGATAAGTTTGTCATCGTGTTTATCGACGATATCCTTATCTACTCCAAGTCAGAAGAAGAGCATGGGAAACATCTGAGAATCATCCTTGAAACCTTGAGAGAGCATTGGTTGTATGCCAAGTTCAGCAAATGTGAGTTTTGGCTGAAGGAAGTAGGATTCCTAGGACATATTGTGTCAGCCGGAGGAGTCGCTGTTGATCCAGCAAAGATCAGAGATGTTGAAGAATGGGAAGCCCCAACCACTCAAACCCAAGTCCGTGCATTTCTCGGATTAGCGGGATATTACCGCAAGTTCGTTGAAGGATTTTCGAGCATCGCAAGGCTGATGACCCAATTGTTGAAGAAAGATAAGAAGTTTGAATGGACCGACAAATGTGAAGCCAACTTCCAAGAGCTTAAGAAGAGATTGATTTCATCCCCAATATTGATTATGCCAGATATCAAGAAGCCATTTGATGTGTATTGTGATGCATCCAAGATTGGTCTCGGATGTGTATTGATGCAAGAAGGCAAAGTCACTGCATATATGTCTAGACAACTGAAGCAGCATGAGCAAAACTACCCTACCCATGATCTTGAGTTAGCAACCGTAGTTTTGTCATTGAAGACATGGCATCATTACCTTATGGGTAACCGCTGTGAGATTTATTCAGATCACAAGAGCCTGAAGTATATTTTCACTCAGAAGGAGCTGAATATGAGGCAAATGAGATGGATAGAGTTAATCAAGGATTATGACCTTGACATTCACTATCACTCTGGCAAAGCCAATGTGGTAGCGGATGCTCTTAGCAGCTTACCATGTAGGTTAAACAACATGATCAAGGAGAAGCAACCAAGTTTGTATGAGGAGTTGGAGCAGTTTAGAACTGAGCTAGTTAGCAAAGGATTCTTAGCTAGCATTGAACTTCAACCCACATTGATCAGTCAAATCAAGGAAGCCTAGAAGGGAAATGAAAGTATCGACGGAATCAAGTGTCGTATTGGTACAGGAAAGGTACCTGGATTCACCGAAGACAAAGGAGTTTTGTGGTACAAAGGACGTATCTGTGTGCCAGCAGATTTGGAGCTGAAGCAAGTTATCATGCAAGAAGCCCATGATACTCTTTATTCTATCCACCCTGGAGGAAAGAAGATGTATCAAGATTTGAAAGAGCAATTTTGGTGGGACAAGATGAAAAGAGAAATCGGAAGCTACATCGCCAAGTGTGATATATGTCAGAGATTCAAAGCGGAACATCAGAGACCCGCAGGACTGTTGCAACCATTGCAGATTCCAGAATGGAAATGGGATTCCATCAGAATGGACTTTATCACTAGTTTGCCTACTTCTAGCAAGGGAAATGACTCAATCTGGGTCATCGTTGATAGACTGTCCAAGGTAGCTCATTTTATCCCTGTCAAGTCAACCTACCAGAGTTCAAAGCTAGCAGAGTTATACCTTGCTAGAATTGTCAGTTTGCATGGAACCCCCAAGACCATAGTATCGGATCGAGGAACCCAATTTACCTCGAGATTTTGGCAGAAAGTCCAAGAAGGATTAGGAACCAAGTTAAGTTTCAGCATAGCTTATCACCCGCAAACTGAATGGATAGACTGAAAGAGTCAACCAGATCTTTGAAGATATGTTGAGAGCTTGTGTACTAGAGTACAGATCAAAATGGGAAGACTCTCTGCCTTTTGCAGAATTCTCATACAACAACAGTTATCAAGCCAGTTTACAAATGGCCCCATTTGAGTTCTTATATGGAAGAAAGTGTCGTACCCCTTTGAATTGGTCACAAGTAGGAGAGAGTCAGATTTTGGACCCGACATCCTACGAGAAGCCGAAGAGAAGGTTCACAAAGTCCGTGAGCACCTCAAGACCGCCCAATCCAGACAGAAGAGTTATGCTGACAAGAAAAGGAGAGACCTGACTTTCAATGTCGGAGATTTTGTGTATCTCAAAGTGTCACCATTGAAGGGAACACAACGTTTAGTCTGAAAGGAAACTTAGCCCCCAGATACATTGGACCCTTAAAGATTCCGAATCATCGAGGATAAGTATCGTATCAACTGGAATTGCCCGAGGAGATGTCTGCCATCCAGGATGTGTTCCATATCTCGTTACTTCGCAAATGCTTAGAAGTGCCGGAGAAGACCGAAGTTTTCAAGAACATCGATCACTGAGCTGTTGATATCAATGAAGATCTGACGTATCGTGAAGTGCCCATCCATATATTGGAAGAAGCTTACAGAACCACCAGGACCCGGAGTATCAAGTTTCTCAAGATTCAATGGAGTAACCATACTAAAGAAGAAGCTACTTGGGAGCGGGAAGATTACATTAGGACAGAGTTCCCAGATCTCTTTAGTTCCTAGTTTTCATTCTTAAAACTTGGGACGAGATTTTTTTTAAGAGGGGAAGGTTTGTAACATCCCAAAACTTTAATCCAAGGTTATCAAGATCCAAATCACCCAAATTAGGGTTAACAAAAACTTTTTCTCATTTAAATATTTAAGCATGCATATGTGTGTTGCATTAACTAGGAATTGTTTTGAATTGCCATCGTTGAGTGATCTATTGGTTGTAAAATGACTCTAAGGTGAATTATACATCATCTAGATCATCTCCAAGCAAATCCCAAAGAAAAAGAAATCAAAAAGAATTAAATAAGGCAAATGGTCACTTTTGCCATTTTAATCAACTAGCCCACTTTGGGTGTTCCTAGGACTCATTTTTCCAACAAAGACAATTCTAACTCTTTGCACCCCTTGCTAGTACAAGTAGTGAGGTGGCAAGGCCCACTTTGTGATCTTCCAGAAACATTCAAACTCCAAAATTAAATGACAATTGAAAATTGAATCAAGTGTATGTATCTAGATCACACTTTTTCAAAAACCACTCAAATGAACTCCATTTAAAAATCCCAAGCAACTAGAGATGCTCAAGCATGTGATAAACAACTCCACCAAATTTCATTTCAAAATTCAAAAGTTTTCTTCTTTCGGCCATTTTGTCAAACACCTTGTGAGCAGAATCAAATTGGCCTAACTATTACTGTTTTTGATCAAATTTTGTCGAGCCATTTGAACTCAATTCAAGTCCTTTGTCTCCCCCAGACCCAACCAAGCCATCAAGGACCTACCAATTGGCCTAGCACCACAATGCCCTGTACCACTTCACATTTTAATGAGCCACTGACAGGCGGGACCCCCCTGTCAGCAGTACTTAGCGCCGCAGAGTGAATCTGGGCTGGCCCAATTAGTTTCCCGCGCTGGCCCTGTGACTCAAATTAGGATTTTTTTTTCTTTTTAGACTTAAACTAGAATCTATCGCTTAGTTTGAAAATCAATTCAGAGAATTTTACAAATCCAAATTGAGTAATTTCAATTTTGGTGGAAAGGATTGAAAATCGCTATCCAAGCCCGTTGGATTTATATCATTTAGTGTTAGAGATCTCTCCTAGTAAAAATACCAAGACAGAAGCTTTTTCACCTTCAAACATTTTTCTAAAATCAACCATAATAGCTTTTGAGTTGATTCTAACTCTAAAAAATCATATTTAAGCATACCTATCTCAATATGTAATAATATTAAGGTTCGCATGCAGTGACTTTGGACTAGTACGAAAATAATGCTATAGGCATTTCTAGTCACTTTAAATCATTAAATATTAATATTAAACTTATTAAAATGTGATCCAACCTTTATATCACCTTCCCATATATTAGAATATGTGGTGATGACATGTGTCCACATGATCCCATATTTTAATTGGAGAAGATTAAATATTAGTTAATTTCAATGAGTAGAAATTACTTTTCTCAAATAAAAAGAATGAAACTAGTTCATTAAACCTTGTGATGTGTGTGATGATGCTAGATCATCAAATGAGTGCCTTAGAGTACTAAATATACTAGTTAAGTATTGTTTGGTGATTGTGTATCTTGTATGTATTTATGGACGGTAGTACCGACCAAGCTTACGAGGAGGAGGAGTTCTACCAAGAGGAGGAGGAAGAAAATTTCAACCACTACACTACCCAAGGCAAGCCATCATTAACAATGCAAGCTAGCACTTGCAAGTTTCCTAACTATGCAAGCTAGATCTATGCAAGCTATTGTTAGCAAGCTAGAATTAGGCTAGATGACCTAAGCAAGATGCCTTAAGCATGCTTTGGTTATACATTTTTTGACTTATACCTACCGCAAGTTTTCTTACACGCTTTACTTTGTTTTACTTTACCAAAGTTCTTTACTTTGTTTATAGATAGCATAAAAAGTATAAAACTTGGCCTATCTAGCTAGACTTAGATGTCATTCTATGGCATGAGATTTGACATTAGCCTCCTACCTTAGTGGACACTCTTAACTAAGTAGTTTAGTGCTAATCCAAAACTTGATCACTTTAGATGGGAATACTTGGTGAAAATGACTTGTGAAAACCTTGGAATGATGAGCCATTCTATTGAGATGTTTTGACATGTGTTGAGAAACACAAATGGTTTATGCTGATGAAAATGTTGAGGCATGAGCCTTAGCCCTTTATAAAAACTGACGGTTGGGTTTGGATATGATACCATTCCAAATTTACCGTACAACCACAATACCTGAATTGGGTAAGGCTTAGCCGGAAGTTTATATGCATTAGTATAAGTTCCTGATACGTTCATTTTGCATCATTATTCTATGTATTAATTCACTATTATTCATTGATATATTTCGTATTGAGAGGTGATACTTATGCTATTTCATCTATTTTTGCATGGTTGATGAATTTTGGAGCATGGACCGCTGCAGTCAGGATTCTGATAGAAAAGGTGCTGTTTGGAGGCAAAATTCGCGAAGATCAGAAAAATCCGGGAAAATATACGGAAAATCCTATTTTTCTAGAAGACTAAGGATGCCTGAAGACGGAGTGGAGATGGGCCACAGGGGGCCCACACCACCCCATGCCGCGGGTAGTCCTAGGCCGCGCCAGGAGTTGGTGTGGTCACTCTGGCCCACTCCAGCCTCTCCCCTCTAGCGTATATCATCCTCCCGAAACCCTAAGACTCGAGGAGCGACCACAAAAAGATTCCGCCACCTCTGCGGGACGGAAAACACCGAGAGAGAAGGATCTCTCTAGCAGACAGATTTCTGCCAGGGGAATTCCTTCCCGAAGTGGGGAGATCGTCGCCATCAACACCATCATCAAGCTGGACTTCATCGGGATCATCATCATCACCAGCACCCTCCTCACCATCAACACCCTCATCACCATCTCCATATTGCTGTAATAATTGGGTTGAATCTTGCATAGTTCATAGGGGAAACTTTCCCGGTGTTGATTACTCTTTGTAGTTGATGCTATTGAGTGAACCATTGAATTATTGTTTATGTTCAGATTGTTATACATCATTATTCCATCTCTGATCATGATCCATATGATGAATTGTGAGTAGTTCGTTTTGTTCTTGAGGACATGGGAGAAGTCTTGTTGTTAGTAGTGGAGTTATGTTGAGAAAGATTCAATAGATTGTTATTTAAGTTGTGGTGTACTTCTTCTAGTGGTGTCATGTGAACGTCGACTACATGACACTTCACCTATATGGGCCTAGGGGAATGCATTGTGTATTTGTCTACTAATCGTAGGGGTTGCTGGAGTGACAGAAACCTGAACCTCCGTTAGGAAACCATTGCACAAGGGACGTAAGGGTCTTAGAGTTGAAAGTTGTGGTTAGGTTTCTACCTTAATTACTTTCTTGTACTTACAGATGTTTGTAAGGGGTATAATCACAAGTATGTATTAGTCTTGGATGGGGTGGTACATTAGCACAGGTTTACCCACACAACACTTAGCAAGCTGGAGAATATTAATCAGCTATATGAAGCGAAAGCACTTGACAGTCTTCCCGTGTGTCCTCGAGAACGTTTGGTCATCTTAAGTAATACAAATGGCTTGTCCTTTGCTACATAAAGGATTGGGCCACTTGCTGCATTTATACCTACTGTCTTTTATTTACTCGTACTTTGTTTACTTGCTTTATCGAAAACCCCTAAAAATCCGTTTTCTAAGTATTTGCAGAGAATTCCTGATCCATATCACTAGCCAGCACCTTCTGCTCCTCGTTGGGTTCGACACTCTTACTTATCAAAAATACTGTGATACACCCCCTATACTTGTGGGTCATCAAGACTATTTTCTGGCGCCGTTGCCAGGGAGTGAAGCACTACTGGAGAGTGGAACTGGTAAAGGAAACTTCTACTGTGAGTATTGTTTACTTCTGCTAGTTGCTTTATTTTTGTTATGGATCATTCGCTGAGTTTCTTATTTGGTAATGCTACTACCACTGCTAAGGTAGTAGATAATCCACCACCTGCTGAGAATGATGTTTTCAAAATACCTACAAGAATTATTGATCGTGTTATGGATAACTACTATGTTGGGGATGGAACTGTCCATCCCGGTGATCATTTGCTCTTTATACACGAATTATGCGGGTTGTTCAAGTGTGCAGGTATTACTACAGATCAAGTTAAGAAGAAGTTACTCTCATTATCACTAAAAGGAAGAGATGAGGAATGGTATAAGCTGCCGAAGAATGGTCAAGCTCTAGAATGGGAGGAAATAGTGCCTCTCTTTTATTAGAAGTTTTATCCTCATAGTGAGAATCATAAAGATCGGAATGAAATATACAACTTTTGGCCTCTTGATGGAGAGAGTACAACTCAAGATTAGGGAGATTGAATTTACTAATGCTCAAATGTCCCATTCATGATCTCCCCAACAATATTATTATCAACAACTTTTATGCAAGGCTTCCTCTACATGATAAGGATTTATTGGATGCTTCTTGTGCTGGATTATTCACTCGCATGGAAGAAGAAGTTAAATGGGATCTTCTGGACCGTATTCAAGATAATGCTAAAGCTTGGGAGAATGACAAAGGTAGAAAGTCAGGTATAAATTATGATTATGAACGCATTGAATCTTTTATGGGAACTGATGACTTTCAAAATATTAAAAATGCTTATGGTCTAGACTCTCAAGCTATTGCTTCTTACTTTACGGCTTTTGCTTCCTATATTGAAGTGCCTAAAAAGAAGTGGAATAAGTATCATGAACCTTATAAAGATATTGCTAAGAGTGTTCCTGCAAGAAATACTGAAGTTTATACTGCTAATCATGTTTTACCTAAACCTTACATTGAGAAAATGCCTTTCCCAGTTAAGATAAAGGAACATTCTATGATGGCTAGTATGGTAGACGAAAGTATGAATAAAGCTGTTGAACCTGATAAACAAATGGTTGATGAACCTATAATAGCAAATGTGAAAGACTTTGTCACTAAGTATGAAGAAGAGGGACACACTATATTTTGTAAGGATACCTCTAATTTTGTTTCACATAGTAGTGTTATGAGAGCTAGTATTCCTGTGTTTGCTGTTAGAAGAAGTGATCATTGATATGATGGTCCTTGTGATAGCTATATTGTTAAGTTTATGCATGATACTGAAAGTTATTATGAAAGAGGGAAAAGTGTTCGTATGCATCTCAATAATATCAAGTTTCCCCGTTTTATGCTGAATTTTTTATGTTGCACTTCTTTTGTCTTCTTATGCAAGTTGCCTTTGGTTTTAACAACTTGTTTGTTTACGAAATTCCCTTGCATAGGAAGTGGGTTAGACTTAAATGTGTGTGTTTTTTGCTTCTTAATGCACTCTTTCACTTCAATTCATATCCCTATGACAGCTTCATCAAAATTATCATGCCCATCTTAATGGCTATAAAGAAAGAGCTTTTTGGGAGACAACCTAATTTGTTTTTTCTTTTAGTTTGTTTTTGTTTCTTTGAGTCTTGGAAGTTATTAATTCGGTAATAACCGTTCCTTATCCGTTTTGTTTGGTTTTTGTGTCAAGATCAACCTCTAATGAGAGAGAAGTAATATTTGGGGAAGTTGCTGCCCCGAAACAGATTTTTGTGCCCCATCGTAAATATTCATGAGAGATCTCTGTATGTTGGATTGAGCTGTAATATTTTGTTCTTCTGCCCCAGGTTGTTATTTAACTTTCGTTAGTTTTGCACTTTTTGATTTGAGCAACAAAAGATTTTCGAAAAAAATGATCTTTACCTGCTGGTCTGTTTTGACAGATTTTGCCAATCTTGCATCTGCTTCTTTATTCGATTTCCTTTTTGAATTATTTTTGGGTTTTTGGAAGGAGTTACTACAGTATCTTATCTTTTGATGGTTTTCAGTTGAAGTTGGACTCAAAAGGTTTTATCAGTTCAATTATACTAATGTTGCTAATGAGAACTGTGTGAAGTTTTATGTGAAAGAAATTTCCAGGAAGTGGAGATAATGGTGTAATAAGGAAGAGAAAGGTTTTATGACTCAAGTAATAAGTGTATGAAGATGAAGATATTGATGTTATTCAAGTGGTGACTCCGTAAGAATCCACTAAATACCAAATTCAGAGACCTGCAGAGTCCGCTTTCAAATAGGTAACGGTTCTGGTAAGAAAAGTTCCGCGAAAATACTATCCAACTATATTTTTGCAGTTTTTAGTCAATAAGGAAAGCTAGGAAGCGAAAAAGGGACGGAAACGGAGCCAGGGTGGCCTACACCACCCTGTGGCGCGGGCCCTCCCTTGGTCGCGCCACCAGGTGGTGAGTCCACCCCGAACTCCGCCTCCGACTCGTTTTCACCCAGTACCTTCCTCTTGTTTTGAAACTTCGTAATATATAATCCCCCGGATCCCCCAAGGTTCGTATATCGTGTTTTCTTCGTGCTTTTGTTTCGATCTATTTCTGCCAGGAACTATCTTTGAAAGCTTAGAAGCACAATGGTGTCCGCCAAGGATAAAGCAAAGGAGCCTATGGAGGAAGATCTCCAAGACCCCAAGCAGGGGCTGGTACCTTTAGTCTCTTGCCCTGCATTAGCGGAAGCCCTACGAGTCACTAAGGAGTTCTGCGATAAGTACCGAGACTTGAGGAGGAAGGTGGACATGCTTCAATGGGAGAATAATAGGCTTCGCAAGATGCTGGAAGATTTCCTCACGTCAACTAAGAAAATATTACCACCGCCACCGAAGGAGTAATTCGTCATCCGGTTTGGCATCCCCTTGGTTTGTTCCAAGCTTGGGGGAATGCCGCGGTATCACATCACTATCTTCTATCTTTTTTACTTTATTAGTAGAGTCATATCATGAATAGAGGAGTTATGATGTAGTATGGTTTGCATTATGGAAGTGTCCCCTCTCTCGTTAGATATGTATCTCTTGTTGTGAGTTTCCGTTATGGAATATTAATGAGAAGTTCTATCATTTACTCTTTTGCATAGCTTGTATTAGTTTTCAATTCGTGGTTATATGATTGATCTTGTTGTTAGTATTGGTATCACTTTGGGATCATTGAGTTAATTTAGTTGGTTTTGGCAAACCTGGCTTGGTCAATAGCAACACCTTTTTGAGAGTTGAAAGAAAAGACAAAAGTACTCTAAATAAAAAATATTTCATCATCTTTCTTTCTTGATTTGCTCATAAGTCTAGTATTCTCTAGTTAAGATCTTTTGTGCTTCCAAGGAAGATTGCATGTTTGTCTTTATCAATTGTATGTTTGTTCGTTTACTTCAACTCTTGTACTTGCTACCCAGCCTTGCTAGCCAAAAACCTGTACTGAGAGGGATTTCTTCTCGTGCATCCACTCCTTTAAACCAAAACCTTTGCCATTTGTGTCCACATACCTACCTATTAGCATTATTGCTATTCCAAGTAAATTCTTGTTTTATCTACCTCCCAAATTAAACTTGTTATGTGAAAATTAGTGATTAAAGCTCTCACGAACTTGATGGCACACTTTACTTTCTTGCACTTAATAGACTTGAACCATTGTGCTCACCTATGTTGCGTATATGCTTGCGCTTTGTAAGTTGTGGATTAGCAGAACCATGCTGTCATGGGGAACGCTTTCAACATTGCGCTGGTACTTCGTATCTAGTTGATATCATGTTCTTTTGTCTATGGATGTCGTCGGTGTGAAATGAAAGGGGAGCTTGTAAGTCCATGGAGTTATACATGTGTGTTAGAGAAACGCCTGGGCCGCTGGTCTAATCCATAACGAGTATCTATGAAGCATTCTTCTTATAAAAAAGAGATAGAGATTGAGAAAAAGAGAAAAGAAAAAAAGATATTATGAAAAGAGGAAAGAGAGAAAAAAGCACCATATTCCCATGGTAAATAAGAAGATTGATGAGATACTTGTTGTTTGCTTGCCTTGTCATTTTGATATGGGGATTTTTCCGTATCATCGGGCAAGGGGTACCCTGTTGGCGGTTCTCAATGATACACATATGCTTACGATGACAAGAACTTACCGGTGACTAAACTTGAGTAGCATGAGGAGCGACCCTCGTATTCAAGGGACATGAGATTCTCAACTTACAACTTGTCAATGCATATCCTCATATTTGATCACTTTAACCTTAATCACCTAAAGATGCCTATGATAGAGGCAATGATAGCTGAAAGCTAGTAAGTATCATAATTTTTGGGAGCTCTTTATGAGACTTGTAATCCCTGCTTCCCTCTTTGAAGGGCCTTTCTTTTACTTTGTAGTTGAGTCAGTAAACCTACTCCCTTCTACCTCATCAAGTATTTTGAGTTGTTGTGTTTCATTCATTCATATGATGATTTATGTAATCATGTTTTATGGTCCTTGCTTTGCACATTGCTCTTATCTTGATGTTTACTACTTTGAAAGCTATCATTGAAAACCAGTTATTTGTGAACTCCAGCAAATTATCAACTATTCTTTGACCAAGAGCTAAGTTTGCCATTACCAATTATGATTCACTTTATGTATCTTTACTGTGTTTCCTTTACTCATTACAAGTTGAGTTATATAATAGTGAGTTGTCTTCTATTATGATTTAGGCTTTTGATGAATGTGATGCTTCTTGTCCGTATTCTTTTATCGACTCTTCAGTCCATAAACCTGAGGCCATGTTTATTGAGCTCAGTTTCGCTTGGGCACAAGCGAAGTCTAAGCTTGGGGGGAGTTGATACGTCCATTTTGCATCACTATTCTATGTCTTAAATCACTATTATTCATTGATATATTTCATATTGAGACGTGATACTTATGTTATTTCATCTGTTTTTGCATGGTTGATGACTTTTGGAGCATGGGCCACTGCAGTCAGGATTCTGATGGAAAAGGTGCTCTTTGGAGGCAAAATTCATGAAGATCAGAAAATTCGGGAAAATATACGGAAAATCCTATTTTTTCAGAAGACTAAGGATGCCAGAGGACGGAGTGGAGATGGGCCACAAGGGGCCCACACCACCCCATGGCGCGGGCAGCCCTAGGCCGCGCCAGGAGGTGGTGTGGCCACCCTGGACCACTCCAGCCTCTCCCCTCTGGCGTATATCATCCTCCCGAAATCCTAAGACTCGGGGAGCGACCACAGAAAGATTTATGCCGGGGAAAACACCGAGAGAAAAAGATCTCTCCGGCAGACAGATTTCTGCCGGGGGAATTCCTTCCCGGAGTGGGGAGATCGTCGCCATCAACACCATCATCAAGCTTGACTTCATCGGGATCATCATCATCATCACCACCATCATCATCACCATCAGCACCCTCATCACCATCTCCATATTGCTGTAACAATTGGGTTGAATCTTGCATAGTTCGTAGGGGAAACTTTCCCGGTGTTGATTACTCTTTGTAGTTGATGCTATTGAGTGAACCATTGAATTACTGTTTATGTTCAGATTGTTATACATCATTATTTCCCGGTGTTGATTACTCTTTGTAGTTGATGCTAGTGGTGTCATGTGAACGTCGACTACATGACACTTCACCTATATGGGCCTAGGGGAATGCATTGTGTATTTGGCTACTAATCTCAGGGGTTGCCGGAGTGACAGAAACCCGAACCTCCGTTAGGAAACCATTGCACAAGGGACGTAAGGGTCTTAGAGTTTAAAGCTGTGGTTAGGTTTCTACCTTAATTACTTTCTTGTACTTACGGATGTTTGCAAGGGGTATAATCACAAGTATGCATTAGTCTTAGATGGGGCGGTACATTAGCACAGGTTTACCCACACAACACTTAGCAAGCTAGAGAATATTAATCAGCTATATGAAGCGAAAGCACTTGACAGTCTTCCCGTGTGTCCTCGAGAACGTTTGGTCATCTTAAGTAATACAACCGGCTTGTCCTTTGCTGCATAAAGGATTGGGCCACTTGCTGCATTTATTCCTACTGTCTTTTATTTATTCGTACTTTGTTTACTTGCTTTATCGAAAACCCCTAAAAATCCGTTTGCTAGAATTCCTGATCCATACCACTAGCCAGCACCTTCTTCTCCTCGTTGGGTTCGACACTCTTACTTATCGAAAATACTGTGATACACCCCCTATACTTGTGGGTCTTCAGTTCCCTCAGGGGAGAGGTCTGAGCTGAGGCTACCTCTCAATGTTGTTCACATATGCAGTGCCCAGGATGGCAGATGGCCATGGCTGGGAGGCCAAGCTCATAGGAGAGGTGCTTATACTAGGGTGTGTAATTGAAAGGTTATGTTTGATTATCTGCATACTAAGTATGATGATTCAGGGTTATCCCTGACAGATGTTTCGAATCTTGTGGTGAAATTGTACCACCTCTGTAGAGTGTCAAACTATTCGAATAGCCACATCCGTGGTTATGGACAGTTGGAGTGGCCATACTGTTCCGTCGTCAGATGTTTTCAAAATGACTTATGAAATGAATGATGAATCTTGACTTGACCACAACAGGGTTGTGACTATGAAACTAGCTTCCCAACTTAAGTGATTCGAGAACTTTATTTTATATTGGTAGTTCTAAAATCACTTAACTTGGGAAGCTAGTTTCATAGTCACAACTCTATTGTGGTCAAGTCAAGATTCATCATTCATTTCATAAGTCGTTTTGAAAACATCTGACAACGAAACAGTATGGCCACTCCAACTGTCCATAACCGCGGACGCGGCTATTCGAATAGTTTGACACTCTGCAGAGGTGGTACACTTTCACCACAAGATTCGATACATCCGTTAGGGATAACCCTGAATCATTATACTTAGTATGCGGATAATCAAACATAACCTTTCAATTGCACAACCTAGTATAAGCACCTCTCCTATGAGCTTGGCCCTAAGTCTGACCACCGGTTTCAAGAAGGACAAGAAAGGCGAGCAGAAGGGAAAGAAGGGCGACAAATCTGTTGCCGCGCCTGAAAAGAAACCCCGAGCTGGCCCTAAGTCTGACACCGAGTGCTACTACTGCAAGGGGACTGGCCATTGGAAGCGCAACTACCCCAAGTATTTGGCGGACAAAAAGGCCGGCAAGGCAAACAAAGGTATATGTGATATACATGTTATTGCTGTGTACTTGACTAGTACTCGCAGTAGCACCTGGGTATTTGATACGGGATCGGTTGCTAATATAAGTAACTCGGTTCAGGGGCTGCGGAACAAGCGAGAACTAGCAAGGGATGAGGTCACGATGCGGGTCGGCAATGGATCAAGAGTTGATGTGATCGCCGTAGGAACGCTGCCTCTCCATATGCCGTCGGGATTAGTTATAAACCTGAATAATTGTTATTTGGTGCCTGCACTAAGCATGAACATTGTATCCGGATCATGTTTGATGCAAAGTGGTTATTCGTTTAAGTCTGAAAACAATGCTTGTTCGATTTATATGAATAATATCTTTTATGGTCATGCACCTGTGTTGAATGGTTTATTTCTATTGGATCTCGATAGTAGTATTACGCATATTCATAATGTTGATGCTAAAAGGATTAAACTTGATAATGATATATCTGCATATATGTGGCACTGCCGTCTAGGTCATATTGGCGTTAAACGCATGAAGAAACTCCATTCTGATGTACTTTTGGAATCACTTGATTTTGAATCATTTGATACATGTGAGCCATGCCTTATGGGCAAGATGACTAGAACGCCGTTTTCCGGTTCAATGGAACGGGCGACAGATTTATTGGAAATCATACATACTGATGTGTGTGGACCAATGAGTGTGTCGGCGCGAGGTGGATATCGTTATTTTGTTACTTTCACGGATGATTTGAGTAGATACGGGTATATCTATTTGATGAAACACAAGTCTGAAACTTTTGAAAAGTTCAAGGAATTTCAGAATGAAGTGGAAAATCATCGTAATAGAAAGATCAAATTTCTACGGTCTGACCGTGGAGGTGAGTATCTAAGTTACGAGTTTAGCACACACATGAAAGAGTGTGGAATAGTTTCACAACTCACGCCTGCCGGAACACAACAACATAATGGTGTGTCAGAATGTCGTAATCGTACTTTATTGGATATGGTTCGATCTATGATGTCTCTGACTGACTTGCCACTGTCATTTTGGGATTATGCACTGGAAACCGCTACATTCACTTTAAATAGGGCACCATCTAAATCCGTTGAAAAGACACTGTATGAATTATGGTTTGGAAACAAACCTAAGCTGTCATTTCTTAAAGTTTGGGGATGTGATGTTTATGTGAAGAAACTTCAACCGGATAAACTCGAACCCAAAGCGGAAAAATGCGTCTTCATAGGATACCCTAAGGAAACGATTGGGTATACCTTCTATCACAGATCCGAGGGCAAGGTCTTTGTTGCCAAGAATGGATCCTTTCTTGAGAAGGAGTTTCTCGCGAAAGGTGTGAGTAGTCGGAAGGTAGAACTCGAAGAGGTTATTGAACCTTCTCTTCATGAAATGGCGAGTAGCGCAGCACCAGAAGTTGTTTTGGAGTTGACTTCACCTAATGAAGAGAGAGCTAATGATATTGATCATGAAACTCCGAAAGAGGACACTACCGAACCTCGCAGGTCAAGAAGGACACGTGCAGCTCCTGAACTGTACGGCAATCATGTTATGAATTTCATGATTGATGAAATAGATGACCCTGCGACATATGAAGAAGCGATGATGAGCCCTGATTCCAACAAATGGATAGAAGCCATGAAATCCGAGATGGAATCCATGTACGAAAACCAGGTTTGGACCCTGGTGGACTTACCTCACGATCGAAAGGCCGTTGAGAGTAAATGGATTTTCAAAAGGAAAACTGATGCTGATGGTAATGTAACCATCTATAAGGCTCGACTTGTCACAAAGGGGTTTCCAAAAATTCAAGGAGTTTACTACGATGAGACATTCTCTCCCATAGCGATGCTTAAGTCGGTTAGGATTATGTTAGCAATTGCTGCATATTTCGATTATGAAATATGGCAGATGGATGTCAAAACTGCATTCCTCAATGGTAATATTGAAGAAGAGTTGTATATGATACAACCAAAGGGTTTTGTCGATCCTAAGGATGCTAAGAAGGTGTGCAAACTTCAGCGATCCATCTATGGACTGAAGCAAGCATCCCGGAGTTGGAATCTCCGCTTTGATGAGGTGATCAAAGAGTTTGGATTTGTCCAAACTTATGGAGAGGCTTGTATTTACAATAAAGTGAGTGGGAGCAATGTGGCATTTCTGATATTATATGTGGATGACATATTATTGATTGGAAATGATATAGATCTTTTAAACAGTGTTAAAAGTTATCTAAACAGCAAATTTTCGATGAAGGACCTTGGTGAAGCTTCATATATATTAGGCATTAAAATCTATAGAGATAGATCAAGACGCCTAATTGGGCTATCGCAGAGTACATACCTTGATAAGATATTAAAGAAGTTTAATATGGACGAAAGTAAGAAGGGGTTCTTACCTATGTTGCAAGGCAAGACATTGAGTAAGACTCAAAGTCCGGCTACGGCGGAAGAAAGAGAGATGATGGATAAGATCCCCTATGCCTCGGCCATAGGCTCTATTATGTATGCCATGCTATGTACAAGACCGGATGTGGCACATGCTATTAGTTTGACTAGTAGGTACCAATCTGATCCAGGTTCGGAACACTGGATAGCGGTAAAGAACATCCTCAAGTACTTGAGAAGAACTAAGGATATGCTTCTTATATACGGAGGTGAACAAGAGCTAGTCGCTAAGTGTTATGTCGATGCTAGCTTTGACACCGATCCGGATGACTCTAAGTCTCAATCCGGATACGTATTTCTCTTGAATGGAGCAGCAGTTAGTTGGAGGAGTTCCAAACAACCTGTGGTGGCTGGATCAACAACGGAGGCGAAATATGTTGCTCCTTTAGAAGCGGCGCAGGAGGCAGTTTGGATGAAAGAGTTCATTACAGAACTGGGTGTGGTTCATGTTGGACCCGATGGTGTTCTATTGTGACAACAATGGAGCCACAACCAACGCAAAGGAACCAAGGTCTCACAAGAATTCCAAGCATATTAAGCGCCGAATTCACTCCATCCGCGAGCATGTCAAGGATGGAGATATAAAGATTTGTAAAGTGCACACGGACCTAAATGTAGCAGATCCGTTGACTAAAGTACTCCCTAGGGAAAAACATGATCAACACCAGAACTCCATGGGTGTTAGATTTATCACTATGTAAACTAGATTATTGTCTCTAGTGCAAGTGGGAGACTGAAGGAAATATGCCCTGAGAGGCAATAATAAAGTTGTTATTTTATATTTCTTGTATATGATAGATGTTTATTTTGCATGCTATAATTGTATTGATAGGAAACATCAATACATGTGTGTTTAATAAACAAAAAGGGTTCCTAGTTATGCCTCTCTTATAGACTAGCTTGTTAATTAACAAGATGATCAAAGTTTCCTGATCATGGACATTGGATGTTGTTAATAACAAGGTTACAACATTTGTGAAATGATGTGATGAACATTCATCCGAAGTATAGCATTACGATCAAGTCATTATGTTTATATTGCTATAACATCATACAAAGTAGTCTTAGTCCTTAGACCATGAGATCATGTTAATTGCTAACACAGAAAGAGTATCTTGATAACATCAAACGTCACACCGTAACAGGGTGACTATAAAGATGGGTTCAGTACTGCGAAGGTGTTATGTTGAGGCTCATGGATCAAGAGTGGGATTTTTCAATCCAGATAATGGATAGATATACTCTGGGCCCTTACGGTGATATCACATTAAGATAGCTTGCAAGCAAGTGATGTGATCACTAGAATGTTATATCATGGGAACGAGAAAAGAGTGCATGTCGGTAATGAGATCAAACTAGGTATTTGGATACCGATGATCGAATCTCGGACATGTATTATATCATGAGACAAAGGGATTAAATTGCTGACGTTAAAGGTTCTCACGATCACAGAAGTCATCGTTGAATGTGTAGGAGTCAGTATGGATCTCCAGGTCCCGCTTCTGATTATTGATCTGAGAGGAGTCTCAATCATGTCTGCATTATTCGCGAACCGTAGAGTGACACACTTAAGGGTTGCTGGACACCATTTAGGACCACATATGTTCCAGACAAAAGGTTTGCAAAGCGCAGGAAATGTTTCTATAGAAACAGGAATTGTTTCGATAGAAACCGGAATTGTTTCGGGTGAAATTGCAGAAAGTGGTTCTACATGTAATATTGAAATGTTGCAAGGGGTTTTATGTGAATGTTTATTAATTAAAGTAATTAACAAAATTCTGAATAAAATAAATAAAAGAGTTTTATTAAATGAGAGAGCATTAAATTTGGAGAAATTTAATGCATTTAAAGTGGAGACTTTAAAAGAGAATGTTAAGGGGCATTTTAATGTGGAGGGGTTACCACCACATGAATGGGGGAGGTGAGGGGTCACCCCCCCATGCGCCGGCCATGGAGAGAGGGGGCACCCCCTCCTCCTATAAAAGGCCACCCATTCCCTCCTTCATCCTCACACCTCCTCGTGAAGGATCTCTCTCCCCCTCTAGATATTCCCCCATGGTCTCGGATTAGCGAGATACATGTTCCCGGTGGCCTTGCGTCTGGAAGGAGTTGCTGCTTCCGCTGATTCGCTGGAGCGAGGAGGTGGAGGTTGTCCGGTGGCTTGAACGTGTGTGCGAGGACGGATGCGCTGCTGATTTGCGGCGCTCGGACTTCCACACGATCTTGAGATCGGCAAGCGTACGACTACATCAACCACGAGTTCCTACTCGTTAACAAAACTCGTTGTCTTCGAGGGTAAGTGCTCCATGGATGTATGTCCAGCCGTTGCTCTGTATCTAGTAGATAGATCCTGGCGTATAGTTCTCATCGTAGGAATTTTTTTGTTTTCTATGCCGCGGACCCAACAATGACATCGTCACGTGCATTGCAACCGAAGGCAGTGCAACACAACACAAAAAGGCAGTGCACAAGTAGTGCACTGACAGCATACCTCGCCGTGCACTGCGTTTGAAGGCAGTGCAATATAATACAAAAAGGCAGTACGCAGATAGTGCACTGCTAGGACATCCTTCCGTATGCCACGATCGAAGGCAGTGCAATGCAGAAGAAAAAGGCAGTGCACCTGCCGTGCACCGCCAAGGCATCATGTCGTGCACCACAATCGAAGGCAGTGCAATGTAGGGTCAAAGGGCAGCGAAAAACAAAAAGTTCTTCAAAACCTATCATATGGGATCTAGTTTCATAGATCTCAATGCGACTAACGCAATTGTGAAAACAGATCTTAGTTTGGGTGATTCGTTTAAAATATATCACATTTTTCATGTTTGAATCTAAAAAAGAAAGGGAAAAAGGACCGCCACCCCTCTCTCTACAGGCATCACGTGTCGCGTGGGGAAGGCTAGGGACAATGCACAAAGGACTCTCCGGACGCCACGTGCAGCAACATCAGAGATTGCAGAGCGCGCTCCAGAACACGCGCACTTTTTCTAGCCTTTTCGAAAGTGACCATTTCCTTTATTAATTCTTTTTGATTTCTTTTTCTTTGGTTTTTTCTTGGGAATGATCTAGATGATGTGTAATTCACCTTAGAGTCATTTTACAACCAATAGAAAAATCAATCATGACAATTCAAATCAATTCCTAATTAATGCAACACACATATGCATTCTTATATCTTTTAATAATAAAAAGTTTTTGTTAACCCTAAATTGGGTGATTAGGATCTTGATAACCTTGATTAAAGTTTTGGGATGTTACACGATTAGAACAGAAATCGACGGCCAACGTTCATCTTCTCCGGTGAATAGCTCCGGCGAGAACTAACCCTAACGCAGCACGGTGGGGGTCTATTGTAGCTTACCAGGGCTCCAGCTAGACGTGGCGATGGGGGCTATCGAACTGGTGGATGACGATGGTTCTAAGTGTGGTCGCGGAGGCTCCTAGGGCCATCGCAATCAGCGGCGCCCTTCTCCTCTAGTGGCGGCCAGCTCCGGTGGAATTCGGGGCGACTAAGGGCTCGATTGGCTCCGGGGAGAAGTGGGGATGGCTTAGGGGTGAGAGGGGAGGTGAGTGGTGTGCAGAATGAGGCTAGGGGTGGCCTCCTTTTATAGGCTCGACAACGGGACAACGCAGCATGGGCAGGAGATGGTGGCGACATGGCTACAAGCCGCTAGGGGCGTGGCTGCGAGCGGCGGTCGATGCACGGTCTCATGGTGGTCCTCTACAGCGTAAAGGCATGGCTAGGGGCGGTGTCATTTGGTCGGGCACGGCTCGTGCTCTGCACGGCAGAGGCGGCGTTCGACGCGGCGTGTGGTGGCTGCGGGACAAACGGCGGCGAGCAGGGATGTCTGGGGGAATGCTGGTGTTAAGGCGAGTGTGCGCGTGCGAGCTGAGGGCAAGGAGGGGTCTGTGCGAGGCTTTCGGGTGCGGAGCACTGGCACGGTCTTTGCATGGCACAGAGGCGTAGAGCACGATCCTCTATTGGTGGTCCGGTGCTTGGCAGGGCTCGGGGCAGGGACAGTGGGTGGCGGTGTGATCATGCCTACATCCTAGGCACGGCGGAAGGGGGCTGGGTGGTCTCCTGCGACTTGGGCATGGTCAGCCGGTGACGACCATCTCTGGGCGGCGCGGTACTGGCGTAGCGGCGAAGGGGGGGTGTTGCCTGGGGATGGGTTAGGATAAGAGGGGACAAAGGAGAGATGAGAGGGTTAAATGGGGGACAAAGCTTTGATTAATCAACAATATTAGTTAGGCAGTTTATTTGATGATCACTAGGTGTTCGACACAATGGCCGCAAGAATTTTAAATTTGAATTTTGAAAAGATTTTTGGTGTGTGACTTGATCTTATGCTTGGTAGTCTCTGGTTGCTGGGAATTGTCAAGGTGAACTCATTTGAGTGGTTTTTGAAAAAGTGGGATCTATGCATATGTAATGGATTCAATTTTCCAATGTCAGTTAAAATTAGTGGCTAAATGTTTTTGTAAGATTTCAAAGTGGGCCTTGGTAGATCTTTACTTGTACTAGCAAGGGGTGCAAATATCTAGAATTGTTTCTGTTTGAAATTAACTTCTAGGAACACCTAAAGTGTCCTAGTGGATTAAAATGGTCAAAATGACCATTTGCATTATTTAATCTTATTTGATTTCTTTTTCTTTAGATTTTGTTTTTGAATGATCTAGATGATGTGGCATTCACCCTTGAATCATTTTACAACCATTAGAACAATCAAACACGGCATTTCCAAACAATTCTATATTAATGCAAACACACATGCATTCATTATTATGTTAATGATAAAAAGTTTTTGTTAACCCTAAATTGGGTGATTTGGATCTTGATAACCTTGATTAAAGATTTGGGATGTTACAAACCTTCCACCCGTAAACAAAATCTCGTCCCGAGATTTAAGAAAAACTAGGAACTAAAGAGATCTGGAAACTAAGTCCTAATATAATCTTCTCGCTCCCAAGTAGCTTCTTCTTTGGTGTGGTTGCTCCATTGGATCTTGAGAAATTTGATACTCTGGGTCCTAGTGGTTCTGAAGGCTTCTTCCAAGATACAGATGGGCACTGCTCGATATGTCAGATCCTTGTTGATATCAATGGCTCGGTGATCAATGTTCTTGAATACTTCGGTCTTCTCCGGAACTTCTAAGCATTTGCGAAGTAACGAGATATGGAACACATCATGGATGGCTGACATCTCCTCTAGCAGTTATAGTTGATACGATACTTCTCCTCGGCGATTCAGAATCTTGAAGGATCCAATATATCTGGGGGCTAACTTTCCTTTCAGACTAAAACGTTGCGTTCCCTTCAATAGCGACACTTTGAGATGCACAAAATCTCCGACGTTGAAAGTCAGGTCTCTACGTATCTTGTCAGCATAACTCTTCTGTCTGGATTGGGCGGTCTTGAGGTGGTCATGGACTTTGTGCACCTTCTATTCGGCTTCTCGTAGGATGTCGGGGCCGAAAATCCGACTCTCTCCTACTTGCGACCAATTCAAAGGGGTACGACACTTTCTTCCATATAAGAACTCAAATGGGGCCATTGGCAAACTAGCTTGATAACTATTGTTGTATGAGAACTCTACGAAAGGCAGACAATCTTCTAAGATCTGGTTGACTCTTTCAGTCTGTCCATCGATCTGCAGGTGATAAGCTGTGCTGAAATTCAACTTGGTTCCTAATCCTTCTTGGACTTTCTGCCAAAATCTTGAGGTAAATTAGGTTCCTCGATCCGATACTATGGTCTTGGGGGTTCCATGCAAACTGACGATTCTAGCAATGTACAATTCTGCTAGCTTCAAACTCTGGTAGGTGGTCTTGACCGGTATAAAATGGGCTACCTTGGACAGTATATCAACGATGACCCAGATTGAGTCATTTCCCCTACTAGATGTAGGCAAACTGGTGATAAAGTCCATTCCGATGGAATCCCATTTCCACTTCGGAATCTGCAATGGTTGCAACAGTCCTGCGGGTCTCTGATGTTCCCCTTTGACTCTCTGACAGATGTCACACTTGGCGATGTAGCTTCCGATTTCTCTCTTCATCTTGTGCCACCAAAATTGCTCCTTCAAATCTTGATACATCTTCATTCCTCCGGGGTGGATAGAATAAAGAGTATCATGAGCTTCTTGCATGATAACTTGCTTCATCTCCGAATCTACTGGCACACAGATACGTCCTTTGTACCAGAAAAGTCCTTCTTCATCTTTGGTGAATCCAGGTACATTTCCTATAGCAATACGATGTTTGATTCCGTCGATACTTGCATTTCCCTTTTGGGCTACCTTGATTTGGCTAATCAAAGTGGGTTGAAGTTCAATGCTAGCTAAAAATCCTTTGCTAACAAGCTCTATTCTAAACTACTCCAACTCTTGATTCAAACTTGGCTGGGCTTCTTTGATCATGGTGTTTAACCTACACGGCAATCTACTAAGAGCATCCGCTACCACATTAGCTTTTCCGGGGTGATAGTGAATGTCAAGGTCATAATCCTTGATTAACTCTATCCATCTCCTTTGCCTCATATTCAGCTCCTTCTGAGTGAAAATATACTTCAAGCTCTTGTGATCTGAATAAATCTCACAGCGATTACCCATCAGGTAATTACGCCATGTCTTCAAGGCTAAAACTACCGCTGCTAATTCAAGATCATGGGTAGGGTAGTTTTGCTCATGCTGCTTCAGTTGTCTTGACAAATATGCTATGACTTTGCCTTCTTGCATCAACACACATCCGAGACCAATCTTGGATGCATCACAATACACATCAAATGACTTCTTGATATATGGCATAATCAATATTGGGGCTGATATCAATCTCTTCTTGAGCTCTTGGAAACTTGCTTCACATTTGTCGGTCCATTCAAACTTCTTGTCCTTCTTCAACAATTGGTCATGGGTCTTGCGCTGCTTGAAAATCCTTCTACGAACTTGCGGTAATATCCCGCTAATCCGAGAAATGCACGGACTTGGGTTTGAGTGGTTGGGGCTTCCCATGCTTCAACATCTTTGATCTTGGCGGGATCAACAGCGAGTCCTCCTACCGACACAATATGTCCGAGGAATCCTACTTCTTTCAGCCAGAACTCACATTTGCTAAACTTAGCATACAACTGATGTTCTCTAAGGGTTTCAAGGATGGTTCTTAGATGTAGCTCATGGTATTCTTCTGACTTGGAGTAGATAAGAATATCATCGATAAACACTACTACAAACTTATCTAGAAAGTTCATAAAGATCTTATTCATGATATTCATGAAATAAGTGGGAGCATTGGTTAATCCAAATGACATGACCGTATACTCATACAATCCATATCTGGTGGTAAAGGCGGTCTTTGGAATATCCATTGCACGTATCTTGAGTTGATGATAACCAGTCCTAAGATCAATCTTAGAGAACACTCTGGTACCAGTCAACTGATCAAATAGATCCTCTATCTTGGGTAGTGGGTACTTGTTCTTGATGGTGACATCATTCAGCTTCCGGTAATCTATGCACAAACGGTTGCCTCCATCTTTCTTGTCGACAAATAGAACGAGTGATCTCCATGGCGATGCGCTTGGTTGAATCAAGCCTTTCTCCAACATAGCATCAAGCTGCTTCTTCAGCTCCACTAACTCTGATGGGTTCATGCTATAGGGTCTCTGAGCTATGGGTCCGGTTCCAAGGATTAGTTCAATAATGAACTCGATATCCCGATCTAGGGGCATACCGGGCAATTCATCTGGGAATACGTCGGGGTATTCATAGACTACTCTGACATGGTATGTGGTGGGTAGGGCTAGACTCTTGTTGCATTTGAATTGACGGGGCAAGGTTTCAGATATATGCTCTACTGACACTCCAGAGCTACTGGTCATGGTGATGGCTTTCTTGGCATAGTCAATCAATCCTTTATGTTTCAACATCCAATCCATTCCTAGTACTACTTCCAAACCTTTGGTTCCAAGTACTATTAGATTAGCATAAAAATCTATCCCATGGATTCTGATAGGTACCGCCTTGCAAATTTTTCTAGCTTTGGTGGTTGAACTAGGTATTTGAACTATCATGACATGCTTCAAATTGGTTGGGTGAATCTTAGTAGTGCATGCAAATTATTCTGTAACAAACGAGTGTGATGCTCCAGAATCAAACAACACTCTTGCTAATACTGAGTTAATAGAAAACATACCCAGCACGACATCTGGTGCTTCCTGGGCTTCTTCAGCATTCATGTGAAACAGACGACCGTTGCGGTTGAGCGAATTCCCTGGGGCAAATCTTTTTCCGGGCTGAACATGGCGTTGCTGCTGGGCTGGTGCATTCACATTGGTGGCTGCTGCAAGCTTTTTGTGACACTCGTTGCAGTAGTGACCCTTGACTCCACATTCGAAGCAAGTAATCTGAGACTTGTCTTTGGCTGCCACAGGCACAACATTGCTTCCAGTCCTTGGGGCAGTATTGTTGTTGTTGTTGTTGGACTTGGGCAGTGCACGATTGAAGTTGTTGGAGTTGCCGGGGTTGTTGTTGTTTCCTTCGGACATCACATTTCCTTCGCTACAGTTGGGGTAGCTTTGTCGAGACATTGGGGGTCTATTTTTCCTTGGGGCATATCCTCCTGACGGGTTGGGGCGATACTTCTGGTGACTGTTGGATCCACTTTGGTGCATTATTCTGCGTTTGCGGTTGTCGTTGGCTTGGTTGATCTTTCCTTCCATTTGGATGGCAGAGTTGACTAGCTCTTCGCTATCGTCAAAACGGATGTTGATTAACACCGTTTGCATCTCATCATGCAATCCATTCAGGAATCTCTCCTTCTTCTTGGCCTCAGTGTTGATTTCATCAGGTGCATACCTAGCGAGACACAAAAATCTGTCATGATACTCTACTATAGTCATCCTGCCTTGCTTCAGTTCTCGGAACTCATCTCTCATTCTAGTGACTAAACCTTGTGGCACATGGGTGCGGCTAAACTTGGTCTTGAAAGCTTCCCACGTCATCACTTGCCCGTGCTTCATAGTACGGGTGATATTCCACCAGGCTCTTGCATCTCCTGCTAGATAGTGGGTGGCAAACAGAACTTGCTCGTTGGCATCAACTCCTGTGACTTCTCGGTTATTCTCCATGGTTTGTAACCAATCATCTGCATCTAATGGGTCTTCATACTTGCTAAAGATAGGGGGTTGGTATTCTGGAAGTTCTTGAGCTTGGATCCATGATGATCCTGATTTCCATGGCCTTGATTATTGTGGGCCATCTGAGCTATCTGTTGCAGGGTGGCTAGGTTGGCTTGGCGCTCTGCTCTACTAGCTTCACGGTCAGAAACTAGCATCTGAAGAATCTGCTGCATCGGATCCTGCGATGAGCTGCTTCCTTTGGGGTTTCCACGAGTCACCTGAAGATTGAGATAGATAATGGGGTAAGAGGGAAAGTCTAAGGTTCATGGTTTTGTTTTCAAAGCTAAAACTTTGAGTTTGACTCAGGTTTTGCAAACTAACAACTTCTCATTCATTCATTCGGTCATTCAAGCAAAGCACACGATACAAACACACACACCACAACAAAAGGAAAACAGATGGTTTTAAGAACCATTCTGTAAACTACGGTATAGTGGGACCGATACTTCTCACTCCTACGATAGTTCGCTAGTGCATCTAATCATCATCGATGAAGTCAGAGTCATCATCGTCGGTGTAGAAGTACATGGCATCATCCTCCAGATAGTCATTGTTGTCACTAAGGTACGAGTGAAGATCTCCCTGGATGTCTTCACCTTCATCTTCTTCTTCTTTTGCCGCAAGCTGAGCTTCTTGTTCCTGGATGGTCTTCTCGAGGTCGGCCACCTTCTTGCGAATACGAGCAATGGTGCGATCCTTCTTCTCGTGTTGCGGGCGAAGTGATTGACGATCCTTGACGAGCAGGGCAAAAGTATGGGCCTTCTAGGCGGCAATGGCAAGGTTGTGGTTGGCGTAGGCTTGAGCATTGTCCAATTCCTTCTGTCTATCATATAGCAGGAAGTCAAGGTTCTCCACTTGGCGCTTCATCTCCGGGTGACTTGGCATATCCAATGGCATTCCCATAGAATCACGCCTTGCATAGTGAGCAAAGCGAGTCCCCTGGATCAAATTGACGTTCTGTCCGCAAAGACGGGCGAGAGCTTCATGCATTGCCCTAGCTAATCCATCTAGCCAGTTGTTCTCTCTCACAGTGAATTGAATCTTCTCAGAAAGGGGTGCTTCCATCTTGCCTCGAAGATCAGCAACAATTAGCCATTTTAAATCTCCTCCTAGGTGGTCGTTGAGTTGAGCTCCGAAGAATTCCGGATGTGGGTGCTCCAAGTACTCAGACAGTGCATCAAGATCCCTCTCAAAGATCAATTGGCCTCCGTTGCCCAACTGGTAGAACTTGCAGTACTGAACTTCCATCTATAAGAATTTTGGATGAGTAAGTTAGTGAGGTGATCAAGTGTGTCAAATTTTATGTAGTAATGTAAGAATTTTTGAGGAACATGAACTTTTTTGAAAGAATCAAGGATAAGAGTGGGAATAGGTTTTCATAAATACTCACTTCTTTGGTTTTTGAAACTAAGTTTTTGTTCAGACGTCCATTCTAACTAGGGTCTCCTATGGTCAGGATGGCTCTGATACCAACTTGTCAACACCCAAATTTTTAATCCCAGATGCCTGTTATGCCATACATCACAATCCCAGGATTACCATTTTTGTGAGACATAACAGATTGGATATCACAGTACATCATCCATTACAAACCGTAATAAGGTCTTACACGAATAAAGGATCTCACGATCCAGTCTTAATACAAACAAGCAGCGGAATAATAATAATAATAAGCATAGCGGTGGGCTCCATCTTCAGTGTCACATGCAATGCAGATGATGGGAGCTGATCCTAGCTGTCGTAGCCGTCCTGTTGTCCTTCCTCCTGATAGTCCTCTTCATAGTCTGGCCATGGGAATAGCCAGGGATAATGCCATGAGTACTCTTTAAGTACTCGCAAACTATCACTAACAAGTAAGGTAGTTCTACTAGGAATGCTAGGTTCTAAGTTTATTTGCAAGGTTAAGTTTGAAACCTAAGATGAGTTCAGAAGTAAAGAAAGATAAAATAAAGTTCTAAAATCACTTAAGTGGGGAAACTAGTTTTCATAGTCACAACTCTGTTGTGGTCAAGTCAAAGTCACAAATCATATCATAAGTCATTTTGAAAATATCTGACGACGGAACAATATGGCCACTCCAACTGTCCATGACCACGGACGCGGCTATTCGAATAGTTTGACACTCTATAGAGGTGGTACACTTGCACCACAAAATTCGATACATCTGTCAGGGATAACCCCGAATCATCATACTTTGTATGCGGATAATCAATCATAACCTTTCCTTTACACACTCTAGTATAGGCACCTCTCCTATGAGCTTGGCCTCCCAGCCATGGCCATCTGCCATCCTGGGCACTGCATAGGTGAACCACATCAAGAGGTAGCCTCAGCTCAAATCTCCTCCGCGAGGGAACCCATATTAATGCATATAAACTTCCGGCTAAGCCTTACCCAATTCATGTATTGTGGTTGTATAGTAATTTGGAATGGTATCGCATCCGAACCCAACCATTAGTTTTTATAAATGGCTAAGGCTCATGGCTCAACATTTTCATCATCATAAACCATTTGTGTTTCTGAACACATGTCACAACATTTCAATAGAATGACTCATCATTCCAAGGTTTTCATAAGCATTTTCACCAAGTATCCCCATCTAGAGTGACCAAGTTTTTGGGTTTAGCACTAACCACTAAGTTAAGAGTGTTCACTAAGGTGGGATGCTAATCTCAATCTCATACCATAGAATGACATCTAGTATAGGTCAAGTTTTATACTTTTTATGCTATCTATACTACTTTCTAAAATCTCACAAAGCATTACTAAAAGTAAAGAACCCTTGGTAAAGAAAAAGGTAAAACTTGTAAGTAAAACTTGGGATGGGTATAACTCCAAAGGTATAACCAAAGCATGCTTAAGGCATTTTGCTTAGGTTATCAAGCTTGCAAGTGTTAGCTTGTATTGCTAATGATGGCTTGCCTTGGTTGGTGTAGTGATTGAAGTTATCCTCGTCTTCTTCGGGGTAGAACTCCTCCTCCTTGTAGACTTGGTCGGTACTATCGTCTATAAATACATACGGGGTACACAATCACCAAACAATACTTAACTAGTCTAATTAACACACTAAGGCACACACTTGATGATCTAGTATCATCATAATCATCACAATATTTAATGAACTAGTTTCATTTATTTTATTTGAGAAAAGTAATTTCTACTCATTGAAAATATTTAAGATTTAATATTCTCCAATTAAAATATGGGATCATGTAGTCACATGTCATAACCACATATTCTAATACATGGGAATGTGATTTAAAGTGTTGGTCACATTTTATAAAGTTTAAGTTTATCATTTAATCAATTTAAAGTGACTAGAAATGCCCTAAGAGCATTCTTTTGGCACTAGTCCAAAGTCACTGCACGCAAACCTACATATTATTACATATTCAGATAGGTATTGTTACATGTGATTTTTGAGAGTTGGAATCAACTCAAAAGCTATTATGGTTGATTTTTTAAAATGTTTGAATACAGAAAAGTATCTGTCTTGTTATTTTTGGTATAGATTATCTCTAACTCCAAATGACTTAAATCCAACGGACTGAGATAGATATTTTTATTATCTTTCTAACAAAATTTGAATCATGCATTTTGGTTAAGTGGATCTCTCTGGAATGATTTTTAAACAAGTGAATCTAGTTTATATCTAAATAGAAAAACATCTATTTGAATTTGTGGGCTAGCGCGGGAAACTAAACGGGCCGGCCCAGTGGTGCTCCGCGGCGCAGAGGGCAACTGACAGGGGGGTCCACATGTCAGCGGTTGATACTAACGCGAAGCGGTACGGGGCGATATCAGCCGTGCGATTAGAACAGAAATTGATGGTCGACGTTCATCGCTCTGGTGAACAGCTCCGCGCGAGAACTAACCCTAACACACCATGGTGGGGGTCTATTGTGGCTTACCACGGCTCCAGCTAGATGTGGTGATTGGGGCAATCGAACTGGTGGACGACGGTGGTTCAGGCGTGGTCACGGCGGCTCCTGGGGCGGTCGCAATCAGCGGCGCCCTTCTCCTCCAGTGGCGGCCAGCTCCGGTGGAATTCTAGCGACTAAGGGCTCGATTGGATCCGGGGAGAAGTGGTGAAGGCTCAGGGGTGAGAGGGGAGGTGAGTGGTGTGCGGAATGAGGCTGGGGGTGGCCTCCTTTTATATGCTCGAAGACGGGACAACGCGGCGTGGACAGGCGACGGTGGCGACATGGCTACGGGCTGCTAGAGGCGTGGTTGTGAGCGGTGGTCGATGCGCGGTCTCCTAGAGGTCCTCTACGGCATAAAGGCGCTCTGTGGGTGGTCCAGTGCTTGGCAGGGCTCGGGGCAGGGACAGTGGGTGGCGGTGTGATCACGCCTACCTCCTAGGCCCGGCGGAAGTGGGGCTGGATGGTCTCCTGCGACTTGGGCATGGTCGGCCGGCGACGACCATCTTTAGGCGGCGCGGTACTGGTGCAACGGCGAAGGGGGGGTGTTGTCTGGGGCTGGGTTAGGATAAGAGGGGACAGAGGAGAGATGAGAGGGTCAAATGGGGGACAAAGCTTTGATTAATCAACAGTATTAGTTAGGCAGTTTATTTGATGATCACCAGGTGTTCGACACAATGGCCGCAAGAATTTTAAATTTGAATTTTGAAAAGATTTTTGGTGTGTGACTTGATCTTATGCTTGGTAGTCTCTGGTTTCTGGGAGTTAGCAAGGTGAACTCATTTGAGTGGTTTTTGAAAAAGTGGGATCTATGCATATGTAATGGATTCAATTTTCCAATGTTAATTAAAATTAGTGGCTAAAAGTTTTTGTAAGATTTCAAAGTGGGCCTAGGTAGATCTTTACTTGTACTAGCAAGGGGTGCAAAGATCAAGAATTATTTCTGTTTGAAATTGACTTCTAGGAACACTTAAAGTGGCCTAGTGGATTAAAATGGTCAAAATGACCATTTGCATTATTTAATCTTATTTGATTTCTTTTTTCTTTGGATTTTGTTTTTGAATGATCTAGATGATGTGGCATTCACCCTTGAATCATTTTACAACCATTAGAACAATCAAACATGACATTTCCAAACAATGCTATATTAATGCAAACACACATGCATTCATAAGTATGTTAATCATAAAAAGTTTTTGTTAACCCTAAATTCGATGATTTGGATCTTGATAACCTTGATTAAAGATTTGGGATGTTATAGTGCCGGGAAGAGCTTAGGATCCCTCCCGATCTAGGGATGGAGATGGCGGCAGCTACAGACTCTTCTGTGGAATTTTGATCGGGTACTTAGGGTTTTCGTCTTGGGAGGCTTTTATAGGTGGAAGGGCAAGGTCGGTGGAGGCTCAAGGGGCCCACACCATGTGGTGACGCGCCTAGGGCTGGCCATGCCACCCTAAGGTGTGTCCGCCTCATGGCCCCCCTTCGTCTGCCCTCCACAGTACGTGTTGCTTTGGGTAAAATATTGATTTTGGCTTTTGTCCGGTCCAATTCTGAGAATATTTCCTTACTAGCTTTTCTGAAACCAAAAATAGCAGAATACATGCAACTGGCATTGTGGCATCTTGCTAATAGGTTAGTTCCAGAAAATGTGTAAAAATACTCCAAAGTGTGGACAAAACATAAGAAAGTAGATATAAAACAAGCATGGAACATCAAAAATTATAGATACGTTTACAACGTATCAGTGGTTTCCACCGCCGATCAGCACCCTGAGCAAACTCAACGCCCCGACAGCAGTTGGGAATACGATCAGCGATAGCAGTTGCGAATCCGATCTGAGTGATCTAGCCACTGAGGATGCAGCCTAGGGCTCCGGATCTGAAAGCTGTGGAAGCAACAACTTCCCCAAACACTACATGTGTGATGTCATTAACACATGCGAGAATGGCAGCACTCAGGATAACACCTCTACTGGCGGCGGTATCCCAGTCGTGAATGGTGGTCCCCGCAATGGAGCACCCACCAACAATGGGACGGAAGGACATCCGCATCTCACTGCGAATGAGCATGCCCTAGAGAGCGTGTTGATCAAGCTCAACGACACCGAGTGGGCTCGCTGTCGAGAAGACCTGTGGGGCAATCCCCTGCCACCAAACTCATCGCAAGACATGTTGATGGGTTATCACTGGTTGCTCAAGGAGGAGTACAAGTGCCAAAAACAAATAATCGCCCAGCTCGATGAGCGTAGAAGGGTAGCGGACGAGTGGAGCCTTCGTCGAGATCAACTCTCTTCTATGAAAGGATCCTCCTCCAAGGGCAATGACCATGTGGCCGCCAAGAGACGTTCTCGACTGGCCCATCTGACTGATAAGGAGCAAGAAGAGGCCGCATGAGTCCTCGACTTCTCATCCATGACGGTGGATATGCGGGGCAATGTGCTCCCTAAAACACCGCACGTAGCAGTGACGGTGGCCACCACGTACCTCCTCAACAACCAGCCACCGGCTGGGGACCCGCGGGCTACCATGCACCGATCTACGATCGCGGGCCTGGGGCTAGCCGAAGATGCCCTCAGAAAGGATTCAACACTGGAGTTGAAGAAAAACAAGGCTGTGGCAAAACACTACTCTTCACCCTCCTCCAGCGATGAAAGCCATGACTTGTCGCGACGGTGCCACTCACGGTGGCACGACTATGACTACAACGCGTGTGATGACATCACACAGTGCAAGGTCGACAAGATGTGCGCAAGGCGTGCTTGTTCGACTAACTCGGAAGATGAGGGGATAGAGCTCTACGGCGCCAGCTGCTTCAGCAGAGCAATCAGGCAGAAGAAAATGCCAAAGGGGTTCAAACTCCCATCAGTGAACCCAAAATTGGATGTCCTGCAGGACCCGAAAATCTGGCTGGAGGATCACATTTCCTCCGCCAGGCTCCATGGCGGAACCACAAGCATGGAAATGCAATGCCTCCAGCTACAGCTGCAAGGTGCCTCTCGTGTGTGGCTCAATAACCTCCCGTGCGGATCGATTTGAGGTTGGGATGAGATGGTCTACAGCTTCGTGCGAAACTTCAAGGGCACATACAAAAGACCTGCATCAATCAAAGAACTAAGAGGTTGCTAACAGAAGACTGGCGAGTCGCTGCGCGCGTACATCTAGAGATGGTCCATCATCAAAAATTCTGCAGAAGACATCTCCGAGACTCGCGCAATCGATGCATTCAACATCGGCATGCACCGCAGAGAGCTCAGAGAGGAGTTGGGCCACTCGAAGCCAAAAACAATCAATCACCTGATGGAAATTGTGAACAGGTGGGCCGATGGGGAGGACTAGGTGAAAAACCGTGTCCACTCCGATGACAATGACGACCTCGGCGTAGACGCGATCGCCGAGGAAAACGTCGAATGCGTGGCTACAAGGACCGGGAGGCTGTCGACATGGTCGCGGCTAGCTACACCGACAAATGCGACGACAACAACCGCAACAGCGGATACCGTGATAGCGGAAAAACCACGCAAGTGTGGCAACGCCACACTTGCGATGAGGCACCTGGAACATCTATCCTGGTCAAATTGTCTAGACAGTGCAACGTGCATTTCTACATAGACAAGCACAACGGCAAGAAAAAGTCCATCCACCTTCTAAAGGATTGTCGTGAGTTCCTCAAGCTCCACGAAGGCCTGGCCCAGATGAATCGCGACGCGATTAACCAGGGCTATGGAGCTGCCCCAGGCGTTGTGGCTCATGGAGCACCTCCACCACTGCCCGGGCCACCACCACCTGCGGCTGCGCCAATCCAGAACCATGGAAGCGAGCCATACCCGCAAGCACTAGGAAACATGGGCATGATCCAAAAAGTATGCCCCTCAAATAGAGTACAAAATTCCATCACTCACCAAGTCAATTTGGTGATGAATTCTCCGACCTCCACCATTGAGTACCTCAGTGGGAGCGAGTCATGCATCACCTTCAACAAGCGCGATCACCCGCACCAAGTACCGCGCCCAGGAAACTGTCCCCTGGTGCTCGAGGCACAGATTGGAGGCTTTGAGATGAGTCGCGTCTTCATGGACGGCAAAAGCAGCATTAACCTCATGTTCGCAAGCACCTTGCATGCAATGCGAATTCCTCTGACATGTTTGGAAGCTTCAGACACAACTTTCCATGGAATCGTCCCTGGGAAGGGCATATACCCCCTGGGCAAGATCAGCCTCGACATCATCTTCGGAACACCGGCAAATTTTCGACGAGAGCTCATCGAATTCGAAGTTATCGACTGGCCCACGCAATACCACTGCATCCTCGGACGTGTCGTGTTCGCGAGGTTCATGGAGGTACCACACTACGCCTATCTGCAGATGAAGATGTCGGGCCCAAATGGCATTATCATAGTCAACGGAAGGTTTAAGAGATCTGACAGCTGTGATAGGGAATTCAATATAATTTCCTAGTCTTTCGGCATGCAGGAGGACCTGGCAAGGTTGAAGGAGTCGACAGACAACAGTCTGCCTCCTCTGAGCAAGCCAAGCACACCCGACCAATCCTTCGACACGTCGGTGCACACCAAGCTAGTCTAGGTCCACCCAACAGACCCAAACAAGACGACCCTCATCGCCAACAACTTGAGTCCCGCATAGGAACGCGCGCTCGTTGAATTCCTCCGTGAGCGCTGGGAAATCTTTGTCTGGTGTCCAGCGGACATGCTAGGAGTTTCCATGGAATTCGCTGAGCACTCACTCAACGCGAATCTTGAAGCAAGGCCAGTTAAACAAACAATATGGAGACTTTCTGAAATAAGGGCAAAAGCGGTCGGTATGGTGATGGCTCTAAAATATAGCCATCAAACGTCCACATTTAAACTGGATATTAGTCATATTCTTGATGAAATATCTCTCTAAACCCTGCCACTAATCCTAATATTCAGAGGGGTATGCAATCCTTTCTTTCATATTTTTCCTGCATAGATAATGTCTTTTAAAGGAGGGAATCACTACATTAAAGTCAAAGATACGAGATTTCCAACTACTAGAAGAAACTAGGAGCCTTACTTCGGAGGCAGACGCCATAACGACCAACTATACGGCCAGAGCAAAAATTCAGACCGTATAGCTCCGGTCGTATTGTTGGCGCCGCCACCGTTAGGTCAAACAGAACAACTTTTGTGAAGCGACCCCTATATAAAGAAGCCTCGGGTGATGAGAAACGGGGCCAGACCCCGAAGAAAGTCCCTGCCACAGATCACCAGCCGCCTCCAGATCTCCAAACCCTTCTCCATCTCCATAGCCATACTTTACCACTTATAATAGTAGATCTCTTCTCTGATTGGCGACATTGTAAGAATATTGCTATCAATCTCATGATTTTTATTACAATGTTTATGATTGTTGATCTCATCTCTATGTGTGAGTAATTCTCCTTGGGATAAGGGCTTCGGCCTAGCCATGTAGAAATTGTGCATGTGAATTATCATAGATGGGATCGTGTATTAGTTTGTATGACATGATGATTATTGTATCCTCTCTTGCATCAATCCAAGGACTTGTCAGGTACCCAAGACCCTGAGAGTTGACCCAGGTATAGGGAGTATGAGTGATGATTGATCTGCAGGATGGGAACCCTAGTGACAGAAGGGGTAGTATGGCTGTATGAGAGGGATTTCCTTGGGATTAACGGTGACATCACTATGCATATCATTAGTTATCTTTCTTCTATGGATGATACTAGTAGGTTATTGCTATAAGCGGTTGTGGAGGCAACAGCAATTATGGATGCACTGCCCACATATAATTTATCTTGCTCTAACAAGTACACATATGCTTTATTTATATCTTTTATTTCCATCAGAAGTTTTGCATAGCTACAGGTGAAACCGAACACCCTAGGCCCTCTCTATCCATCATCGACAATAACCAAAAGACACAAACTACTGGTCCAGTGAAAACACAAAAGGAATTCTAAAACTCCCAAAGGTCTGTTAAAGTAACTTCACTATGCATTCGCTTCCTGAGGATTTGATAACCTAGGTCTACTAGGGAAAAATAAGCTATAATACATCCGTAATCCGGATCGAAGGTATCAACCCTTTTTCTGGCGCCGTTGTAGGGGAAGCAATAGCTACCCTGGTGAGGTTATTAGGAACCTTGCTAGTTTTAATTCTAGTTTTTAATTTTGAATAGTTTGCTTTCAGTGTTTATTTTATAAACCAAAAAATTCGTTAGTCTTTAAATTCTTGTTTTTAAAGTTATAATTCTTTATCGAAGAAAACCCAAAAACATAGGAAGTATGGCTGAAAAGAAGCTTGGGGATTTTTCTACTCCCAACAATGATTATTTGCGTACTCCTATTAATCAGCCAGCAATCCCTGCTGATGACTATGAAATTAAGCCCCATTACTTAAGTTTGGTTCAACAAAATCAATTTGCAAGCTCTGTTGTTGAAGATGCTGGTATGCACTTAAATACTTTCACTAAAATATGTGATATGATGCGTATAAAAGACGTTGACCCTGATGCGGTCAAATTGCGTTTATTTCCTTTCTTTCTAAGAGGAAGAGCTAAAGAATGGTTGCTATCTTTGCCTAAAAATACTATTACATCATGGGTGGGATGTACTTCAATATTTATGACCAAAATTTTCCCACCTGCAAAGACTATGCAACTTCGATCTAATATTACTGGCTTTAGATAGGAAGAGCGTGAGCCACTAGCGCTTGCATGGGAGAGAATGAAAGAATGCCTAAGAAACTTTCCTAGTCATGGGATTGAAGATTGGTTAATCCTCCATTTATTTTACAATGCTCTTAATCTTGTATCTAAGTCTATGCTTCATACTGCAGTTGGAGGAACATTTATGGGTAAACATATTACCGAAGCAAAGTAGCTGCCAGACAATATGCAAGACAACCATGCCCAATGGCATATGGAAAGATCAAAAACTAAGAAGGTGAACTCTGTCTCACCACAAGAGAAGGAAGATCTCAATGCTAAGTTGGATGAGCTCATACTAGCCGTAAAAGGTAAGGAAACTCAGGTAAAAGCCACCCCCGAAACAAATATTGAAGAAATAGACTTCGTAACTCATAATGATTATAATCCTACTTAGAAGAAGAGTTACAACCCTAATTTTCAGAAACACTATGCTAGTCCTGTAGGAAATTCTAATAATAATATGGGAAATAGTAGTGGTAGTCTCCAAGAAACACTAAAGTCTTTCATAGACTCACAAAACGAACAAAATAATGTTCTAGTTAAAATTACAGAGAACCATGATGCTATGCTTGGTAAACTATCTAACCAAGCTGTTAGTTTGAGAAATGATTTACAGGCCCTTCAAGAAATAACAAGGATCGTTGAGGCATAGCTAGGTAAGCTAATCGAGAGTCAAACTCTCATTCTAGCTAATTTTGCAGGTAAGGATGAGCCCAATCCCGTTGAGGAACTCAAAATGATGAGGATCCAAAGGGAGGAGCCTGAAGAACTTGATTATAGTAATGCTCCTTCACCAAGTTACACCGTTGAAGAACTCGTAAAAAGGATCAATGTCAAGATTCCGGTAAGTGAAGGTTGTGATTAAGCTATGTACCAACATTTTGTCAATCAAGTAGCAATAAAGGTACGAGAGCTTGAAGAAGAATACAAACAAATTGCTGAAAAATTGCCTGTTAAACTAGATGACATATTTGAGCCTACTATTAAGATTAAGATTGGAACCAATGAGATAGGTGCACTTTGTGATCTAGGTGCAAGCGTCTCAACAATTACGAAGAGTCTTTTCAACAAGTTAAATCTTGGCTCCTTTGAAATTACTAAGTTAAAATTGCATCTAACAGATTCTACCTACAAACAAGCTGTAGGAATCACGGAGAATACTTTAGTATATATTAAAGGTTGTCCCGCTCTTATTGATTTCGTTATAGTTGACATGCCTAAAGATGCTAGTGCTCCTATTATATTAGGTCGTCCTTTCTTAAAAACTATTAAGGCTTTAGTTAATCTGCATGAAGGGAACGTGAAGCTGCAATTGCCTTCACGGGATCCTTTTGTTATTCATTTCCCCAGGAAGAAAAAATCCAAGCATGACGAAAAGGAGGCCATTACTTTAAAGGCCAATTACTTTGGAGTGGGTGTTCCACTCATCTATCCCAAGTGATTATCATCATGGTCAAGCTATTGACCATAAAAGAATGCTCCATGGGAGGCAACCCATGTGAAATAAAGGTTTGAGTTAAGTTTTTAGTTTTAGTTTTAGTTCTTGTTTAATAAAGAGTGCTAGAAAACTCCATTCGAGGAGAAATAATTTGGTAGTACTTAAAATTCTACTCTATTCATGCTATTGTTGGTCGACAATATTGCTGTCAATTTTCTATCAAACACAAGGTATATCACTAAGTTATAGGAAAAGAAATAGTCTACAAAGAAACAGAATTTTTTTGACGCATACAGAGAGTCTAAAGACCAACTATACGGCGGGAATAAAAATTCTGGCCGTATAGCTCCGGTCGTATAGTTATCTTTGCTATCGTAAATTATTCTGCAATATGTACTGAGAGTTTAACAACAAACTATACGGCGGGAATAAAAAATTACGGCCGTATAGCTGCGGTCGTATAGATATTGATGCCTCCATACAATTTCTTTTCATACGTTCTGAGAGTTTAACGACCAACTATACGGCGGGAATAAAAATTCCGGACGTATAGTTCCGGTCGTATAGATATCGATGCATTTGCAAATTTTCTTTCACAGGGACAGACAGTTTAATGACCAACTATATGGCCAGAACATTTTGTTCCGCCCATATAGTTGCGTCCGTATATCTGCGACGCCAGGAGGAAAACCTAGAATTTTGACAAAAGGCCAACTATACGGCCATAACATATTGTTCCGCCCGTATAGTTGCATCCGAACACAAAATCGCACGGGAAGGTACTCCCAACTCCAAAACTTAAATCATTTTTCCTTCTTCTACCTCCAAACTCCCTCAAAACCTCAAGAGATCTTCATCTCTGCTCAATTTCGTTCGATTTCCTCACACACGAGTGATCTACGGTAAGTTTCTCTTCCCATCCTCTAGTTAATTTTTGTAAATTCATCTTTGATCTATTGTCATTATCAATCTAGGTTGGGACCTACTATGAACCAATTGCCATGATTTTCTTACTTAGATTAATATTTTGAGGAGAATTCTTTAGTGTGCTATGATGAGGAATATAATGCACTTACTGTTGTTGGATCAAAAAGTTTTATTTTTGCCTTTCTTCAATAATTTAGATGATGAACACAAGGAGCCAAACTCATGTTCGTGCCACCGCTAGCGCTTCTCAGGCTATTGCTCGGGAACGCATGGGGATACGGTTCAAGAATGAGGCCCATCGTGATCGCTTCCACAGGATCAAGAACCGCGAAGTGAATGCCACCAATTGGGCTTTCCCCATCATACTGAACCAACTCGGTATTGTTGATGACTTCAATTTCCTTTGCAATAGAGTTGTCCTGCAAAACTTTGTGTATAATGATGTACCTACCTATCGCCGCTTAACCATTGAATTCCTTAGTTCATTGCAAAGAACCGTTAAACAATGGCAAGGAGAGGATACTATTTATTTCCGTCTGATGAACAACAACTACACTTTAACATTAGATGAATGGTGTGCATGTTTTAATTTGCCAAACAATGATATTCATGCTCTACACGCATCCTTTACTGACTTATACCCTTCCCCCAATCAATACTATAATAGAATGAGTTTCACTAGTAGAGTGAACAAGGGGAAAAATATTCAACATCTTGCAATTCACTATTTGTTCTATGTTATTGCTAACACCTTGCAGGCACGTAATGAGTTCATGAGACTCAACGAGGAGGACATCCTTGTCCTTGCAAAGGCTGCCTACATCAACTACAGCTTGTCACTCAACTTGGGCGCCATCCTTGTGCGCTACCTAGAGAACCAGGCCTCCCAAAGCCAAGGACCAATCACAGGAGGAGGCGTCATCACCGTACTTGCCACTGCCTTAGGCCTCGACCTAGGTGAGTTGCAACCGGTACTAGGTGAGACACGTGTTGGTTTCTCCACCTTGAGTGCTCGTGGAATGCTACCTAGGAGAGATGGTTCTTATTACCTGCATATTGCTGGAGCTGGGCGTATCTACCCCGCTCCTATGCCTAATGGTCTTTTCTCTATCGAGGAAGGATGTTTGCTATGTGATGTGCAGGTTGAGCAACACCAACCCAAGGAAGAGATTCTTGAAGAGGACGAGGACCAAGAGGAGGAGCAAGAGTTCCTCATCAAGAGGAGCAGCCACAAACCCGGTTCGCCACATACCAAGATTTCCAAGGACTTGGAGGATCTGTGGAGAGGATGCACAACCTCTCTTTGAACCTCCAAGAATCAACAAGTAACCTCTCAACTCAATTCGCGAACTGGAGTAACGTATTTTCCCGCCACCACAATGATTTGTAGGGCTTGCAAAAGCCTAAGCTTGGGGAAGTTTCCTCATGCATCTTTACGTGGCGTCCATTTGCTTTTATTTATCTTAGAGGTTGTGTTTTTATCTGAGTTTATAAGCACTCGTGTTGGTCTCCCCAACACTTTATCTTTAGTTCTTTTTATTTGCTTTCGAAATTTTCTAGCCGGGCTTTGCCGCCAATTTTCTATTCTTAAAAAATTTCACAAAAAGATTTATCCATTTTTCCTTTTTTTCCCTCTTTCTTTTTCTTTCCGCCCCGAGGTTTTCATATGTTTGCAGGAGAGTGGTCAACTTCGAGTTTCCAAGAAACAAATAAAAAAGGAAGAGAGAAGTGGAACCAAACATGAGAGGTATGCCTCATGACTCCCCACTTTTGAAGTTTGAGAAACCCATGCTAGTTAGTTGAGATATTATATTGGTGGAGTGAGTCTTTGTACTATAGTAAGATTTTATTTTGCATGGGTATTTAATTGGGCATGTTTTGTTCTAGCTCTCATAATTAACCTAGTCTTGCCAAAAATTTCTAAACAATTGTAATAAGAAAAAGTCTCACAATTAAAGACTTGGGTGTTGTAGTGTTTAGTCTTGAAGGCTTATTTCTAGAGATACTCAACACCACTGAAAATATTAATTGACTTGATAACTCTCTTAGAAAGGATTTGTTCGATTGAATTAATGTTTAGAAATTTTTGTGAGCATGCCAAAGTTTGACTTGTTAATCATAAGAATGATATAGCTTTATGCGTGTCAAACTTCATGGGATGCCAACAACTCCGCTGGCCTACGAATGATCTTTATGGAGGAAACTCCTAGATTTCGTCTATGAGTTGATTAAACACTTGTAGCAGCAATGCTATAGTGGGTAAGATTCTTGGCACTCCCGGGTAGCTATAATCATGATGGAATCACTCCTCTGGCTATTATGAGAAATCATTATGCAAAAGCAACAAAAACCTTAGTGATGCCACGAGTGTCCATCATAGCCCGATAAACTAAATAATTTTTTTGGCATGCTCTCAATTACTTAAAAACTAAAATTCTTGAAGGACAATGAATAGAAAAGTAGTGCTTGAAAAGTCTTGATTTATTGATGTGGGACATTTGAGACACTCTAGTATATATGCTTTTCATGACAACTCCAACACTCTTAATTTATATGATTATACTTTACTGTTCAAAGGCAAGCCTATGAGTTGATTACTTGACATGGAATAAAGTTTACTCATTTGAATCATCCATGCTTACAATAATTTTGCTACACTATAAGGATGCATGAAACACGTATGATATGCTTGCCATTGCTCTATCTATGCTAAAGTTTTTTAGATTTATAAAGTGGAGGAAATATGAGACTACTAATCATGAGTAAGATCACCATCTCGTTATTTCAGTTTAAATGCTGAGTTCCTTTTTGATTTTGGTTTTCTTGCTCGGGACGATCAAGTTAAAGCTTGGGGAGGTTGATGGCTCTAAAATACAGCCATCTAACGTCCACATTTAAACTGGATATTAGTCATATTCTTGATGAAATATCTCTCTAAACCCTGCCACTAATGCTAATATTCAGAGGGGTATGCAATCCTTTCTTTCGTATATTTCTTGCGCAGATAATGTCGTTTAAAGGAGGTAATCACTACATTAAAGTCAAAGATACAAGATTTCCAACTACCGAAGAAACCAGGAGCCTTACTTCGGAGGCAGATGCCATAACGACCAACTATACGGCCGGAGCAAAAATTCCGACCGTATAGCTCTAGTCGTATAGTTGGCGCCGCCACCGTTAGATCAAACAAAACAACTTTAATGAAGGGACCCCTATATAAAGAAGCCTCGGGCAATGAGAAACAGGGCCAGACCCTGAAGAAAGTCCCTGCCACAGATCACCAGCCGCCTCCAGATCTCCAAACCCTTCTCCATCTCCATAGCCATACTCCACCACTTGCAATAGTAGATCTCTTCTCCGATTGGTGACATTGTAAGACTATTGCTATCAATCTCATGATTTTTATTACAATGTTTATGATTGTTTATCTCATCTCTATGTGTGAGTAATTCTCCTTGGGCTAAGGGCTTCGGCCTAGCCATGTAGCAATTGTGCATGTGAATTATCATAGATGGGATCGTGTATTAGTTTGTATGACATGATGATTGTTGTATCCTCTCTTGCCTCAATCCAAGGACTTGTCAGGTACCCAAGACCCCGAGGGTTGAGCCAGGTATAGGGAGTATGAGTGATGACTGATCTATAGGTTTGGAACCCGAGTGACAGAAGGGGTAGTACAGCTGTATGTGAGGGATTTGCTTGGGATTAATAATGACATCATGATGTCTATGCACTTCTATTCTTGTAGACAGTTGTTGGGCCTCCAAGTGCAGAGGTTTGGAGAACAGCAGCAAGTTTTCCCTTAAGTGGATCACCCAAGGTTTATCGAACTCATGGAGGAAGTGGTTAAAGGTATCCCCTCTCAAGCAACCTTGCAATCAAGATACAAGAAGTCTCTTGTGTCCCCAACACACCCCATACACTTGTCAGGTGTATAGGTGCACTAGTTCGGCGAAGAGATAGTGAAATACAAGTGGTATGGATAATTATAAGTGGTAACGGTGATAGAAGATAGTTTGATGGCGTGGAAAAGACTAAAGGAAAACTGAAATAAAGATGGAAGCAAGCAAACATGTAACGGATCTAATTGCAAACGGTGTATCAATGCTTAGAAACAAGGCCTAGGGATCATACTTTCACTAGTGAACACTCTCCCATAAATATATTATCTTCATGATACTACTCTTAACTACTCTCCAGTTGGACACTCTAATCAACGGTAGGGCTATAACATCACACCTCAAAGTAAGCCTTTCCCATCTAGAAAACCCCACACTGTCACCTTGAGCACTAGATGGTTCCAACAAACACCACAATTTCATAAAGACATCCAACTCCAAATATAACTCATAACAAGTATTTGTAATCTCTAGCCTAAGTGCCACCATGGTGAGCACGCTGTCACTTTCACACACATGGGGAGACCAGAGATCTATTAAGCACTTGAGTAGCAAGGTAGATCTATAGATTACAAGCTCGTGATCACAATATGATGATGCATAGAGAGAGAGATGAACACATAGCTACCGGTAGAACCCTTAGCCTCAAGAGAGAACTACTCCCTCCTCATCATGGGAATCAGCAACGGTGATGGAGATGGTGGTGGAGATCGATGGAGATGGCTCCGGGGGCACTTCCCCATCCCGGAAGGGTGCCGGAACAGAGACTTTTTGTCCCCCGAATCTCCCCTTTGGTGGCGGCGGCGCTGCGGAACTTTTCGTGGCTGGAGGCTTGAATTTTTAGGGTTTTCGTATCGGAGGCTTCTTATAGGCGAAAGGGCAATGTCGGTGGAGTGCCAGGGGGGCCACACCACCTAGTGGCGCGGCCAAGGCTAGCCCGCGCCACCATATGGTGTGGCCAGGCCCTGGCCCTCCTCCATCTCTGCTTCTGGCTCTGTGAGTCTTCCGGTAAAATAGGAACTTTGGCTTTTGTCCCGTCCAATTCCGAGAATATTGATTTTCTAACTTTCCTGGAACCAAAAACAGCAGAAAACAGGCAACTGGCACTGTGGCATCTTGTTAAATAGGTTAGTCCAAGAAAGTGTATAGAAATACTCTAAAGTTGGAACAAAACACAAGAAAGTAGATAAAACCAAGCATGGAATATCAAAAATTATAGATACATTTGCAATGTATCAACATCCCCAAGCTTAACTCCTACTCGTCCTCGAGTAGGTAAGTGATAAAAAGAAAGAATAATTTTTGAGGTGACATGCACCATCAAAGACTTGATCAAAGTATTTGTAAAACATTCAAAGCTGGGATTATAGTACTTCAATCATAGTATGAAAGACAAGGTTCCAGCAATAAGACAAAGAAACTATGATGCAACATGAAAAGGCACAAACAAAAGATTCATGAATAACAATGCTTTGCAAGACGTTTGTTTGTTTCACATAAAGAAAACATAGCATAATAGTAATCAGCTTGTCCCTCATAGAGTAGCAAATATAAATGCATAGGACACCTTCAAAGTTCATAAGAGTGACCAGATACAAATAGTTTAAAACAAGCAATAACAAGTTATGCATCAATCAACTAGTCTTGGGACAATGCACATAGAACTAAGAATGGCCACTATGCTCTCAAAGTAGGTGCATAAAGATAGAAGGTGGAGACTCAATATAATGGTGGAAGAAAGGACTTTTTATAAAAGGAAGTAGGGATTCAAGTCGCATAAAGAGCTTCCAAAAATTATGGTACTTATAGCTTTCAGCTCTCATTGCCCCTATCATAAGCATCTTTAAGGTGATTAAGGTTAAAGTGACACAACTAAGAGGATATGCTTGACAAGTAATAAACCAAAATCTCATGCCCCTTACTTACGAAGACCGAACCTCATGCTACTCAACTTTAGTCTCAAGTAAGCTCTTGTCATTGTAAGTACATACGTATCATAAAGAACCGCCAACGGGGTACCCCTTGCACATGATACAGGAGCTATCCCATAATCAAAATGACAAGGCAAGCAGACAATGAGCATCTCAGCGATCCTTTTATTTGCTATTTGCATAGGTTTTTATTGAGGATGCTTCATAGAGTGCTCATTATGGTGATGCCGCAAGTTTCAACCATGATTAGGCCACACTTAGGCTAGCGGCCTAGGCATTTCTCTAACACACATACAAACTCCATGATCTTACAAGTTCCACTTTTATTTCACACCGCCAGGATCCGTAAGCAAAAGAACATGATATCAATGGGGTACAAAGTACAAGTGCAATGTTGAAAGCGTTCCCCATGAAACATGGTTCTGCTAATTTCAACTTATAAAGCGCAAGCATATACGCAACAAAGAAGGACCCAATGGTTCAAGTTTATTAGATGCAAGTAAAGTGTGCCATCAAATTCGTGAGAGCTTTAATCACTAGTTTTCTCATAACAAGTTTAATTTGGAAGGTAAACAAAAACATGAATATACTTGGAATAGCATATGCTAGTAGGTAGGTATGGTGTACTCTTTGGAATAACTTGGTTTAGGGATTTGGATGCATGAGTGTAACTCATACTTGGTTGCAGAGGCTAGCAAAAGACTGGGAGCGACCAACTAAGAGAGCAATAATGGCCATAATCATGTAGAGCGACAAGACATCATTGATCAAAGAATAAAGTGATACTACAAGTTGAAAACTAAAGGATCATAAAGGCTATGGTGACTTGAGATAGTCATAACATGGTGTGAGCATGCGCCAATTCAACCCAAATAAAGCATCAAAGGAGAATACCACTATACTATGCTTTAATATGCTAAAACAATGCATGATTCATCCAAGGCACATTAAACAATCTCAATTGTTTATAACAAGTCATGCTACAGAAAAGAATACTAAGCATAAAGCTAAAACAATATCAAGCATGGCATGACAAAGCATAGGCCATAGTCAAAAACGAGCTCTTTTTATCACATAAGCATGAACTTTCCTACTCTTTTCCAAACCAAACCAAACTATTTGCAAACCAACGTATGAAAGAGGGGGTCCAACCAATTTATTCAGAAAACTAAGCAAACCAAGCAAACTAAAAAACAAAACAAAAATGAAAAAGAAGACGCTCCAAGAACAACACAACTGTGCATGAAACAATAAAAATGAAGTGTTTGGAAGAAACCTGGGATTTTTATTGATGAAGAAGGGGATGCCTTGGGCATCCCCAAGCTTTGACGCTTGTACTTCTTGGATGTTTCTTGGGGTGACACACGTGGCATCCCCAAGCTTGAGCTTTAGTCCATCCTTCATCTCATTACTCATTCCTTCCATACACCTGAAATTTTTCCTTCATACAAAACTTCACACAATCTTTATTAGCAACATTAGTGCACTCAAGATAATAAGTCATAAGGTTCAGTTATAACACCAAATAAACTTCCATTAAAACACTAGCTACTGTAGCACTTACCTCAACAAGCTCAATTCCCCAAAAGAACTCAAAAAGGAACCAACAAGAAGCAAATGCAAATAATGGCAGAAATCTGTCAAAACAGACCAGCAGGTAAAGACGAATTTTTTCGAAGACCTACTGTTGCTCAGATCAAAAAGTGTTGAGCTAACGAAAGTTAGATAGCAACCTGGGGCAGAAGCACAAAAATTCACGCCTCAAAAGACGTTCAGAGATTTTACACGAATATTTACGGTGAAGCACAGAAATCTGTTTCGGGACAGCAACTTTCCCAATCATTACTTCTCTCTCATTAGAGGTTACTCTTGGCACAAAAAGCAAATAAAAAGGATAAGGAGCGGTTATTATAGAGGCAATAACTTCCAAGACTCATCTAAAACTTTTGGGTTATCTCCCAATAAGTACTTTTCTTTAACGCCTTTAAGTTAGGCATGATAGTTTGAGAAGATGCTCACATAAGAAATATGAATTGAAATAAAAGAGAGCATCAAGAAGCAAATTCAAAGCACATTTAAGTCTAACCCACTTCCTATGCATAGGAATCTTGTAAATAAACAAGTCATGAAAGCACAAAGCAATAAGCATAGTAAACACAAACAAGTGCAACTTCAAGACTTTAAGCATAAAGAGGGGAAACTTAATATTGTTGAGATACATAAAACCATGTTTCCCTCTCTTATAATAACTTTCAGTAGCATCATGAATAAAATTAACAATATAACTATCACATAAAACATTCTTATCATGAGCCACATGCATATAATAATTATTACTCTCCACATAAGCATAGTCATTCTTATTAATCGTAACATAGGAGGCATATGGGGTGTGTTGGAGCAAATTCAACAAAATAGCTATCATTATTATTCTCATCACCATAATCATCAAACATAGGAGGCATATTGTCGTCATAATTAATTTCCTCTTCAGTAGTAGGTGGACTGAAAATATCATACTCATCATTGTAATCATCATATATTGGAGGCATAGTATCATCAAAGTAAATTTTCTCCTCCGTGCTTGGGGGAATAAAAAGATCATTCTCATCAAAACCAGCTTCCCCAAGTTTAGAATTTTCCATAGCATTAGCAATAATGGTGTCCAAAGAATTCATACTAACACCATTGCTATTAGCATGCAAATAAAGTTCCATGGGTTTTTTAATTTTCTCTTCAAACACTTCATGTCCTAACTCAAGATAAATACTATAAAGCTCTCTTAATTTTTTTGTTGTTTTCCATTAAGCCTAACTAGTGAAAACAAGAAACAAAAAGACAAAATTGCAGAATCTAAAGGAAATAACTTCGAGCACTCACACCAGAGGATGTGAGTACCTTTTACCTTACCTCCCCGGCAACGGCGCCAGAAAATAGCTTGATGTCTACGCACTTCTATTCTTGTAGACAGTTGTTGGGCCTCCAATTACAGAGGTTTGTAGAACAATAGCAAGTTTTCCCTTAAGTGGATCACCCAAGGTTTATCGAACTCATGGAGGAAGTGGTCAAAGGTATCCCCTCTCAAGCAACCCTGCAATCAAGATACAAGAAGTCTCTTGTGTCCCCAACACACCCCATACACTTGTCAGGTGTATAGGTGCACTAGTTCGGCGAAGAGATAGTGAAATACAAGTGGTATGGATAATTATAAGTGGTAACGGTTATAGAAGATAGTTTGATGGCGTGGAAAAGACTAAAGGCAAACTGAAATAAAGATGGAAGCAAGCAAACATGTAACGAATCTAATTGCAAACGGTGTATCAATGCTTAGAAACAAGGCCTAGGGATCATACTTTCACTAGTGAACACTCTCCCATAAATATATTATCTTCATGATACTACTCTTAACTACTCTCTGGTTGGACACTCTAATCAACGGTAGGGCTATAACAACACACCTCAAAGTAAGCCTTTCCCATCTAGAAAACCCCACACTATCACCTTGAGCACTAGATGGTTCCAACAAACACCACAATTTCATAAAGACATCCAACTCCAAATATAACTCATAACAAGTATTTGTAATCTCTAGCCTAAGTGCCACCATGGTGAGCACGCTGTCACTTCCACACACATGGGGAGAGAAGAGATCTATTAAGCACTTGAGTAGCAAGGTAGATCTATAGATTACAAGCTCGTGATCACAATATGATCATGCATAGAGAGAGAGAGATGAACACATAGCTACCGGTAGAACCCTTAGCCTCGAGAGAGAACTACTCCCTCCTCATCATGGGAATCAGCAACGGTGATGGAGATGGTTGTGGAGATCGATGGAGATGGCTCCCGGGGCACTTCCCTGTCCCGGCAGGGTGCCGGAACAGAGACTTTCTATCCCCGAATCTCCCCTTTGGTGGCGGCGGCGCTGCAGAACTTTTCGTGGCTGGAGGCTTGACTTTTTAGGGTTTTCGTATTGGAGGCTTCTTATAGGCGAAATGGCAAAGTCGGTGGAGTGTCAGGGGGCCCACACCACCTGGTGGCGCGGCCAGGCTAGCCCGCACCACCATATGGTGTAGCCAGGCCATGGCCCTCCTCCGTCTCTGCTTCTGGCTCCGTGAGTCTTCCGGTAAAATAGGAACTTTGGCTTTTGTCCCATCCAATTCCGAGAATATTGATTTTCTGACTTTCCTGGAACCAAAAACAGCAGAAAATAGGCAACTGGCACTGTGGCTCTTGTTAATAGGTTAGTCCAAGAAATCATAGGAAAAGTACTCCAAAGTGTGGACAAAACATAAGAAAGTAGATAAAACCAAGCATGGAACATCAAAAATTCTAGATACATTTGCAATGTATCACATCACTATGCATATCATTGGTTCTCTTTCTTCTATGGATGAGACTAGTAGGTTTATTGCTATAAGCGGTTGCAGAGGCAATAGCAATATGGATGCACTACCCACATATAATTTATCTTTCTCTAACAAGTACACGCATTCTTTATTTCTATCTTTTATTTCCATCAGATGTTTTGCACAGCTATAGGTGAAACCGAACGCCATAGGCCCTCCCTCTCCATCATCGACAACAACCAAAAGACGCAAATTACTAGTCCGGTGAAAACACAAAAGGAATTCTAAAACTCCCGAAGGTTCGTTAAAGTAACTTCACTACACATTCGCTTCCTGAGGATTCGATAACCTAGGTCTACTAGGGAAAAAGAAGCTATACTACATCCGTAATCCCGATCAAAGGTATCATATGGAAGTAAACAGACTCCTCGATGCTAATTTCATACGCGAGATCAAGGAAAGCACGTGGGTAGCAAATCCCGTGCTTGTTCCTAAAAAGGACACGGATATCATGCGGATGTGCGTGGACTTCACCTCCTTAAACAAGCACTGCCCAAAGGATCACTTTCCGTTGTCACGGATCGATCAAATAATCGACTCCACCACGGGATGCGAGTGCCTCCGCTTCCTCGACACCTAATCAGGTTATAACCGGATTCGAATGAACGAGGAGGATCAGGAGAAAATGGCGTTCATCATGCCTTTTGGTGTCTTCTCCTACACAACGATGCCCTTCGGGCATAAAAATGCACGAGCACCTACCAGCGGTGTATGCAGGCCTGCCTCAAGAACCAGCTTGGTCGTAACATCCAAGTCTACGTCGACGACATTGTCGTCAAAACCAAGGAGGAAGCCTCGTTACTCGACGATCTTCCCGAGACCTTCGATAACCTCCACCGCTACCGGATCAAGCTGAATCCGAACAAATGCGCCTTCGGCGTACCATATGGGCAATTGCTCGGGTACCTCATCTCCGCGAGAGGAATCGAGGCCAACCCGAAGAAAATAAATGGCATATTGGCTATGGAGAAGCCGAAGAACGTAAAAGGCGTCCAACAGCTGGCTGGGCTAATCGCGGCACTCAGTCGATTCATCAGTCGGATAGGCAAAAAGGCATTGCCTTTCTACCAACTTCTCCGCAAGGCTGACAAATTCAAGTGGACAGGCAAAGCACAAGAAGCATTCGAAGACCTCAAGCGTCTACTGTCCACCTTGCCGGTGTTGGTAACACCTCGCGAAAAGGAGCCGATGTTGCTATACATATCCGCCACCAACCAGATGGTTAGTACCATGCTCGTAGTAGAGCGATCCAAACAAAATAAAGTCCATGGGGTGCAGCGCCCAGTCTACTACCTCAGTGAGGTGCTCACGCCAATAAAACAGTGGTACCCGCATTATCAGAAGATGGCATACATCATATTCATGATAGCCAGACGACCGTGCCACTACTTCCAAGAGCACCAAATTATTGTGGTGAACGACGCCCCGCTAGGGCACATACTCAACAACCCTGATGCCACTGGACGAGTCGCGCTCTGGGGGATAGAACTGTCTCCATGAGACATCACATACGAGAAGTGAGATGCGATCAAGTCGCAAGTTCTCCTGGACTTCCTCGTACACTGGATGGAAAACCAGCTCCCCGACAAGCCAGACATGTCCTATCTATGGACAATGCACTTCGATGGGTACAAGCGCAAGGAGGGAGCTGGTGGGGGGATCATACTGACGTCACCTCAAGGTGACAAGATGAGGTATGTTCTACGAATGCAGTTCACCGCCTCCAACAACAAAGCTGAATATGAAGCCCTGCTCCACGGGATGCGTATGGCAAAAGCCTGTGGCGCAAAGAGACCTGTCATCTACGGTGACTCCAAACTGGTGGTCAACCAAACAATGAACGAGTGCGATGCTCTGAGGGACAACATGATCGCCTACCGCGACCTCTACGACGCACTCGAGGGAGACTTTGACGGCTGTGAACTGCGGCACGTCAGCCACGAGAGCAATGAGGAAGCATACATACTCGCCAAAATCGGCTCCACTTGTGCCCCAGTGCCACCCGGAGTATTTTTAGAGAGCATCTACGAGCGCTCCTTCAAGCTTAAGGCTCCAGAGCATAAAACCAGCACGACAAAGGACTCAGGGGCTACACCACCCAACAAGCCAACGGCACTCGACGACATGGATCCAGATACAAGACTCGAAGGCCCCATGGAGGTCATGATGATCGAGCCATCCTGGACGCAACCATCCATCACATACTTGCTTAGCAAAAGGTTGCTAGATGACCCGATAGATCCGCGTCATATAGCGCGACGATCCAAGGCATTCGCCCTCATCAACGGCAAATTTTACAAGCACAGCATCACAGGAGTCCTTCAACGGTGCGTCTCCAATGGAGACGGAAGAGCCATCCTCCTCTACACACATGAAGGCACTTGCGGCCATCATGTCGGCAGTCACGCCCTCGTCGCCAAAGCTCTACGAGCTGGATTCTACCGGCCTACGACAATGCATGACGCCAAGGACATCGTCCAACCATGCAACGCCTGCCAGCAATTTGCGGACAAGCCGCACGCACCTGGCGCAGAGCTCAGGCCAATCCCTGTGGCCTGACCCTTCGCACAATGGGGACTCGACATGGTCGGCAAGCTCCAGAAGTCTTCACCTAGAGGATATGTCTACCTCCTCGTCGCAGTCGACAAGTTCACCAAGTGGATTGAGGCCATGCTGGTGACAAACCAATCAGGAGCCAGCGCCATTAAATTCTTCGAGTCCATTGTCTTCAGGTTCGGGGTGCCACATAGCATCAGCACGGACAACGAAAAAAACTTCACCTCAAATGAATTCTAGGGCTTCTGCGAAAAATAGGGAATCAACATCAGTTATGCCTTAGTGGCGCACCCCCAGAACAACGGTCAAGTCGAAAAGGCCAACGGCCTCGTCTGTAGCGGGATCAAGAAAAGGCTCCTCTGACAACTCAAAAGAACTGTCGGGTGCTGGCCCGAGGAGCTGCAATCGGTACTATGGAGCATGCGCAAAACTCCAAACAACACTACAGGCTACACTCCATTCTTCATGGTGCATGGCACCGAGGCAGTACTACCCGCAGAAGTGTGCTACAAAGCCTCGTGGGTAGTAGCATATAGCAAAGCAGAATCAACCCTCGCACTCGAAGACTCCGTCGACCTCCTCGATGAAGCACGCGAGATTGCAGCGGAGAGATCCACGATCTACCAGTAGAACCTCCACAATTACCATAGCAGAAGGTTACGCCCCAGATCCTTCATCGAAGGAGACCTGGTCCTGCGACTGAAGCAACAAAGGCACCTCAAGCTCGAGTCCCCTTGGGAAGGACCTTATGTGATTACCAAAGTAATCCCAGGTGGCGCCTACCGCCTTAAAGATCTAGAGAGCGGAGTCACATACTCCAATCCCTAGAACGTCGTGCAGCGGTGTTGTTTCTACCCTTTGTTTTTACTTTACAAATAAGGCTATTCAGCCAGGATATTTAGCCATACATTGTACCTTGTGATATTCTGCGAATAAATAAAGCTAAGTGCCCTAAACTTTCTGTTTTTCTATTTTACTTGCAATTATATCACTCGGGGCTGTGCCACCCTCTAAACTTCTTTACAACTCAGTATCCTGAGTAGCTGACACACTACCAATCAAACCCTTGGTAAAATCAACCCAGATGCAACGCACCTGACATGTTGACAAGGTGTTGAGATGAATATACGTCAGGCTAACGAAAAGGAACTGCATATTACAACACACTCGAGAAACATACAAGCTAGCAAGATTTTTTACACATTTACGGGTATCAAAAACACCCAGCGCAATTATATGAACTTTACAACACCTATACATCCATGTGCAGGTCCATACTATATTACTGCCGCAAAAGGAAAACATTTGCCTACTCTTCAAAGAAATCAATGACATCTTCAGCTGGTTGATCAACCTCCTGGTAATGTGGCACCATGCTCCATGTCATACCTTCTGGCGAGGGTGATGGTCTAGTGGCAACAGCTGCGACATCCATATCTGGTCGGTACAGGCGAAAAAGCGCCAACATAGCCTTGGCAATCGCGACCAACTGCTGGCGCACGCACTCGTGGACCGCGCTGATATCCTGAAACTTTGAAAACAAAGCTAGCAAGCTTTAAGGCACCATATCCAGGGGAAACATCACCCGAAAAATATGCTTAAGGCACGAATGTGACTTCTTCAAGCACTACAGCACCCATGACGCATGATCCTGCAGTGTCGCCAACGCGTCTGCACGATCGTGATTCACCCAGAAATACCCACTAGCTTCGATCTGCTCCTGGGTCAAGTTGTTTAGCCGAATGGCAACTCGATCCCTCTCATCATGTGGGTGAAGAGCGCTAACAACTACAAGAAGCAGGGCAAAGCATAAAGACAAAGCGCCACCGTGAATGGCTAAAGAAAGGATGAGATAGAGAGCTAACACTTAAACTGCTCATTCAATTGAGTAACTTCGCCTAGCAGATACTCCCCGCACGCACTGGCCTTTTCAGTCTTCGACTTCCACACATCCACGTTACCGCGGATCATGGGCATCTCTTGCTCCAACTACTTTATGCGGTCGCGCCATAGTTTCATCGGTGGGAGGAGAGTCAGGTGGACCACTCAAAGGACCCTATTACAGCCAAAGAAAAGAGGCAAATAAGACCAACCAGTCGTCATTAAATAAGAAGAATGCATCCAAGTTCAACGAGTCTCGAAAGGGATACTCCCACATAGCACAATTCAAAGAGGAAAGCTAGACTATTACAAAAGGTAGCTAAGCAGCATTCCAAGGCTTCGTTTTGGCACTCGGGGCTTCCTCGAACCTGTAGCAGTCTCTGATGTCACGGTCTTCCCAGCTATAGCCTCGTATGCCGTAGCCTTTGTTGTCTTCAACCGTTGTAGCTCAACCGAATACTTGGCAAGTGTCTCAATGAGCCGAGGCCTATATTTACTGCAACTAGTGGCGAAAGGAGCAAACACTACCTGCTGGACATCCATGGTGACCGGCATCACCGAGGAGACTTCGCTGGGGTCCAGTTCCACGCCATGAGCTTGCACCATCGTGAGTCCCATAGTTCCTCCAAATCCCCACTGTGTGTTCTTGAAGTCCATAGGCACCCCATCCCCGAAGGACTCCACCAAGCCATCGAGATCCTCGATCAGCTTGGCCTTGGGGACCATCTCCTCGCGAAGACGCCCAAGCGCGCCCTTGGCCTTCTCAAACGACTCCTTGATGGAGACACTTCGGACATTGATTGCGGCCACGACACCGGCCAAAGCATCCGAGCGTCTCAAGGCCTAGGCGTCGAAGCCCACACCAGTAGCATCTACAGAATATACACATGAGCACAACAAAATACAGGCAAAGTATATGACAAATACGAATGAAGCAGTATCGTACCTGAGATCGCTTTCGTGACAGAGAAGAGTTGTTCTACGAACATCTTTTACCTCTCAGCGGTGGAGGAACGCAAATCTTCCTCGTGTTTTTTCGACTCCTCAAGAGCCTCGAGTGCCTCGTCGCGTTTCTTCTCTGTAGCGGCAAGTACCTTCTAGAGGGAGTCGACGTTACGAAGAAGATCGTTATGTTCATCTGCAAAAGGAAAAATGGACAAACTTTAGCCCATCAAACTCTTGCACAAGAAAGGTCGAAGGAAAAAATGTAAATTAACCTCCAAAGGCACGATGGCGGGTTTCTAGCGAAGCATGCTGGCGACCCAAGGACATGATACGTTTGGCGAGGCGATCAGATTCTTTCAATACAGGCTACAAGAAAGAAAAAGTGTGAGAATCAACCAAAATTTGACTACCAATGACAAGAAAAACTCGCATGTTCATCCAGGGACTCTGAAGTTTCTTTCTGAATGATGTCCGTCCATCATCTGGTGCCCCAGTATGGGGATAACTCGAAGAATTGGCCCCAGAGTGGCCTCCACCAGAGGAGAAGGAGATCGCGCCACTACCTCCTTGTCTTTGGAGTCCACGACTCCGGTCTCCTTGACAAATCGATAGTCATCAGAAGATGACGACGCCAATTGACTATAAAAATATCCAGAGCTACTTCAGATGAACAAGTTTTGGGAAGACAGTACGAGTTCGCAAGAATATAGAAACATACCCATCAAAATTGTCGAGGTCGAAGGAATCCCTAGACGACTCCTTCGGCAGCCTCAACTTCTTCCGCGGTGGAGGAGCCATAGCGCGCACAGGCACGTCAAGGATTGGGTCATATACTACAGTGGGAGGACCCTCCGGCATCGTTAGCGAAGAGGCATCTAAGTCCTCACTTTGGGAGCGCTTGCGAGTCCCGTGCTCGTTGGACTCGGGGGCTTCCTTCTCCTCCCCAACAGGGACGGTGGAGCCCGACTCATCCTCCTCTTCCGCTTCCCATGCAATTATTCCCTTGGGCTGAGGAGGTAGCACGGTGGTCACTTTCCAGTCCTGAAACCAACATCAAGCATCAGCATAAAAAGACACCCAGGAAGCAATGAAAAAATATGAAGAACTTTTAAAAGAAATCCACCTCAGGCGGAGGATGGCTTGCATAGAAGGGAGGCACGACTGAGTCACCCGGGAGATCCTCCTTGGAGGTGTACTTGGTCAGCAGTCAAAACCTCCTGTCTACTTCACTCGAGGAAATTTCCTCTAAGGAGATGCGAGTCACATCACCAGTACCAATCCAGCAACACATTGGATGTGCCTTGTCCTACAGCGGCTGCACTCGATGACACATCCAAGTGCGAATAAGGTCTGCGCCTCCTACTTCCTTGCCTATATGATGTTCGAGGTCTCATACACGCTGGTAAAGAATTTTTGTTTCCTCGGCTTCGCCGGGCATCACAGTATTCTTCCATGACCTCCTCCTCTTGCAAGTTGCCACCAGATCAAAAGGTGCGAGTCCATAGTCCTCTCCGTCAATCTTCTGATCGCGAATGTAGAACCATTTCTCCCTCCATCCTTGGACAGATGCAGTGAGTTTGATGGCAAAATAGGTGACTCTGGAGTCGATGTGGATACTGCAGCCTCCTATATTCTAGACTACTGATCCAGAGCCCGACTGGCGTTTGAGTTTGAAGAGATTTTTAAAGAGGCCAAAGTGTGGCTCGATTCTAAGCCAGCACTCGCAGAGGGTAATGAAACAAGCGATGTGGAGGATAGAGTTTGTGGTCAGCCGGTGCAGCTAGAGCCCGTAGAAACAAAGCAAACCCCTCACAAACGGGTGAAGGGGGAGAGAAAGACCACGAATAATGAAAGCGAGGAACATCACTCAAAACCTGCCAGGAGCACTAGGGATTACCTCATCACCGGGGATGCGGCAGTCATCCTCTACGGCGGAGAGTGCTCCATCTTGGCGCTAGGTGAAGAGCTTTGAAGGCATGATGGTGGACGGACACCACGACCCATTCGTGACGCACGTTCCCGGGCCCTTCTTCTTCCCAGCTGTGGCGGCAGTGTTGGTGCCCACGGCGGCGGCGCCCTTTTTCTTGGATGCAGCAGTGGCAGCCGCAGATCCAGTGGCGGAGTTTCCCTTCTTCTTTCCCATCTGGCACTAGCGGTGAGAGCGCATGAAGTAGCTCGGAAACGTGTGAAGTTGGTCCAGTGCCGCAAAGAGGGTGAGAGCAATGGAGCAGCAAAAAGCAGCAATGGAGGCTGTGCGCGAGGAGGAAAATGGGTTGTGGGGAAATCCCTCATAGCGAATCTCTACTTAACCTCATCAGAGATGCCATCCAATGACCAAGAGAAAACCAACCAGACACATGGCGCATATCAATGTTGACGCGTGGTAGAGTAAATCATGAACCGTTGCTCCACTCCTCCCATTATGTGCGAGAATCGAGGAGGCACAGTTAAAACAGAGATTATGCATTTCTGGTCAAGTCCAAGTTAGAAAATGGGACCCACTTTTCATCACGTCTCGTCAAAACTGCTCACACAGGAAGCTAAGATCATCTCATCGTCAGCACTGACATCACTAACTCTAGTAGGAGAACGCTTTGACTACTCTAGTCCTTACTCTAGTCTTCGACTCGACCACGTACTCTTTTAAGTACTAGTCCTTACTCGAGTCTTCGACTCGACCAAGTGATACGTCATAAACGTATCTATAATTTTTGATGTTCCATGCTTGTTAATATCTACTTTCTTATGTTTTGTTCATACTTTGAGGTATTTTTATACATTTTCTGTAACTAACCTATTAACAAGATGCCATAGTGCCAGTTGCCTGTTTTCTGCTGTTTTTGGTTTCAGAAAAGCTGGAAAAGAAATATTCTCAGAATTGGACCGGACAAAAGCCAAAGTCAATATTTTACCAGAAGACTCATGGAGCTAGAAGACAAGACGGAGAGGGGCCACGAGGTGGCCACACCACCTGGTGGCGCGGGCTAGCCCATGCCACACCAGGGGGTGGTGTGGGCCCCTCGGGCGCCCACTGACCTTGCCTCTTCGCCTATAAAAGTACCCCGGGACGAAAACCCTAAGGAGCATATCAGAATTCTACGAAAAGTACCGCAGCGCTGCCGCCACCGAAGAGGAGATTCGGGGACAGAAGTCTCTGTTCCGGCACCCTGTTGGGACGGGGAAGTATCCCTGGAGCCATCTCCATCGACTCCACCGCCATCTCCATCGTCGTTGCTAACTCCCATGATGAGGAGGGAGTAATTCTCTCTCGAGGCTAAGGGCTCTACAGGTAGCTATGTGTTCATCTCTCTCTCTATGCGTGATCTTATTGAGATCATGAGCTTTGTAATCTAGATCTATTCTACTACTCAAGTGCTTTAATTAATCTCTGCTTATCCCCATGCGGGTGAAGTTAACAGTGTGCACACTGTGTGGCACTTTGGCTAAGGTTATGTAAATACTTATCATGAGTATAATTTGAGTTGGGTGTCTCTATGAGATTGTGGTGTTTGTTGGAACCATCTAGCGCTCAAGGTGATAGTGAGGGGTTATCTAGATGGGGAATAAGAAACTTTAAGGTGTGTTGTTATAGCCCTACATCGTCCAACCGGAGAGTAGTTCAGGGTATAATAAAGAGAAGATATTTATATGAGAGTGTCCACTAGTGAAAGTATGATCCCTAGGCCTTGTTTCTAAGCATTGAAACACCATTTACAATTAGTTCTGTTACATGTTTGCTTGCTGCCAGTCTTGTTTCAGATTGCAATTACCACTTATAATCATCCATATTACTTGTATTTGACTATCTCTTCGCCGAACTAGTGCACCTATACGCCTGACAAGTGTATTGGGTTTGTTGGGGACACAAGAGACTTCTTGTATCTTGATTACAGGGTTGCTTGAGAGGGATACCTTTTACCACTTCCCCCTGAGTTCGATAAACCTTGGGTGATCCACTTAAGGGAAACTTGTAGCTATTCTACAAACCTCTGCACTTGGAGGCCCAACACTGTCTACAAGAATAAAAGCGTGCGTAGACATCAAGCTATTTTCTAGCGCTGTTACCAGGGAGGTAAGGTAAAAGGTACTCACATCCTTTGGCTACTAAGCTATCCTCTAGTATTGTTGCCGGTGTGTAAGTGCTCGAAGTTATTTCCTTTAGATTCTACAATTATATCTTTTTGTTTCTTGTTTTTATTTTTACTAGTTAGGCTTAATGGAAAACAACAACAAAATTAGAGAGCTTCATAGTATTTATCTTGAGTTAGGACATGACGTGCTTGAAGAGAAAATTTAAAAACCTATGGAACTTTATTTGCATGCTAATAGAAATATTATTAGTATGAATTCTTTGAACACCATTATTGCTAATGCTATGGAAAAGTCTAAGCTTGTGGAAGCTGGTTTTGATGAGCATGATATTATTAGTCCCCCAAGCACGGAGGAGAAAATTTACTTTGATGATACTATACCTCCGATATATGATGATTACAATGATGAATATGATATTTTTAGTCCACCTACTATTGAGGAGAAAATTAATTATGATTACAATATGCCTCCTATATTTGATGATTATGGTGATGAGAATAATAATGATAGCTATTTTGTTAAATTTGCTCCCACTACCATTAATAAGAATAACTATGTTTATGTGGAGAGTATTAATTATTGTATGCATGTGTCTCATGATAAGAATGTTTTATGTGATAGTTATATTGTTAATTTTATTCATGATGCTACTGAAAGTTATTATGAGAGAGGGAAACATGGTTTTATGTATCTCAACAATATTAAGTTTCCCCTCTTTATGTTGAAAATTTTGAAGTTGCATTTGTTTTGCTTTCCTATGCTTGTTGCTTTGTGCTTTCATGACTTGTTTCTTTACAAGATTATTTTTCATGGGAAGTGGGTTAGACTTAAATTTATTCCATATTTTCTTCTTGATTCTCTCTTTTACTTCAATTCATATTTCTTATGAGAGCATCATCGAAACTATCATGTCTATCTTAATGGCTATAAAGAAAGTGCTTTTGGAGACAACCCATTATATTTTTACTTTCAGTTTATTTTTGTTTTTATTGAGTCTTGGAAGTTATTGCCTCTGTAATAACTTCTCCTTATCCTTTTTGTGTGGTTTTTGTGCCAAGAATAACCTCTAATGAGAGAGAAGTAAGAGTTGGGAAAGTTGTTGTCCCAAAATAGATTTGTGTGCTCCACTGTAAAAATTCGTGAACATTCTCTGTACGTCGGCTTGAGCTGTAATTTTTTATGCTTCTGCCCCAGGTTGTTATCTAACTTTTGTTAGTTTAAAACATTTCGATTTAAGCAACAGAAGGTCTTCGGAAAAATTGGTTTTTTCCTACTGGTCTGTTTTGACAGATTTCTGTCATTTTTTGCATTTGCCTCTTAATCTTTTTCTCTTTGAGTTCTCTTTGATCATCTGAGTTTTTAAAAGGAAGTGCTACAATAGCTTGTGTTTTAATGGAAGTTTTACTTGTGTTAAAACTGAACCTAAAGACTTATTATCTTAAGTACATTAATGTTGCTAATGAGGATTGTGTGAAGTTTTGTATGAAGGAAATTTTCAAGTGTAGGGAAGAATAATGTGATGACATGAAGTATGGACAAAAGATCAAGCTTAGGGATGCCACCCGTGTCACCCCAAGAAATATTCAAGAAGTACAAGCATCTAATCTTGGGGATGCCTTAGGGCATCCCCTTCTTCATCAATAAAAATCTCATGTTTTCTTCCAAACACTTCATTTTTATTGTTTCATGCACAATTGCGTTGTTCTTGGAGCGTCTTCGTTTTTGTTTTTAGTTTTATTTTTCTTAGTTTGCTTAAATAAATTGGTTGGATCCCTGCATTCATACATAGTTTCAAATAACTTGATTTGGATTGGAAAAGAGTAGGAAAGTGCATGCTTATGAATGGTATAAAAGGAGTCTTGTTTTGACTATGGCCTAGACTTTATCATGGCATGTTTGATATTGCTATGACTTTAGGCTTAGTGATTATTGTTGTAGCATGAATTTTTACAAACAATTGAGATTGCTTAATGTGCCTTGAAAGAATCATGCATTGTTTTAGCATATAAAAGCATAATATTGTGGTATTCTCCTTTGATGCTTTATTTGGGCTAACTTGGCGCATGCTCACACCATGTTAAGACTATACCAAATCACCATAGCCTCTATGATCATTTAGTTTTTGACTAGTAATATCACTTTATGCTTTAATTAATAATGTTTTGTCGCTTTGCATGATTATGGTCATTATTGCTCTCTTAGTTGGTCGCTCCCAGTCTTTTGCTAGCCTCCACATGTACCAAGTATGAGTTCCACTCATGAATCCAACTCCAAATAAAACCAAGTTATTCCCAAGAGTCCACCATACATACCTATTAGCATTATTGCTATTCCAAGTATATTCATGTTTTTATCTACCTTCCAAATTAAACTTGTTATGAGAAAAATAGTGAATTAAAGCTCTCACGAACTTGATGGCACACTTTACCTTCTTGCACTTAATAAACTTGAACCATTGTGCCCATCTATGTTGCGTATATGCTTGTGTTTTGTAACTTGTGAATTAGCAGAACCATGTTACCATGGGGAACGCTTTCAACATTGCAATTTATTTAGTTGATACCATGTTCTTTTGCTTATGGATCCTAGCGGTGTGAAATGAAAGGGGAGCTTGTAAGGCTCATGGAGTTCGTATATATGTAAGAGAAACGCTTGGGCGGCCAGTCTAAGCCATGCCTAATCATGGTGGAAACGTGCAGCATAACCATAATGAGCAATCTGTGAAGCATCCTTAAAAAAGAAAAAAAGAAACAGGGAAAACCCTATGCAAATAGCATACAAAAAGATCACTGAGATGCTCATTGTCTGCTTGCCTTGTCATTTTTATATGGGAAAGCTTATGTATCATCGGGCAAGAGGTACCCCGTTGGCGGTTCTCTATGATACACATATACTTACAATGACAAGAACTTACTTGTGACTAAAGTTGAGTAGCATGAGGAATGGTACTCGTAAGCAAGGGGCATGAGATTTTCAGCTTATAACTTGTCAAGCATATCCTCATATTTGTTCACTTTAACCTTAATCACCTAAAGATGCTTATGATAGGGGCAATGAGAGGTGAAAGCTAATAAGTATCATAATTTTTGGAAGCTCTTTATGAGACTTGAATCCCTTGATACATTGCAAATGTATCTATAAATATTGATGTTCCATGCTTGGTTTTATCTACTTTGTTGTGTTTTGTCCATACTTTGGAGTACTTTTCATATGATTTCTTGGACTAACCTATTAACAAGAGCCACAGTGCCAGCTGCCTGTTTTCTGCTGTTTTTGGTTCCAGGGAAGTCAGAAAAAGAAAATATTCTCGGAATTGGACCGGACAAAAGCCAAAAATCCTATTTCACCAGAAGACACCCGGAGCCAGAATATGAGACGGAGTGGGGCTAGGGCCTAGCCACACCACCTAGCCGCGCGGGCTTGGCCTGGCCGCGCCAGGGGGTGGTCTGGCCACCCCAGACTCCCCCTCGGTCTCCCTCTTCGCCTATAAGTTGCCTTCTGACCTAAAAACTCAGGGGGACGACGTTTTTCCAGAAGGAGTTCCGCTCCGCCGCCACCACCAGATTCCACGAAACAGCACCAGAAACTCCGTTCTGGCACCCTGCCGGGACGGGGAATTGGAGGAGATCATCGCCATCATCATCACCATCGCTTCTCCATCGACCATCCATGTTTCCCCCATCTATGAGTGAGTAATCCCCCAATGTAGGCTATGGGGATGGTAGGGATTGGATGAGATCGTTCATGTAATGGCATCAGATTGTTAGGGCATGGTGCCTAGTATCTTTTATTAGTGCTTTATGACTTTGTTGCGACTTGTTGTGCTTAATGCTTGTCACTAGGGCCCGAGTGCCATGATTTCAGATCTGAACATGTTATTGATTCATTATGATAGTATTGTTTATTGTCTTATCTACAAGTTGTATACACACGTTGTTGTCCGGAACCAATGGCCCTGAAGTGACAGAAATCGGGATAACTACAGGGAATGGCTTTGATGTGAGGATCACATGTGTTCACGGAGTGTTATTGCTTTGCTCTGGTGCTCTATTAAAAGGAGCACCTTAATTTCCAGTAGTTCCCTTCAGGCCCTGCTGCAAACGGGCTGGCAGGACAAAAGATGTTGTGCAAGTTCTCATTGCGAGCACGTATGACTATATATGGAACACATGCCTAGGATTATTTAGTACTTGGATGCTTTATCTTATTTATCTACAATTTCCCTATGTTCTGATTGCTATGTGAATTGTCTTGTCGATGCAACACGCGTCCATCCATCCCTATGCCTACCGCACTCGAATCCTACTGTTTACTTCTATTGTTACTACTGTCTTTACTTTACTATTGCTGCTACTTTGCTATTCCTACTATAAAACTGTTGCTACTGATAAACTGCTGTGACCAAGATTGTTTCCAAGTCCAGCTAAATTGACAACTCAGTTGTTAAGGCTTATAGATATTCTTTGGCTCCCCTTCTGTCGAATCAATAAATTGGGTTTCACTTCCCTCGAAAATACTACGATACACCCCCTATACTTGTGGGTCATCAAGACTATTTTCTAGCGCCGTTGCCGGGGAGCATAGCTTTATTTATTAAGTTCACTTCAATTCTCTATTATTCGCTGCTATCCATCCATCATGGGTAAGTCTCGTGATGGCAAGGTTCCTATTTTACCATCCACTACAAGAAGAGGTACGGTTCTGAACACCTCTATTGCTCTTAATTCACCATCTGTTATGAGTAAGCTCGTTACACCACCACATACACATGCTACACACACTGCTACTACTGCTGAATCTGAAACTTCTGATGGTTATGATGCTGCTTCTACTGTGCTTGATAAGAGTGGTTCATTAGGTCCTTTCCTAGATGCTACGATTGCTAGAACTATAGATGGAAATAATGAAACTCCTAATGAAGACACTACCACACCTATTAGTTCTCCTGAGTCTAGTGAAAGTTATGATATTGAAGATGGTTATGTTGAGATGACCGATGAATTTATTAAAGAATGTAAAAACACCCATGATAGGAGCGCTGCTAACAGTCTCCTTGAGAGGCGTACTATTAGACCCAAATTGTCTCCTATTGCTGAGTTTGCTGCTTCTCCCATAAACATTATAGATAAAGATTATGATTTCTCTCTCGATCTATCTTACGTAGCTATTATTGAGAAAGAACCTTTTTGTGGGACTAAGAATGAAAGTGCGGTAGCACATATGAATGAGCTTTCTACCATGACTGGCTTGTTTTCTGATGATATTAAGATGCGTACTTACTTTGTTGCTAAGATTTTCCCTTTCTCACTGAAAGGAGAAGCTAAAACTTGGTTTAGTAATTTACATCCTGGATCTATTGATAACCCTGATTGCTTGATTAGTACCTTCTACAGCAATATTTTCCTCCTAGTGCTAGACATGCTATTTTGCAGGAACTTTTTGATTTTAAACAGGGAGAAAAGGAGACATTGCTTGAATCTTGGGCAAGGTTTTGTGCGTTGATTCATGCACAAGCTGGAAGTCCATTACCTAAGAATGAGCTTCTTGATATATTTTATAATGGACTAACCGAAGAATCTAGGACATACCTAGATAGTTGTGTTGATTGTGTTTTCAGGAATAGGACTCCTAAGGAAGCAAAGGAATTAATGGCTAAAATAAGTAAGAACTATGAAGATTGGACTCCTCCTGAACAAGCTATACCTGAAGTAATTCTACCTAAACCTACTATACCAGTGCCTATTCCAACATCAAAGAAGAGGGGAGTTATTGAATTAAATGACGAAGTGATGAAGGAAGCTAAGAAATGTCTTAAGGAGAAGGGAATTAAAGCTGCAGATGTCAAGAATTTACCTCCTATAGAAGAATTATGTAAGCCTATTCCCTACTCATCCACTATCAAGGTACATTCTCTCCAACACTTTGATGAAGGTGATATCCCTTACTCTAAACCTCCTGATCAATGCTTAGAAGAATTCAATATCTTTATTGTTAAGCAAGATAATTTTAATAAAAGGGTGCAAAATCATCTAATGGAAAACACTAGATCTATTGTTGAGTTGAAGGATATTGTGGAAAGAACCGCTAATGATGTTAAAAGGATTGGTAAACACTTTCAAATGGTTCGAACTCAAATAGATCAACTCGTTAAAGTGCAAAAAGACTTGCTAGTTAATGCTGCTAAAGAAAAACATGCTTATGAAATTAGAACTAGAAGTGGAGCTGCTACTCAGGATCCTCTATATCCTGAGGGGCACCCCAAAAGAATTGAGCAGGATTCTCAACAAGCTGAAAATAGTGGCTCTACTCGTAAGAAAAGGAAAAAGAAACATAAAACTGTTGTAGAACCCTCTGAACCTGCTATAGATCCTAATAGTATATCCATCTCTGATGCTGAAACTGAAAGTGGTAATGAAGAAAATGAAGTTCCTAATGAAGAAAAAGTTGAAGAAGAACCTGAAAACCACACTAAGAATACTAAATACACTAAAGAAGATTTTGTTGCTAAGAAACATGGTAGTGAAAGAGAACCTTGGGTCCAAAAACCTATGCCTTTCCCTGATAAGAAACACAAGTCAAAGGAAGATGAACACTATAATAAGTTTTGTGAGTGGATGAAACCTCTATTCCTACAAATTCCTTTGGCTGATGCTATTAAATTGCCTCCTTACTCAAAGTATATGAAGGATATTGTCTCAAATAAAAGGAAGATCCCTAATGAAGAAATTTCTACTTTGCTTGCTAATTATTCCTTTAATGGTAAGGTTCCTAAGAAACTTGGAGACCCAGGGATTCCAACTATCCCTTGCTCTATTAAGAATAGTTATGTTAGAACTGCTTTGTGTGATTTGGGAGCTAGAGTTAGTGTTATGCCTTTCTCTCTCTATAAGAGGCTTCAACTAGAAAAACTAATACCAACTGATATATCTTTGCAAATGGCTGATAAATCTACCACTATTCCTGTTGGTATATGTGAGGATGTACATGTTCAAGTGGCTCATAATTGCTTGATATTAACTGATTTTGTTGTGCTTGAAATGCCTGAAGATGATAATATGTCTATTATTCGTGGGAGACCTTTTCTTAATACTGCAGGAGATGTTATTAATTGTAATCAAGGAAAGGTGACTTTCAATGTTAATGACAAGGAACATACTGTCTATTTCCCCAAGAAGATTGAAAGGACTTATGGTTTGAATTCAATTGAACATGTTGAGGGCATTCAATTTGGAGAAATATATTATCACATACCAAGAGAAAAATTTGAAACTATTATGATCGGGACTATTGCTATAAAGGTTGAGGTAACATAATCATTAGTGGAATACAAAGTTTTGTCTCATATGAAATCTTTTTGGTAGCAAGACCTGATCAACCTTGTTAACAAAAGGATTTCATTGAACAAAACAATGTTTTCACTATGATTATTTTCGCTTACTTCTATTCTATCCATTTTAGTTTTTGCTTATGCCTAACTTAAATGAGTTAAAGAAAAGTACTTATTGGGAGATAACCCAAAATATTTAGATGAGTCTTGGAAGTTATTACCTCAGTAATAACCGCTCCTTATCCTTTTTATTTGCTTTTTGTGCCAATAGTAACCTCTAATGAGAGAGAAGTAATGGTTGGGGAAGTTGCTGTCCCGAAACAGATTTCTGTGCTTCACCGTAAAAAATCATGTAAAATCTCTTACGTCCTTTTAAGGCGTGAATTTTTGTGCTTCTGCCCCAGGTTGTTATCTAACTTTTGTTAGTTCAACACTTTTTGATTTGAGCAACAGAAGGTCTTCGAAAAAATTCGTCTTTACCTGCTGGTCTATTTTGACAGATTTCTACCATTTTCTGCATTTGCTTCTTGTCGGTTCCTTTTTGAGTTCTTTTGGGGAATTGAGCTTTTTGAGGGAAGTGCTACAGTAGCTTATGTTTTAATGGAAGTTTTATTGGTGTTGGAACTGAACCTAAAGACGTATTATCTTAAGTGCATGAATGTTGCTAATAAAGATTGTGTGAAGTTTTGTATGAAGGAGAAATTTCAGGTGTATGGAAGGAATGAGTAATGAGATGAAGGATGGACTAAAGCTCAAGCTTGGGGATACCACGCATGTCACCCCAAGAAATATCCAAGAAGTACAAGCGTCAAAGCTTGGGGATGCCCAAGGTATCTCCTTCTTCATTAATAAAAATCCCAGGTTTCTTCCAAACGCTTCATTTTTATTGTTTCATGCATGGTTGTGTTGTTCTTGGAGCGTCTTCTTTTTCGTTTTCGTTTTGGTTTTTTTGCTTTTGTTTGCTTAGTTTTCTGAATAAATTGGTTGGACCTCCTCTTTCATGCATTGGTTTTCAAATAGTTTGGTTTGGTCTGGAAAAGAGTAGGAAAGCTCATGCTTAAGTGGTAAAAAGAGTTTGTTTTTTGACTGTGGCCTATGCTTTGTCATGCCATGCTTGATATTGTTTTGGCTTTATGCTTAGTATTCTTTGCTGTAGCATGACTTGTTATAAACAATTGAGATTGCTTAATGTGCCTTGGATGAATCATGCGTTGTTTTAGCATATTAAAGCATAGTATAGTGGTATTCTCCTTTGATGCTTTATTTGGGTTGACTTGGCGCATGCTCACACCATGTTATGACTATCCAAAGTCACCATAGTCTTTATGATCCTTTAGTTTTCAACTTGTAGTATCACTTTATTCTTTGATTAATGATGTTTTGTCGCTCTACATGATTATGGCCATTATTGCTCTCTCGTTTTTCGCTCCCTTTATATTGCTAGCCTTCACTTGTGCTAAGTATAACCTTTACTCGTGCATCCAAATCCCCAAAACCAATATTGCCAAAAGTGTCCACTATACCTACCTATTAGCATCATTTGCTATTCCGTGCATATTAAGTATGCCTTGTTTTCTTCCGAATAAAATGTTTGCTTGTTATGAGAAAGTTAGTTAGTAAAGCTCTCACGAACTGGATGGCACACTTTATTTTCTTGCACTTAATAAACCTGAACCATTACGTCCTTCTTTGTTGCGTATATGCTTGTGCTTTATAAGTTGAAGTTAGCAGAACCATGTATCATGGGGAACGCTTTCAACATTGCACTAGTACTTTATACCTCATTGATATCATGATTCTTTTGCTTATGGATCCCGGCGGTGTGAAATAAAAGTGGAACTTGTAAGATCATGGAGTTTGTATGTATGTTAGAGAAACGCCTAGGCCGCTAGCCTAAGCCATGCCTAATCATGGTGGAAACTTGCATCATAACCATGATGAGCATTCTATGAAGCATCCTCAATAAAAATATATGCACATAGTAAATAAAAAGATCGTTGAGATGCTCATTGTCTGCTTGCCTTGCCATTTTGATTATGGGATAGCTCCTGTATCATGTGCAAGGGGTACCCCGTTGGCGGTTCTCTATGATACATATATACTTACAATGACAAGAGCTTACTTGTGACTGAAGTTGAGTAGCATGAGGTTCGTTCTTCGTAAGTGACGAGGGTTTAACTCATCAATGCCCATTGTTATGGACTTGGGTTTTGGAGAAGGAGGGAGCGCTGGAGACATCTATCGGCTAGCAAACAAGCACACAGGGGACAAAGATTTACCCAGGTTCAGGCCTCGTAGAGGTCCCTACTCCTGCTTGTCTGCTCGTGGAATTATCGAAGTTACAATGGTGCGCAGATGCAATCTGGCGAGGGTGGTGGAAACTAGGGTGGCGTGTGTCCTTCTCGCTGCCCCCTCCTAGCCTTTATATAGATAGGCTAGGTCCCGGGTAGCAGCTCGAGTCGGTTACAAATTAGGGTTTTCCCCTTCAAACTTTCTATCTTTAACTTATTCTTGTTCTTCAAGCAATCGAGAGTCCGCAGGTTACTCGAGTCCTTCGTTTGGGCCTTGGCGACACCGTGGGCCTGTACGTATTTAGACTGTATATACCAAGCTCGAGTACCTGTAGGGTATACCCATGTCAGTAGCCCCCGAGTGTCTAGTGGAATCACAGATTCGACTAGGGACTTTTTGAAGTCTTTCGAGTGCCTGAACGAGCGTATTTCGACTGCTTTATTTGTGTCATAGGGATTGTTGATGTACATGCCTGATATAACCGAAGTATCGGTATCATTTAACCACCTTAGGGTGAAACAACGCAATCTACTCAAACTCGAGTCCCCGGACTCGAATTCGAAAAAGTGCTGACGTAATTCGACTCAAGCCGTGGAGGTCTTACAGGAGTCAAATTCCAGTTATATGGGTGTGAGCACTCGACGCGTCCGTCGAGGCATGCTCATCGTACCTGTAGGCACGGATATATTTCTGGTAGTGCGCAGCTAATGCGTTGCCAGGCCTTATTCAGGTCTTACCTTCACGCTGTAAGCGCGGCATCCAAATTTTATCATCGCGGAGACGATTCAGGTGACCCAGGAGACGCAGTCTCTTTGTGGGGAAAAAATTATGAGGCGGTGCCGCCATGAGCTTCGAGTGTGGACGTTATCAACACACAGTTTTTGTACAAATAATCATAGGGTGCGTGACCAGCGCTCCCTATGGGAGTAGCCCCCGAGTGCCTAGTTGAGTCGAAAACTCAGGCAGGGACTAAAGAACTTTTGCGACAGCTGTCATCTTTTTCTTGTTTGTTTCAGTCAAATTTGTTTTCGGTGCTCCCTATGGGAGTAACCCATGTACATAGTCGAACCGTACTTCGAGTGGTTGGGTTTGCCTTTTATTGTCCATGTTCTTGCAAAAAGAAAGAGAAAATCGTAGGGTGCGCGACCAGCGCTCCCTATGGGAATAGCTCCCGAGTGCTTGGTGGAGTCAAAGACTCGAGCAAGGACTAAAGTAGTCGAAGTTTTCCGCTGCGTAGCTTTGATGACGTCAGTGTTGACACTTTTATGACCTCAGTTGCCCGCGTGAGCGATTTTGATGGGACGTGATGAACAGTGGGTCCCACTTTCTGACTTTAATTTGACTAGGCGTGCGTAATCTTTATTTTAACTGCGTCTCCTCAATTTCCGCACGTAATGCGAGTAGTGGAGGGACGGTTCGCGCTTCCACTCCTCCACGTGTCCAGCACGATGTTTTCCACGCGTCCAGTAGGGTTTTTCTAAGCCGTTGGATTGCATCTTCCAGGGGTTAAGTAGCGGTGCTGCGACAGTAATTTTCCCATCTGTTCTCATTCATCCTTGCTGCCATCGCCATTGCCGCTGCTCCTCTGCTTTTCTCTGCGCTCGTTTCCTCCACGACGCTGGACCAGCTCCGCTCGTTTCCAAGCTACTTTCTTCGCTCGCATCGCCGTCGCGCAATGGGGAAGAAGAAGGGAGGCGCTGCTGCTGATTCCGCGGCCACCGTTGCCGCGGCGAAGAAGAAGGGCAGCTCCGCCACTGCGGGCACCAGCACTGCAACCGGCGGGAAGAAGAAGGTCGCGGGCACCCGCGTCACGAATGGTGCGTGGCGCCCCTCCATCATCAAGGCGTCCGATCTCTGTCTTCTTCGCCAAGACGGAGTACTGTCCGCCATAGTCGCCGACGCGCGCGTCCCCAGCGGTGAGACAATTCCTACTCCCCCCGCTGGTTTTCGAGTGATGTTTCTAGCATTCATCATTCGCGGTCTCTCCTTGCCTCTTCACCCCTTTTTTAGGGGTCTCCTTTGTTTCTACGGGCTTCAGCTCCATCAGCTGTCCCCGAATTCTATCCTCCACATCTCTTGCTTCATCACTCTCTGCGAGTGCTGGCTCGGAATCAAGCCACACTTTGGCTTCTTCAAGCGCCTCTTTAAATTGAAGTGCCAATCCGCCTCTGGCTCTTTAGTCTACGATGTAGGTGGTTGTGGAATTCATGTCGACCCATCTGCCACCTACTTCGACATCAAGCTCATGGCGTCCGTCCAAGGATGGAGGGACAAATGGTTCTACATCCATGACGAGAAGGCTAACGGTGAGCTCTTTGGACTCGCGCCCTTCGATCCCGCGACGCCATGCAGGAGGATGCGCTCCTGGAAGAATGTAGTCATGTCTAGCGAGTCCGCGGAGACAGATGCGCTGTACAGGCGCGTCTATGACCTCGAGAATCGCATAGGCAAAGAGGAGGGAGGCTGCGCTCTCATCCGCACTTGGCTGCGCCGTCGCGTCCAGCCCCTGCAAGCCAGGGTCCACCCCATGTTTTAGTGGGCTGGCGCTGATGATGCCACTCGCGTGTCTGCCGGTGGCATGTCCGCAAGTGAGGTGGACAAGAGGGTTCGACTAGTCACCAAGTACACTATCAAGGATGTACTCCCCAATGAGCCAGTTGTTCCTCCATTTGATGTTGCAAATCCTCCTCCTGAGGTATAGTTGTGCTACGCAGTAGCTAAATTTGTCGATTGCTTCTCTGTTGTTTACTTGCTTTTTGCTGAATTTGTTGTCTGTATGCAGGATTGTGCGGTATCGCCTTGTATGCCCCCTCTTCCTGAGGGGATTATTCCTTGCGAGGCCTTGGAAGAGGACCAGTCGGAGTCGACCGTCCCTTTTGATGTAGAGGAGGAAGCCCCCGAGTCCGATAGTCCGGAAACTCGCAAGCGTTCGCATAGCGAGGATTCCAACGCGTCATCTCCATCGACTCCGAAAGGTACAGGTGTTGGTGCGGAGTGCTGATACCTGCTATTCCTATGAGCGCCGTGGCACCATCTTCTCGCAAGAAGATGCGATTGCCCAAGGAGTCCTCGGCGAAGTCAGGGGATGCCACTTTTGATTTTGACAAGTTTGACTGGTAAGTTTTCTAGTTCACTTGTTCTTCTCTGTTTTGTCCTTGTTGGCTCGTCTTTAGGTTTTCCCTTTCCTGACTTGGTTTCTGTCTTGTAGTCAAGAGGCATCGTCATCTTCTGGCGACGTCCAATTTTTGAAGGAATCAGGAGTCACGACCTCAAGGGCCAAGAAAGAGGTCGAGCGTGCTCCTTCCCCTCCATTGGTGGCCCACTCCAGGCACAACTCTTCCAGCTCTCCTCATGCAGGGGAGGATCGAATGGTTGCTCGGATGACGGTACAGCAAACAACTTCGGAGTCATTGGAGGACCATGTAAGTGTAGTTTTTTCTCCTTTGTAGTGTTGTAGTCGATGTTATCTATTGCCTCTGATGGTTCCTTGTTGTACGATAGCTCCTTGTGAAGGAAGCCGCGCACTTGGCAGAACAAGTGATGGCGATGGGCCGCCAGCATGCAATGCTAGAGACGCGTCACCGTGTGGTTGAAAGTGAGTGTTCTACACTTATTCTTCTTCATCTTCTCCTTTTGATATAGTGGACTGATAGTCAACTTTTGTTTGTCGTGTAGCTGAACATAATGCCCTATTGTGTGACGCTTCCACCTTGGATAAGACACTTGCCGCGGCTCTGAAGGGTCGCGACGAGGCAATCGCAGCGCGTGACGAGGCGCGGAAGCGTGAAGAGGATCTGCGTGCCTCCTTCACGGCCAGGGAGAAGTTGTTCGAAGAACAACTGTTCTCAATTGCCAAGGCCCTCTCAGGTAGTTTGCTTGTGTATATTGTTACCCTTCTATGCTTCGAATGCTTTTGCCGGTGGCGCTGATGTTTTGGTCCATGTGTGAATTTATGTACAGATGCTGGCGATTTGAGCTTCGACCCGCAGGCCCTTCATCGTGATGACGCTCTGGCGGGTGCATTGTCAGCAGTCGAAGACCGCAGCACCGCCATGCAGGACACGCTCTCCAAGGCTAAAAGCGTGCTTAGTCGCCTTCGCGAGGAGCTGATGCCCAAGGCGGAGCTGGTCGAGAATATTGACGAGCTGGTGGAGTCACTCGCGGGAGGTGTGCCTTCCAGCTTCAAGAACTCACTCCGTGCGGCCGGCGCGTCCTTGTCGCTTGCCATGGTGCAGGCCCACGGAATCGAGATTGATCCTGCCGCGGTGTCGAAGGCGATGCCTGTTAGCGCGGACGACCAGTAGGTAGTCTTTGTTCCCTTCGCGACTGCCTGTGGCAAATATGGGCATCATCTGATAAATACTGTTGTGAAGTACTCTGAGGAGCTCCAACGTGCCAAGAAGGCAGCGAAAGCTTCGGCCTCAGGGGCCGGCGGAAATTCAGTGGCGTCTAATACTACCACGGACTTGATGAAGCCCCCGAAGCCGTCGAAGTCGAAGAAGCCAGCTGCTCCTTAGTTAACTTTGTAATAGTTAATTAGTTTATGTCCTTTTGTTTAAGAACATGCCTGCAGGCGAGTGTATCTGCTGATACTTTTGCTAGCCTTGAATGCATCTGATCATTTTGTCTTTGTGTTGGTTTGGTCATCTTATTTGCTTCTATCTTGACTTGTGGCAGGGTACATCAAGTGATCCTTTGAGGGAAGCTCGGGACTCGCCGATTCTTGATGATACTGTGGCACCGCCACGCTCCAGGGTAGATGAGTTGTCGTTGCTTTCGCGACTGCGTGACCACGTGAAGCAGCTGGAGCGTGAGTTGCCTGTGCTCCGTGGAAACGCGGATGTGTGGAAGTCGAAGGCGGAGAAAGCCGCCGCCCGAGAGCAGTATCTGCTTGGCGAGGTGCCGCAGCTGAGCGACCAATTCAAGTGTTAGTTTGCTTGTTGTCATCTTTTCCTTTTAGTCACTCGCAGTGGTACGTTGTACTCATGATGTTGTTGCTGCTTTGTGTAGTTGTCAGCGCGCGTCATCCGCATGAGGAGAAGGATAGAATTTCCATTCACCTGCATGATCTTACCCAGGAGCAACTTCAAGAGAGTGGATACTTCTGGGTAGATCATGACCATGCGACTGCGCTGGCGACCCTGCAGGATCGTGCGTCGCGAGTGCTGCTCTTTCTAAACAAGTCGCAGTCATGCTTGAAGAACATTTATCGGGCGATGTTCCCGCTGGATGATACTCCATCAAACTTGCTGGCCCTCCTTGCCAAGTTTCAAGATCTTTCCGCGGTTCGCGAATGCGTGAGGAACAGTTGATGGCCGGTGCCAAGGCTGCTCTATCAATGGTGCGATTGCACAGGCCTGACGTAGATGTTGCAGCAATTGCGTTTGGGCCGCCTGCACCACCAGCAGGTTCTTCTTGTAATATGGTGCCGCACTACCAGGCGGTGGATCGCCCAGAAGAAGAGATCGTCGACTTCTTTGAGGAACAAACCAACGTTCTCTTGCTGTAGTAGTAGCCTAATTTGTATCCTGCACATAAGTGTACTTGTGTTGTCAAGTTCGAATAGATGTTGTAGATAATTTATTGTCAAATGTGTATAAAGTGCTTTGTTAGCATGAAGTGCGTTGCACTATGCGAGTCCTTTTCGTTAGCCTGGCCATGTTTTATCTCAGTCCCTTGTCAACCTGTCAGGTGCGTTGCAGCTGGGTTGAGGTTGTGTTAACGGTTTCGATTGATGTAGCAGCTACTCAGGATATCGCGTCTTGGTTCGAAGAACAGATGTGTATAGGGTGGCGTAGGCCCCGAGTAGATAAATTGGAAAAGTAAAGGAGAACACAGAGTTTTGGGGCACTTAGCTTTATTTATTTGAAGAACAGTGCGAGGTACAATGTAGGCTAAGTGGTCTTGATTGAGTAGCCTTATTTTGCAATGTAAAGGAAAAATGACTAGGGGTAGAAGCGTCACAGCTATGCGACGTTCCAGGGGTTGGAGTATGCGACTCCTGTCTCTAAATCTTGAAGGCGATAGGAGCCACCTGGGATTACTTCTGTAATCACGTACGGTCCTTCCCAGGGGGACTCGAGTTTGAGATGCCCCTGCTGCTTCAGTCACAGGACCAGGTCGCCTTCGACGAAGGATCTGGGACGAAGCCTCCTACTATGGTAGTTGCGCAGGTTCTGCTGGTAGATCGTTGATCTTTCCGCGGCAATTTCCCTTGCTTCGTCAAGGAGGTCGACGGAGTCTTCGAGTGTGAGGGATGACTCCTGTTCGCTGTAAGCGACCACGCGCGGCGCCTTGTACCGTACCTCGGCAGGTAGCACTGCCTCTGCTCCGTCTACCATAAAAATGGCATGTAGCCCGTGGCGCTGTTTGGAGTTGTACGTAGGCTCTAGAGTACGGATTGCAGTTCGTCCGGCTAGCAACCCGTGGCTTGTTCAAGTAGCCGAAGGAGTCGCTTCTTGATGCCGCTGCAGACGAGCCCGTTTGCCTTTTCCACCTGACCATTGGTCTGTGGATGCGCTATTGAGACGTAGCTGATGTTGATCCCTAGGTTCTCGTAGAATTCTTGCAACTCCTTGGATGTGAAGTTTGTCCCGTTGTCGGTGACGATGCTGTGTGGCACTCCAAAGCGGTAGACGATGGACTCGAAGAATTTAACTGCGTTGTGCCCTGATTGGTTGGTTACTGGCATGGCCTCAATCCACTTGGTGAATTTGTTGACTGCGACCAAGAGATAGACGTAGCCTCCTCGCGAGGACCTTGGAAGTTTGCCGACCATGTCGAGCCCCCATTGCGCGAAGGGCCAGGCCAACGGGATTGGCCGTAGCTCTACACCTAGTGCGTGCGGCTTGTCCACGAATCGCTGGCAAGCGTTGCATTTTTGGACGATGCCCTTGGCGTCGCGCATGACCGTGGGCCAGTAGAATCCAGCTCGTAGAGCTTTGGCAACAAGGGCACGACTGCCGGCGTGGTGCCCGCAGATCCCTTCATGGATGTCGAGGAGAACTGCTTTTCCATCGGCCATGGAGATGCATCGTTGGAGTACTCCGGTGATGCTGCGTTTATATAGTTCGCCGTTGATAACGGCGAATGCCTTGGATCGCCGTGCGATGTGCCCTGCATCAGTCGGATCGTCCGGTAGTCTCTTGCTGAGGAGGTACGTGATGTACAGCTGCGTCCATGATTGTTCAATCATCATGACACTCATTGGTCCTTCGAGTCCGGTGTCTAGCTCCAAGTCATCGAGTGCCATTGGCTCATTAGGTGGCGTAGCCCCCGAGCCCGTTGTTGCGTGTGTTTTCTTCTCTGTGGCCTTTGGCTAGATGGAGCGTTCGCAAATGCGCTCGAGAAATATCCCAGGTGATATGGGGGCACAGGTAGAGCCTATGTTGGCGAGTGCGTCCGCCTCTTCGTTGCTTTCGCGTCCTACGTGCCGCAGCTCGCAACCGTCGAAGTCTCCTTCGAGTGTGTCGTAGAGGTCACGGTACACGATCATGATGTCATTCAGTGCGTCGCACTCGTGCATCGTTTGGTTGACGACCAACTTGGAGTCGCCATATATGATAAGCCTCTTAGCGCCGCAGGCTTTCGCCATCCTCATCCCTTGCAATAGGGCCTCGTATTCAGCCTCGTTGTTGGAGGCTATGAACTGCATTCGCAGAATATACTTTAACTTGTCCCCTTGGAGTGATGTTAGTATGACACCTACGCCTGCTCCGTCTTTCCGCTTGGACCCATCGAAGTGCATTGTCCAAAGGTAGGACATGTCTAGCTTGTCTAGGAGCTGGTTCTCCATCCAGTGCACGAGGAAGTCAGGGAGAACTTGCGACTTGATTGTGTCACGCTTTTCGTATGTGATGTCTCGTGGAGACAGTTCTATTCCCCAAAGCGCGACTCGTCCCGTGGCATCAGGGTTATTGAGGATATGCCCCAGCGGGGCGTCGTTGACCACCATGATTGGGTGTTCCTGGAAGTAATGGCGCAGTCACCGGGCGGTCATGAAGACGACGTACGCCAGCTTCTGGTAGTGCGGGTACCGCTATTTTGTTGGCGTGAGGACCTCGCTGAGGTAGTATACTGGGCGTTGTACGCCGTGGACCTTGTTTTCCTCAGCTCGTTCGACGACGAGTACTGTGCTGACCACCTGGTTGGTGGCGGAGATGTACAACAACAGTGGTTCCCTTTCTCGTGGGGTCACCAGCACTGGCGAAGTGGAGAGCAGGCACTTGAGGTCTTCGAATGCTTCTTGCGCTTTAGTGGTCCACTCGAATTTTTCAGTTTTGCGGAGGAGCTGGTAAAAGGGGAGCGCCTTTTCACCCATTCGACTGATGAATCGACTGAGGGCCGCGATTCGTCCAGCCAGCTGCTGGACGCCCCTTATGTTTTTTGGCTTCTCCATGGCCAGTATGGCTTTTATCTTCTTCGGGGTCGCCTCGATTCTCCTCGCGGAGATGAGATACCCGAGTAGCTGCCTAGATGGTACGCTGAAGGCGCATTTGTCCAAATTGAGCTTGATCCGGTAGCGGTCGAGGTTGGCGAAGGTTTCGCGCAAATCGTCGATTAGAGAGGCTTCCTCCTTGGTCTTGATTACTATGTCATCGACATAGACTTGAATGTTGCGACCCAGTTGTTCCTTGAGGCAAGCCTGCATGCACCGCTGGTAGGTGGCTCTCGCGTTCTTTAGCCCGAAGGGCATTGTGTTGTAGCAGAACAAACCGAAGGGCGTTGTAAATGCTGTTTTCTCTTGATCTTCCTCCTTCATTCGAATTTGATTATAGCCTGATTAGGCGTCGAGGAAGTAGAGGCGCTCGCATCCCGCGGTGGAATCGATGATCTGGTCGATCCGTGGCAACGGGAAGTGATCCTTTGGGCAGTGCTTGTTCAGAGAGGTGAAGTCCACGCACATCCGCAGGATATCCGTGTCCTTTTTTGGTACCAGCACCGTGTTGGCGAGCCAAGTACTTTCCTTGATCTCGCGTATGAACTTGGCTTCAAGGAGTCTGTTGATCTCCATTCCAACTGCATGCGCTCGTGGCTCAGACAATTGCCGAATTATTTGCTTGACAGGCCTTGCGTCGGGGTTGACGTTGAGTGCGTGCTCGGTGAATTCCCTGGGAACTCCTGGCATGTCCGCAGGACACCAAGCGAAAATTTCCCAGTGCTCATGGAGGAATTCGATGAGCGCGAGTTCCTATGCAGGACTCAAGTTATTGGCGATGAGGGCCGTCTTGGCAGGATCCGATGGGTGGACCTGCACTTTCTTTGTGTGCACAGATGAGTAGAAGGAGAGATCAGGTGAGCTTGGACGGCTCAGGGGAGGCAAACTGTTGTCTGTCGTCTCCTTTAGCCTCGTGAGTTCCTCCTGCATGCCGAAGGACTGGGAAATTTCGTTGAATTCCCTGTAGCAACTGTCAGAGCGCTCGAAGCTCCCGTTGATCGTGATGACACCATTGGGACCTGGCATTTTCATCTGTAGGTAGGCGTAGTGGGGCACTGCCATGAACCTAGCGAACGCGATGCGCCCGAAGATGCAATGGTACTGTGAGGGCCAGTCGACGACCTCAAAGTCGATGCACTCGCGCCGGAAGTTCTTCGGCGTGCCGAAGATGACGTCGAGGTTGATTTTTCCCAGGGGGTATACGCCTTTCCCTAGGACGATGTCGTGGAACGTTGTGTCCGAGGCCTCTAGGCAAGTTAGAGGGATCCTCATTGCTCGCAAGGTACTCGCGAATAAAAGGTTGATGCCGCTTCTGCCATCCATGAAGACGTGGCTCATGTTGAAGCCTCCGATTTGTGCCTCGAGTACGCGGGGACAATGGCCTGAACGGGGTATCTGAGGCGGATGGTCGCGTTTGTCGAAGGTGATGCATGACTTGCTTCCACTGAGGTACTCAGTGGTGGCTGGTGGCGAGTGTGTGGCCAAGTTGACTTGGCGAGTGATGGCCTTATGCACCCTATTGGAGGGGCCTCCTTTTTGGATCATCATGGTGCCCATGGCTCGTGGGTACGGTTCGCCTCCGTGGTGCTGGTCGGGTGCAGCTGCGTTTGGGGGTGGCCTAGGTGGTGGTGGCGGTGCGTCATGTGCCACGGCGCCTGGAGCGGCTCCGTAGCCCCTTTCGACTGCGTTGCGGTTCATCCGAACTAATCCCTCATGAAGCTTGAGGAACTCGCGGCAGTCCTTGAGGAGGTGGCTGGACTTCCTCTTGCCATCATGCTTGTCGATGTAGAAGTGCACCGTGCAAGGCCCGGACAGTTTGTCCTCAATGGAGTTCGCGGGTGCCTCATCGCGAGTGCGGCGTTGCCACACCTGTGTGGTTTTCCCGGAGTCGCGGTAGCCGCCGCCACGGTATCTGCTGTTGCGGTTATCATCGCGTCTGTCGGCATAGCCAGCCGCGACCATGTTGATGTCGTCGTGGTCATCATAGAGGCGCATGCGGTGCTTGCCTCGGCGGTCGCGTCTGCGTTCGAGTTCCGCCTCCTCGTCAGAGTGAACGCGATTTTTCACAGAATCTTCTCCATCGGCCCACCGATTCGCGATCTTCATCAGGTGGTCGATGGTCTGGGGCTTTGAGTGGCCCAGCTCCTCCCTGAGTTCTAGGCGGTGGACGCCACCGTTGAATGCGTCAATCGCGCGATCTTCCGAGATGTTCTCTATGGAGTTCTTGATGATGGACCACCTTTAGATGTAGGAGCGCAGCGATTCGCCGGATCTTTGCTGGCAACATCTCAGCTCTTTGATTGATGCAAGCCGCTTGTACGTGCCCTTAAAGTTGCGCACGAAGCTGTAAACCAGCTCATCCCAACTGCGAATGGATCCGCGTGGGAGGTTATTGAGCCATGCTCGAGCGGCGCCCTGCAGCTGTAGCTGCAAGCATTGCATGGCCGTGCTCCAACTGCCTCCGTGGAGTCTGACGGAGGAGATGTGGTCCTCCAGCCAGATTTTTGGGTCTTGTAGGCCATCAAACTTCGGATTCTCCGACGGGAGTTTAAACCCTTTAGGCATTCGCTTCTGCCTGATGGATCTGCTGAAGCATCTGGCGCCACAGAGCTCCCCATCTTCTTCTTCCGTGTCAGTCGACCGAGCACGTCGTGCCCTTGATTTGTCAATCTTGCGATGCGTGAGGTTGTTGCGCGCATCGTAGTCATGGTCGTGTCGCCGCGAGCGGCGAAGTCGAGACAGGTCGTGACTGTCATCGCTGGACGAGGGCGAGGAGTAGCGCTTTGCACTTCTTTGGGTTTGGTGTTGGCTCCTTGTCGACGGCGGCCTTGATTAATCCCAAGCCCGCGATCGTAGATCGGTGCATGGCGGTTCGGAGATCTCCAGGTGGCGGCTGGTTGTTGAGGAGGTACATGGTGGCCGCTGTCACCGCAGCCTGTGGCGTCCTGGGGACCACGTTGCCTCGCGTGTCGACTGTCATAGAGCCGAAGTCGAGGACTTTTGCGGCTTCTATGCGTTCTTGCTCGGCGAGATGGGCCATCCGCGATTGCCTCTTCTTAGCGAGGTGCTCGTTGCCCCTTGAGGAGGATCCTCCGTAGAGGAGAGCCCAGCATGACGAAGGCTCGATTCGTCCGCTGCCTTTTTACGCGCTTCGAGTTGCGCGATTGTTTGCACTTGGCGCTTGAATTCTTCCTTCAGGAGCCAGTGATAGCCCATCAGCAGTTCTTGCGGGGATCCGAAGGGTAGAGGAGCGCCTCGTAGGGCCTCGCGGCAGCGAGCCCATTCTTGCTCGTTGAGCCTGATTACGACGCGTTCGCCGGTTTGCTCATTTATTATGGATGGAGGTTCGACTGCTCCTCCATTATCGACGGGGATGCGATTGCCACCGTTACCGCCGTTGCCGCCGTTACCGGCGTTAGGCAGATCGGTCCCGTTACCGGGATTACCACCGTTGTCGTGATTGCCAGAGGTATCACCTGCATTGATGACGGCGCACATGAAGTGATTGGGGAAGTTGTTGCTTCCACAACTCTCAGATCCTGAACCGTAGGTTCCATCTTTAGTGGCCAGATCGCTCAGATCGGAATCGCGACTGCTGTCACAGACCGTGTTCTCGACTGCTGCCGGGGCGTTGAGCTCGCTGAGGGTGCTGATCGATGGAGGGAACCATGATGCTGGGGCAATCGCCGGCGCTGTCGGCTGTTCAGGCATGCGAAGCGTGCCCATCTGGCCAACTCGGAAGCAGAAGCTCCCGATCGCCAGGATGATTCTGTCGCCCACGGACTCGAAGGCCGGGCGAGTGGCCGGCGTGTGGACGGTGAAGTCGAACGCGCCGAAGAGCTGGCGAATTTCCGCTGTTGCGGAGTTGTAGATCGCAGTTGATGGGGCCAAAGAAGCCACAACATCAGCACTCCCAATTCCCACAGACGGCGCCAATTGACGAGGGTTTAACTCATCAATGCCCATTGTTATGGACTTGGGTTTTGGAGAAGGAGGGAGCACTGGAGACATCTATCGTCTAGCAAACAAGCACATAGGGGACAAAGATTTACCCAGGTTCAAGCCTCGTAGAGATCCCTACTCCTGCTTGTCTACTCGTGGAATTATCGATGGAATCGAAAGTTACAATGGTGCGCAGATGCAATCTGGCGAGGCTGGTGGAAACTAGGGTTGCGTGTGTCCTCCTCGCCGCCCCCTCCTAGCCTTTATATAGATAGGCTTGGTCCCGGGTAGCAGGTCGAGTCGGTTACAAATTAGGGTTTTCCCCTTCAAACTTTCTATCTTTAACTTCTTCTTGTTCTTCAAGCAATCGAGAGTCCGCAGGTTACTCGAGTCCTTCGTTTGGGCCTTCGCGACACCGTGGGCCTGTACGTATTTAGACCGTATGTACCAAGCTCGAGTACCTGTAGGGTATACCCATGTCAGTAAGTAAGGGGCATGAGACTTTGATTTATAACTTGTCAAGCATATCCTCTTAGTTGTGTCACTTCAACCTTAACCACTTAAAGATGCTTATGATAGGGGCAATGAGAGCCCAAAGCTAATGAGTACCATACTTTTAGCATTTGGAAGCCTTTCCAACTTTTCAAAACCTGTTCATTTCCTTATTGAGTCTCCACACATTCTATGAGCACTTTCTTGAGAGCATAGTGACCATTCTTAGTTCTATGTGCATTGTCCCAAGACTAGTTGATTGATGCTTACCTTGATATTGCTTGTTTTAAACTATTTGTATCTAGTCACTCTTATGAACTTTGAAGGTGTCCTATGCATTTATATTTGCTACTCTATGAGGGACAAGCTGAATACTACTATGCTATGTTTTCTTCATGTGAAACAAACAAACGTCTTGCAAAGCATTGTTATTCATGAATCTTTTGTTTGTGCCTTTTCATGTTGCATCATAGTTTCTTTGTCTTATTGCTAGAACTTTGTCTTTCATGTTATGATTGAAGTACTATGATCCCAGCTTTGAATGTTTTACAAATACTTTGATCAAGTTTATGATGGTGCATGTCACCTCAAAAATTATTCTTTCTTTTTTATCACTTACCTACTCGAGGACGAGCAGGAGTTAAGCTTGGGGATGTTGATACATTGCAAATGTGTCTATAATTTTTGATGTTCCATGCTTGGTTTTATCTACTTTCTTGTGTTTTGTCCACACTTTGGAGTACTTTTCATATGATTTCTTGGACTAACCTATTAACAAGAGCCACAGTGCCAGCTGCCTGTTTTCTGCTGTTTTTGGTTCTAGGGAAGTCACAAAATGAATATTCTCGGAATTGGATGGGACAAAAGCCAAAAATCCTATTTCACCAGAAAACTCCTGGAGCCAGAATATGAGACGGAGTGGGGCTGGGGCCCAACCACACCACCTGGCCACGCGGGCTGGGCCTGGCCGTGCCAGGGGGTGGTCTGGCCGCCCCAGACTCCCCCTCGGTCTCCCTCTTCGCCTATAAGTTGCCTTCTGACCTAAAAACTTAGGGGGGTTCGACGTTTTTCCAGAAGGAGTTCCACTCCGCTGCCACCACCAGATTCCATGAAATAGCACCAGAAACTCCATTCTGGCACCCTGTCGGGACAGGGAATTGGAGGAGATCGTCGCCATCATCATCACCATCGCTTCTCCATCGACCATCCATGTTTCCCCCATCTATGAGTTAGTAATTTTCCGCTGTAGGCTATGGGGATGGTAGCGATTGGATGAGATCGTTCATGTAATGGCATCAGATTATTAGGGCATGGTGCCTAGTATCTTTTATTAGTGCTTTATGACTTTGTTGCGACTTGTTGTGCTTAATGCTTGTCACTGGGGCCCGAGTGCCTTGATTTCAGATCTGAACAAGTTATTGATTCATTATGATAGTATTGTTTATGGTCTTATCTGCAAGTTGTATACACACGTTGTTGTCCGGAACCAATGGCCCCGAAGTGACAGAAATCGGGATAACCGGAGGGAATGGCTTTGATGTGAGGATCACATGTGTTCACGGAGTGTTAATGCTTTGCTCCGGTGCTCTATTAAAAGGAGCACCTTAATTGCCAGTAGTTCCCTTGTGGCCCCGCTGCTAACGGGCTGGCAGGACAAAAGATGTTGTGCAAGTTCTCATTGCGAGCACGTATGACTATACATGGAACACATGCCTAGGATTATCTTGTATTTGGATGCTTTATCTTATTTATCTGCAATTGCCCTATGTTCTAATTGCTGTGTGAATTGTCTTGTCCATGCAACGCCCGTCCATCCATCCCTATGCCTACCGCACTCGAATCCTACTGTTTACTGCTATTGTTACTATTGTATTTACTTTACTACTGCTGCTACTTTGCTATTCCTACTATAAAACTGTTGCTACTGATAAACTGCTGTGAGCAAGATTGTTTCCAGGTGTAGTTGAATTGACAACTCAGTTGTTAAGGCTTATAGATATTCTTTGGCTCCCCTTGTGTCGAATCAATAAATTGGGTTTCACTTCCCTCGAAAATACTGCGATACACCCCCTATACTTGTGGGTCATCATCCTTGCTTCCTTCTATGAAGGGCATTTCTTTTAATTTTATGTTGAGTCTGCATCTTCTATCTTTATGCACCTATTGAGAGAGCATAGTGGTCATTCTTAGTTTAATGTGCATTGTCCCAAAACTTGTTGATTGATTCATAACTTTGATATTGCTTGTTCTTAAACTATTTGTATCTAGTCACCCTTATGAACTTTGAAGGTGTCCTATGCATTTATGTTTTGCTGCACTATGAGGGACAAGCTGAATACCATTCTCATTATGGTTTCTATATGCGAAACAAACAAACGTCTTTCAAAGCATTGTTATTCATGAATCTTTTGTTTGTACCTTTTCATGTTACAACATAGTTGCTATGTCTTATTGTTAGAACTATATCTTTCATGTCTATGTTAGAGTACTATGATCCCAGCTATCAATGATTTACAAATACCTTGATCAAGATTATGATGGTGCATGTCACCTCAAAAATTATTCTTTTTATCATTTACCTACTCGAGGACGAGCAGGAGTTAAGCTTGGGGATGTTGATACGTCGTATACGTATCTATAATTTTGATGTTCCTTCCTTGTTTAGTATCTACTTTCTTATGTTTTGTTCATACTTTGAGGTATTTTTATACATTTTCTGGAACTAACCTATTAACAAGATGCCATAGTGTCAGTTGCCTGTTTTCTGCTGTTTTTGGTTTCAGAAAAGCTGGAAAAGAAATATTCTCGGAATTGGACCGGACAAAAGCCAAAGTCAATATTTTACCAGAAGACTCACAGAGCCAGAAGACGAGACAGAGAGGGGCCACGAGGTGGCCACACCACCTGGTGGCACGGGTCATCCCAGGTCGTGCCAGGGGGTGGTGTGGGCCCCTCGGGCGCCCATCGACCTTGCCTCTTTGCCTATAAAAGTACCCCGGGATGAAAACCCTAAGGAGCAGATCAGAATTCCACGAAAAGTTCCACAGCGCCACTACCACCGAAGAGGAGATTCAGGGGACAAAAGTCTCTGTTTCGGCACCCTGCCGGGATGGGGAAGTGCCCCCAGAGCCATCTCCATTGACTCCACCACCATCTCCATCGTTGTTGCTGACTCCCATGATGAGGAGGGAGTAGTTCTCTCTCGACGCTAAGGGCTCTACAAGTAGTTATGTGTTCATCTCTCTCTATGCGTGATCGTATTGAGATCATGAGCTTTGTAATCTAGATTTATTCTGCTACTCAAGTGCTTTAATTAATCTCTGCTTATCCCCATGTGTGTGAAGTTAACAGTGTGCACACCATGTGGCACTTTGGCTAAGATTACGTAAATACTTATCATGAGTATAATTTGAGTTGAATGTCTCTATGAGATTGTGGTGTTTGTTGGAACCATCTAGCGCTCAAGGTGATAGTGAGAGGTTATCTAGATGGGGAATGTGAACTTTAAGGTGTGCTGTTATAGCCCTACATCGTCCAACCGGAAAGTAGTTCAGGGTAGAATAATGAAGAGAAGATATTTATATGAGAGTGTCCACTAGTGAAAGTATGATCCCTAGGCCTTGTTTCTAAGCATTGAAACATCGTTTACAATTAGTTCTGTTACATGTTTGCTTGCTGCCACTCTTATTTCAGATTGCAATTACCAATTATAATCATCCATATTACTTGTATTTCACTATCTCTTCGCCGAACTAGTGCACCTATACGCCTGACAAGTGTATTGGGTGTGTTGGGGACACAAGAGACTTCCTGTATCTTGATTGCAGGGTTGCTTGAGAGGGATACCTTTGACCACTTCCTCCCTGAGTTCGATAAACCTTGGGTGATCCACTTAAGGGAAACTTGACGATGTTCTACAAGCCTCTGCACTTGGAGGCCCAACACTGTCTACAAGAATAGAAGCGTGCATAGACATCACCAAGCACTCGGGGGCTACTCCTAACAGGAGTGCTGGCCGCGCACCCGAGGAACTTTGTAAGACATCCAAGCATTATGAAATCGTATTTTCTCTCAAAAACCCTTCACTCGAATCAACGATTCGATTGTGGACTCCGAGTTACTCCCATAGGGAGTGTAGAAAGCACATTCGACTGAAACAAGAAAAAGACGACAGCAGTCGCAAATAATTATAGTCCCCACTCGATTCTATGACTCGAATAGGAACTCGGGGGATACTCCCATAGGTAGCACTGGTCAGGCACCCTATGATCTTTTCTTATACATAATTATGTGTTGACTGCATCCACACTCGAATGCTTTGGTGACACCGCCTCATATTTTCCCTACAAAGAGACTACGCCTCTTGGGCCACACGAATCATCTCCGCGATGACAAAATTCAGATGCCACGCTTGCAGCGTGAAGATAAGACCTGAAGAAGGCCTGGAAACGCACCTGCCGCGCTCTACCAAAAACAATATGTGCCTGCAGGTACGATGAAATAAGCCTTGATAGACGCGTCGAGTGCTCACACTTATACATTGGGATTCGACTCTATAAGACCTCCGTGGCCTGAGTCGAATTACACTAGCACTTTTTGAATTCGAGTCCGAGGACTCGAGTTTGAGTAGATTAGGTTGTTTTTCCCTACAGAAGTTAACTGATCCCGATACATCGGATAAATCAAGAACGTATATCAGCAATCCCTATGATACAATTTAGAGCACAACATGCTCGGCTGTGCACTCGAAAGACTTCATTATTCTCCACTCGAATATGTGATTCAACCGGACACTCGGGGGTTAATGGAATGGATATACCTTATAGGTACTCGAGTTTGGCATATATGGTCCAGTCTAGTGAAAGCACACGACGTTACTAGGTCCCAATTAAAGATTCGGGTGACTTAAGGACACTCCGACTGCTTGCGGCACACGGCGAGCTCAAGATAGAAAGTTTAAACGGGACAAACCCTAACTTGTAACCAACTCGACCTGCTACCCGAGACCTATCCTATCTATATAAAGGCTAGGAGGGCGGCGAGGAGGACAATCGCAACCCTAGTTTCCACAACATCACCAGATTGCATCTGCGCACCCCTGTAACTTTCGACTCCTTTGATAATTCCAAGAGGGGACAAGCAGGAGTAGGGTCCTCTACGAGGCCTGGACCTAGGTAAACCTTGCGTCCCTGTGTGCTTGTTTGCTAGCCGATTGATGCCTCCAGTGCTCCCCTCTTCTCCCAAACCCAAGTCCATAACAATGGGCATTGATGAGTTAAACCCTCGTCAGTACCCCTCCAATTGTTCCTTACTTTTTGACCTTTCTTTCACAATAACGTACGGAGATCGGGAAACATGCCAATGGTTGTTAAGTGGCTTTTGAGACATACTGAAAGTACATGGACATCGCCTAGAGGGAGGGTCAATAGGAGTTTTAAAATTATTACAGTTTTGTCTCTAATAAATGCCAAATAAAACAGTGTTTAATTTATCAAGCATAAGACCTAAAGCCACTAGGTTCAATTGAGTGCAAAAAAAAATTAAGCTAAGCAAGACAAGCAACAAGGTGATAGCAAGATATATTACTTCAAGCACAAAGGCCACCACAATGTAAAGCGCATAAGTAAAGGGCTCGGGTATAAAGATAATCGAGGCGCATGGAGACGAAGACTTTATCCCAAGTTCTTTCCTTTCAAAGGCAAGTGCGTCTCCATTGGAGAGGTGCAGCGGTGTAATGCTCCCCGAGTACCACAAATGGATCACCTTGAGGTGTGGTGGCTCGATGTACACCCAATGCCACACAAGGCCGCATCCTAAGATGGGGAGGCACACCACACACCGACGCCACAAAAGACTCACATTATTCTCCCATATGCTCACCACAAAGGTAGGCACATGATCCACTATGGGACACTTGAGGGCGGTCACCGAACCCGTATAAGCTTGGAGAAATCTCCATAACTCAACTAGAGCCTCCCCAGATAATGCCAGAAAAGGGCAGGAAATCACTGCAACTCAATTGGAGGCCCGGAGAAAAACCACCAATGCAACAACCATCTAGGGTTCCAAGACCCCAAGAGTAATAAGCTCAAATGCTTTCACCAACCGATTCACCATAGAGCACTCAAACCGATGCACCTAATGCAATGACAAGTCCTTCACTCCCAAATCTACCAAAGCTACAAAAGAATTTGGGGAATAAGAGAGGAAGAACACAAGAGAACACCAAATTCTCCAAGATTTAGATCCCAGGATTTCCTTCACAAATAAGGGATTTGGTTTGGTAGGGTTGTACATCTAGGTCTCCTATCTCAAATCCCTTAAAAATATCCAAGAATCATAGGAGGAACATGGAGAGAGGGCACGCTCTTGAAGGCCAAAAATGGAGGGGAGAGAGAGTAGGAGAGCAGACCAAACAAGAGTAAGAAGGAGACCTTATAAGGGCCTCTTAGAAATCTTCTTGTTAGGTGCAGTTCCTGCATTCCTAGTACTACCACTAAAATGGTGGTACTACCGCTAGCCCCTTCCAACGGTCCAATTATCATAGAAGTGAGAAGGTAGTACACGTCCAGTACTACCGCCAAACTAGTGGTACTATCGCCAAAGTTGGGCAACGGTATTAACACCTCCCTTCCGCCTAACTTCTGTATATAAAAACAAAACATACAAAAAGGTGACACGAGCTAGGCAGAAGTGACCGGGTACTTCCACCGGTACTACAGGTGACAAAAATTTCCTAGCGGTATTGCCAGCAAAACAACGATACTACTGCCCATGGTAAAACTGCTAAACAAAAACTATGATAGCTCGAGCATCCAGCCTCCAAATGGGATGAAACCAATGTTGTTGGAAATATAAAGACAAATAGACTACAACAATGGAGAAAATACCAAGGGTATAAAGGTATGAAACCCCCCTAATATAAGAACCGGTAAAACCTCCAACATAAACAAGTCAATAAGATATACATGAGAAATCCCTTTTTATGAACTAGAGCTTGTTATGAAGGTAACCACAAGATCTATAACCTCACATTGATAAGATACAAATAACAACCAAGAAAGATGATGCCAAGTATGCAAAGGTTTGATCTCTCTCCGAAAGATACAATCAAATTACTCACTGAAGAGCCCCTCTTGATAGTATGACTATCTATCCTAAAACCCGGTCTCTTAACTAACAACATGAGACCGACAAAAGAGAAAATGTATCAAGATCATACATTTGCCTTGCACATTCCACTTGAGCATGATGAATATGATATTGTCCATCTCAAGATAGACCACCTTTCTTGATTTCTCTTGCTTGATGTAGCTTGATAAAGATTTGTAAATAACACCCCATACTCACATGGGAGAGTCTCTTCTTTGGGCATGTCTTCACTGAAGGAGATATTCCCTAGAGGCAAATAATAAAGGGGTTTATTATCATATCTCATTAGTTCATAATAATTTTATATCATGCTATAACTGTATCAAGCGGAAACATTGATACAAGTGTGGTATATATAGACAAACCAAGGTCCCTAATAGCCTCTATTCAACTAGTTCATTGGGCAACTGATGATCAAGGTTTCCTGATCATGGTGCTATGAAAGCCAACTTACAATGAATTCATATCATTTGGAATGATGTATGGACATTTTCCACCAATGATTGTTGCAACACGATCATGTTACTTAGTTCACGTTGCAATTGTCAGAAACAGAGTGTCATAATCCTTAGACCGTGAGATCATATTAATCACTGTTACCAGAGGATTGCTTTGACTGCATCAACCGTCATGTACGTGACTAGATGACCATAAAGGTGCATGTTGGGTAGTCCGAAGGGGCAGGTTGAGGCTGTGCATCAAGATCGGATTTGTTCTCCTGTGTGACGGGAAGATACACTGGGTCCACTCGGTGAATTACATCTATAAGCTGCGCAACGTATGACTAGGTAATGGGGATGGAATTTCATGTGAACGGGTAAAATATTAATTGTTGGAAACGAGATTGAACAAGGTATCATGATACCAATGATCATATCTCGGACAAGTCTTAAATCGCGTAACAAAGGGAATTGGATATATCATTTAAGGTTCAAAATGATGGTGATTCGTGGAGTGCATAGGGGTCAATATGGGCATCCTGGTCCCGTTGTTGATCATTGATCGAGATCATGTCTATGACATTCCCGAACCATAGGGAAACACGCTTACAGGCACTATGACGCTTAGAGATCTTCCTGTAAAGATGGAATCACATATGAGAGAATCAGAATTATTCCGGAGAGAAAATCCGAAGTTGCTCGGAGAAGGAGAAAGGAAAAAAGAGATCGAAAGGTGTTTTGGGTAAATATGCATTTATTATTTGTTAATTGTGAATTAATACATACTAAATAAATATTTAAATTTAAATTTATAAGGCAACTTTCTCAATAGGCTAAAACCCTAGAGGGAATTTGCCTAGGAGGAAGCTACCCGAAAAAGGAAAAAAACAGCACTACAACCATTACGGGACCACCTTTGGGCAGCCCACACGCGGGCAGGCGGACGGGCGGGCAGCGGGTACTAAGTACCGCGCAGAGCGCTAGGCGCTGTAGGCCGATGCGCCTAGGAAGCAAGGCACCGTGATAGGACACCGCGAAAAGCCAGCCCACCCCGAGGATGCTCCTCCGCTCCACCTCACAGCTAGGCTACTGGCAGGCGTTGGCCCACCCGGGCTATTGTGCCAGTTGCTGCTGCAAGCAGCTGCCGCGAGCTAGTCCACGGGTGGTGAGCCGGCCCACCTAGCTACCAGCCAGGCTGCTGGGCAGGTGCTGTGCTGCTGGGCTGCCGGGGCACGCCGACCCACCTCGCTAGTTGTTTCACTAGATATTGTTGCTGTTGGGTTGTGGCTTTTAGGCCCAGCCGGCTTTAGCCCTTTCCCCCTTTTTCCTTTAATATTTAGTACCACATGGAGCACCCAAATTGGAGGGTACACCTCCCTCCACCTATACAAAGGGGTGCCCCATTGGAGGGATTAAATACACCAACAAGATATTCTCTAAGGCACTTTTCCTTAGAGAAAATCCCCCTTATCTCTCAGTTTGCTTTGAAGTGGCACGGTCCCGAAGAAGGACTGTACATGAAAATTCAACACCGTTGTGGCATGTCGTTGTGCTGTAGGTATTCCGGCCAGGAGGTCTACTTCCGTAGCCTCGGTAGGAATCAGAGCCCGGGAGTCATTGTATTGCATCGAATGTGTATGATAACTCGGGGAGCATCGTGTGACGTGCAAGGATCTTCACGACCTTGAGGTCAAACGGGTATGACTACATCACCCACGCTCTTGCATGATCATAACGCTTTCTCGGTCTTCAAGGGTATGTCACCGCTGTCTTCCTCCATTACTACATTACTTACTAGATAGATCCTAGGCGTTAGGGTGTTCCAATGCAAGATTTTTTTGTTATCTGCTACAGAAACCCTTCAGTGGTATCAGAGCCTAATCTATGTAGAGTATGCTAGTACAGATAAACACATGTATAGTGTCGGTATTGATACCCTAGTTGTTACCTTCCCACATGTATTTATTTATATCACGTACTATGAGATGAAGCGGCTCGGACCGACCTTACGTGAAATCTTACGCAAGAATGGTTCCACGCTCGACATACGGCTTGTATCGTATAACTGGCTAGAGGGTGTATGTCTCTCTCACAGTAGTTGATATATCATCTACAATGGAAAGCCTCAAAAGGGGTGTAGTAGAGACAACTATTGTATCCATGTTGTGGTTGGAAGTTCGTACGTAGAAACGTTCTATTGCAAAAGCCTAAACAGCCACGTAAAATCTGCAATAGATAAAGTAGAGGTGTTTAACTGTATGTTGCAGGGAAGGCTTTGTGATGTGATATGATTACAGTTGTGAATGAGGTAAGTTATTTTACTTTTCCTATTACTAAGTAGTATAGTAGTAGTCATCATGAAGATGAACAACAAGACCGGTGTCGCCATGGAGTTGGCGTCAAATCGGAGCACCTCATGGAGATAATGGAGCATCAAGACAACCATGTCATGTCACATTTAGATTAGATATGGTTTAATCTTTGTGTGCATCTTCTTTGAGTGATAGTATTACATACACAACGGTAACATTTAAATAGGATGATCCCTAATTAATACCAATGTAGTGTTCTCCCATTAGTGTGCACCACCAAGAAAGTTCTCCGTTATGAGGCACGCCGTGACGATCGGGTGTCAAACATATCTACTGAAAGATCACGGATATTGCCTAGAGGGGGGTGAATAGGCGGTTTAAAACTTTAACGAGATGGGCTTAACAATGGCGGAATAAAACTAGCATTTTCTTTTGTCAAGCACAAAGCCTAGATATACTAAGGTTCACGTATGTGCACCAACAACTTATGCTAAGAAAGACAAGCAACAATGGGATATCAATATAGATTACTTCAAGCACGAAGGCTATCACAATGTAAAGTGCATAAGTAAACAGCTTGGGTATAGAGATAACCGAGGCACGCGAGGACGACAATATTTTACCGAGTTCCTCCCAACAAGGGAGTACGTCTCGTTGGAGGGGTGGGTGGTACTAAGACCACCAATGCCACAAAGGCCTCACCCTATTCTCCTGAGCACCCATCACCGACAAGCACCTGTTCCACTATGGGACACTTGAGGGTGGTCACCAAACCCGTACAAGATTGGGCTATCTCCACAACTTAATTGGAGGCTCCCAATAATCTCCACCAAGGCCTCAATCTTGGGGAGAGCTTCACAACTTAATTGAAGGCCCCAAGAACATGACACAAAGGCCACACAACCGTCTAGGGTTCCAAGAACCTAAGAGGGACAAGCTTCTTGATAATCACCAACCAAATCCTCCAGAGAGAACACAAACCGATCTACCTAATGAAAATGGCAAGAACACCCCAAAGATGCCCCAAATCTTCACTCTCAAGTTCCAACAAGGCTACTAAAGCAACTAGGGGAACAAGAGAGGAAGAACACAAAGGGGAACACAAAATCCTCCAAGATCTAGATCCCAAATATCCACTCACAAAGAGATGATTTGGTTTAGTCAAAATTGTGGATATAGATCTCCTCTATCTTCCCCTCAAATATTGGCAAGAATCATTGGAGGGGTGTGAAGAAATCAAGCACAAAAGATTTGAGTCAAAGGGGCAAAGCTTGAGCAATAGAGGAGAAAGAACTAGCCAAAAAGATAAAGCAATGGGGATATTTAAAGGACAAGGGAATCCTGCCCGTTGGGGCTCTTTTCCCCGTCCTGGGCTGGTAGTACCGGATGGGCCCGGTACTACCGCCAGCGACCCAGCAGCGCTAGGGAAGTGAGTCAACGCAGGCAGCAAGCCTTGCGATCGATCAAGGCAGCGAGCAAGAGGTGGCAGGGGATCGGGAGCACTAGCTGGCACGCGAGCGAGCGAACGGCTGGCGCGTGGGACGGCGCGCGCACGACACAGCCCAGCACGCGAGTGATGCAGTAGAGCGGAGCGGGCCTACGTGGGAGTGGCCCAAGCGGCAACGGTTAATAGAAGGCAGCAGAGAGGAGCAAGTTGCAGCGGGAAGGAGCAGAGTTGGGCGAGCGCTGGCTCTGGTGGGTCGGCCCGGTAGTACCGGCCTACCTAGGCAGTACTACCGTGGTGGGCCTATACCACTGGCCAGAACTACCGGGCGAGACGGAACTAAGCGCAGCTCGCGCAGATGGGCCGATATCGCACAACGGTACTACCGCTCGGACCACAAACAGAATTTCTTTTTCTTTTTAAATCAAAGCCAAATATTCAAATAGCTATAACTTTAGTTTGGTAACTTTGATTGACCCGAAACCAATTTTGTTGGAAAGAGGACGACAAGAGCTACCCAACAAAAATGAGAATGTATCAAGTATTATAATGTGAGATACCTCACTCGGTGAGAATCTAGAAAACCTCCAACACCAAAATCGCAACAAGATATAAAAGGGAGATCCGATTTTGACGAACAAGATCTTTTTATTAAGACTACCACAAGCTCTATATCCTCACATGGATAGGACAAACAAACAAGCAAGAAAGATGGTTCTAAGAATGCAAAGGTTTGAGCTCTCTCCGAACAATATGATCGAGTTACTCAATCGAGAGCCCCTCTTGATAGTACTGCTATCTATCATAAACCTTATCTCTCAACTACCAACACGAGACCAGCACAAGGGAAAACCTATCAAGAATATCTTTGCCTTGAGCATACTTCGACCTTGTCTTCATCGATCCATTATCACCGAGGATGGTAAGCATCAAACAAGAGATCTTCTAGAGATGGCGCATATTGAGCTTACACAACGCATCTTCTTCTTCACTTCAACAACCTTGAAGCCAACACATGATCCAAGAGATGCCAATGGACAATTCTAACAAGTGCAACTTAATACACACATTAGTCCATAAAGATTGTCATTAGTTACCAAAACCACACATGCTCTTTCATCTACGTTCGCATACGGTGGGTGCAAGCCATGTATGCACAATGAATACCGTATGGTTTTGTTGGAGAGCCTAGCATGTACAGACATGGCCTCGGAACACGAAGATCAAAAGATCAAGCACAAGTCACATGGATGATGTGATCGACGAATAGTCCTTCCTGGTAGCCGCATCAAAGGCCGTGATGATCAGGGATGATGTGGTGTAAAGGGGTCTTGTAATCACTAAACTGTCTTTAGGGATGTTAGTTTAAGTGGTAGCTAATTTTTTTAACATCCTAAAACTTCAATCCAAGTTAATCAAGAGAAAATCTACCCAATTTAGGGTTAACAAAAACTTTTCCATTTAAAATTATTTGAGTATTCATATGTGTGTGCATTTAAATAGGAGTTGTTTTGAAATGCCATGATTGAGTGATCCATTGGATGTAAAATGGTTCTATGATGAATGCCACATCATCAGATCATTCCCAAACAAATCCCAAAGAAAAATAAATCAAAAAGAATTAAATAAGGAAATGGTCATTTGTGCCATTTTAACTAACTAGGACACTTTGGGTGTTCCTAGGACTCAAATGCCAACAGAAACAATTATGGATCTTTGCACCCCTTGCTAGTACAAGTAGTGATGTGCCAAGGCCCACTTTGTGATCTTCCAAAAACATTCAAACTCTAATTTTAAATGACATTTGAAAATTGAATCTAGTTCATATGTATAGATCACACCTTTTAAAAAACCACTCAAATGAACTCCTTTAAAAATCCCAAGCAAACCTAGATCCTTAAGCATAAGATACACCACTCCACCAAAAATCTTTCAAAAATTCAAAAGTTTCTCTCATGCGGCCATTTGATCGAACAGGTGGCAGGCAGAGAATTTCTGGCCTAACTAACACTGTTTTGGAGCAAATCTTGTCGAGCCATTTGGTGTGCATTGATCACCTTGGTCTCCCCCAAGCCCAACCAGACCAAAACCACCCCTATCCCTAGCCCCTGGCGCCAGTGCCATGCCGCACCGACGCCATGATCGCCGGCCGATCGTGCCTGAGCCGCAGCAGACCGCCAGCCCTTCTCCGCCGCTCCAGGAAGCAAAGTGCCACCTCACCGCTGCCCACGGTCCACCCCAAAGCCACAGATAGCCACTGGACCACCCCTAGAGCCTCGCCGCCCTTTATCTATGCTTGCAGCCAGAGCGCGCTAGAGCGCCCTTGCTACCAGCATGCCACAGACCACACCTCGACACCAAATCACACACGCCACTCCGCCTTGACCCCCTCACCCCACCAGACACGGCCGTGCATCGCTGATGGCTCAATGCACGGCGCCCAGAAAAATGCTTGATGGCGGTGTTGATGTAGAGCTCGTTGGGAACCCCAAGAGGAAGGTATGATGAGCACAGCAGCAAGTTTCCCTCAGTTATGAAACCAAGGTTTAATCGAACCAGTAGGAGCAAGGAAACACCTCAAAGGTGTCACTAGCTGAGCTTTGGCAGGGCGCACTACAGGTGCTAGTAGCAACGTGGAGACCGGCACAACACAACCACTGAACTTTGTCCCCAACTTGTGATGAGGTTGGCAATCTCACCGTGTTTTGTGGAAAACAAAGGATTAAACGTATCGAATGGAAAGAAGTAAAAGTTTGCAGAAAGTAAACACAAAGCAGTAAAAGATTGTAGATTGTATGTAAAAGAAAGGACCAGGATCCATAGTTCACTAGAGGTGGCTCTCCTTAAGATAGATAACATGCTGGGTGAACAAATTACAGCGGGGCAATTGACAAACACTAAGAAAGCAATACATGCATATACTAATCATCTTGACTCCTTTGAGACTTGATTGGGCATTACAACATAATACATAGACCGCCATCCAACTGCATCTATGACTAATAATCCACCTTCAGGTTATCATCTGAATCCCCTCCAGTATTAAGTTGCAAGCAACCGATCATTGCTTTACGAACTGTGTGTAAAGTAAACAATATGATTGTTCTATGAACAAAAGATTGTTGTTTTCTCCCTAGTAGCAACAGCACATCTAGTACCTTATAGATTTCTGTCACTTCCCCAGATTACCAGAGGCATGAACCCACCATCGGTCATAAATACTAACTCTTGGAGTTGCTAACATCTACTTGGCCAAGATAGCTACTAACAACAGAAAGCATGCAAGATCTCAAATAACAAAGACATGATAGAATCAATAATCAATCTGAAATAGCATCTCAATATCCATCGGATCCCCGCAAACACAACATGCAGAATTACAAATAGATGATCTTGATCATGAACGGAGCTCACAAGATCTAAACATGAAAGCACAAAGGAGGAGAACCAGCCATCTAGCTACTACATGGATCTGTAGTCCAAGGATGAACTACTCACGCATCACACCGGAGGCTTGCATGGTGATGAAGAAGGCCTCCAGGGTGAATTCCCCTCTCCGGCAGGGTGCCGGGAAGAGCTTCAGATCCCTCCCGATCTAGGGATGGAGATGACGGCAGCTATAGACTCTTTCGTGGATTTTTGATCGGGTACTTAGGGTTTTCGTCCCGAGGGCAATATATAGGCATAAGGAGAGGCCGAGGGGGTGCCGGGAGCAGCCACACCACCCCCTGGCGCGGGCCAGGCCTGGCCGCGCGGCCAGGTGGTGTGGTGGCTCTCTGGCCCTTCTCCGTCTCGTATTCTGGCACTTGATCACTTCCAGAAAAATAGGCACTTTGGCTTTTGTCCGGTCCAATTCCGAGAATATTCATTTTCTGACTCTACTGGAACCAAAAACAGCAGAAAACAGGCAGCTGGCACTGTGGTTCTTGTTAATAGGTTAGTCCAAGAAATCATATGAAAAGTACTCCAAAGTTGGAACAAAACACAAGAAAGTGGATAAAAACCAATCATGGAACATCAAAAATTATAGATACATTTGCAATGTATCAACATCCCCAAGATTAACTCCTGCTCGTCCTCGAGTAGGTAAGTGATAAAAAGAAAGAATAATTTTTGAGGTGAGTTGCACCACCAAAGACTTGATCAAAGTATTTGCAAAGCATTCAAAGCTGGGATCATGGTACTTCAATCATAGCATGAAAGACAAGGTTCCAGCAATAAGACAAAGAAACTATGATGCAACATGAAAAGGCACAAACAAAAAGGATCATGAATAACAATGTTTTGCAAGACGTTTGTTTGTTTCACATAAAGAAAACATAGCATAATAGTATTCAGCTTGTCCCTCAATAGATTAGCAAATATAAATGCATAGGACACCTTGAAAGTTCATAAGAGTGACTAGATACAATAGTTTAAAACAAGCAATAACAAGTTATGCATCAATCAACTAGTCTTGGGACAATGCACATAGAACTAAGAATGGCCACTATGCTCTCAAAGTAGGTGCATAAAGATAGAAGGTGGAGACTCAATATAATGGTGGAAGAAAGGCCTTTTGTAAAAGGAAGTAGGGATTCAAGTCTCATAAAGAGCTTCCAAAAATTATGGTACTTATAGCTTTCAGCTCTCATTGCCCCTATCATAAGCATCTTGAAGTGATTAAGGTTAAAGTGAACAAACTATGGTGTACATGCTTGACGAAGTATAAGTCAGAAATATCATGTCCCTTGTATACGAGGGCCGCTCCTCATGCTACTCAAGTTTAGTCACCGGTAAGTTTTTGTCATTGTAAGTATATGCGTATCATAGAGAACCGCCAACGGGGTACCCCTTGCCCGATGATACGGAGGAATACCCATATCAAAATGACAAGGCAAGTAGACAATGAGCATCTCAGCATTCTTCTTATTTACCATGGGAATATGGTGCTTTTTTCTCTCTTTCCTCTTTTCATAATCTCTTATTTTTCTCTTTTCTCTTTTTTTTATAAGAAGAATGCTTCATAGACAGCTCATTATGGTTACGCTGTAGGTTTCCACCATGTCAGCATGGAATAGACCAGCGGCCCAGGCGTTTCTCTAACACATATACATAACTCCATGGACTTACAAGCTCCCCTTTCATTTCATACTGACGACATCCATATACAAAAGAGCATGATATCAACAAAGTACAAGTACTAAGTGCAATGTTGAAAGCATTCCCCATGAAAGCATGGTTCTGCTAATTCCCGACAAATAAGTGCAAGCATATACAACATAGAAGACACAATGGTTCAAGTTTATTAAGGGCAAGAAAAGTAAAGTGTGCCATCAAGTTCGTGAGAGCTTTAATCACTAGTTTTCTCATAACAAGTTTAATTTGGAAGGTAAACAAAAGCATGAATATACTTGGACTAACATAAGCTAATAGGTAGGTATGGTGGACTCTTTGGAATAACTTGGTTTAGGGAGTTGGATGCATGAGTGGAACTCATACTTGGTTGTGGAGGCTAGCAAAAGACTGGGAGCGACAAACTAAGAGAGCAATAATGGCCATAATCATGCAGAGTGACAAAACATCATTGATCAAAGCATAAAGTGATACTACAAGTTGAAAACTAAAGAATCACAAAGTCTATGGTGACTTGAGATAGTCATAACATGGTGTGAGCATGTGCCAAGTCAACCCAAATAAAGCATCAAAGGAGAATACCACTATACTATGCTTTAATATGCGAAAACAACGCATGATTCATCCAAGGCACATTAAGCAATCTCAATTGTTTATAACAAGTCATGCTACAACAAAGAATACTAAGCATAAAGCCACAATATCAAGAATGGCATGACAAAGCATAGGCCATAGTCAAAACGGGCTCTTTTTACCACATAAGCATGAACTTTCCTACTCTTTTCCAAACCAAACCAAACTATTTGCAAACCAATGTATGAAAGAGGGGTTCCAACCAATTTATTCAGAAAACTAAGCAAACCAAAGCAAACGAAAACCAAAATGAAAACGAAAAATAAGACGCTCCAACAAAAACACAACTGTGCATGAAACAATAAAAATGAAGCGTTTGGAAGAAACCTGGGATTTTTATTGATGAAGAAGGGGATGCCTTGGGCATCCCCAAGCTTTGACGCTTGTACTTATTGAATATTTCTTGGGGTGACACGCGTGGCATACCCAAGCTTGAGCTTTAGTCCATTCTTCATCTCATTACTCATTCCTTCCATACACCTGAAATTTTTTCCTTCATACAAACTTCACACAATCTCATTAGCAACATTAGTGCACTTAAGATAAATAAGTCTTAAGGTTCAGTTCTAACACCAAATAAACTTCCATTAGAACACTAGATACTATAGCACTTCCCTCAAAAAGCTCAATTCCCCAAAAGAACTCAAGAAGGAACTAACAAGAAGCAAATGCAGAAATCTGTCAAAACAGACCAGCAGGTAAAGACGAATTTTTTCGAAGACCTTCTGTTGCTCAAATCAAAAAGTGTTGACCTAACGAAAGTTAGATAACAACCTGGGGTAGAAACACAAACACTTACAGCTCAATCCGACATACAGAGCTCTCTCGCGAATTTTAACGGTGAAGCACAAATATCTGTTTCAGAACAACAACTTTCCCAATCATTACTTCACTCTCATTAGAGGTTACTCTTGGCACAAAAAGCAAATAAAAAGGATAAGGAGAGGTTATTACAGAGGTAATAACTTTCAAGACTCATCTAAAACTTTTGGGTTGTCTCCCAATAAGTACTTTTCTTTAACGCCTTTAAGTTAGGCATAAGAAGCAAGAGAAAGGATCAAGTATTCTCAAATGAAGAAGCATTAAGAACAAATTTTGCTTTCATAGGAGAAGCAAAAGAAATATTTTCTCTCTTTTTAGGTAAGTGTTCTATACCTTTCTTGAGTGGGAGTTGTTATTTAATGGTGCCTTCTTTCATATCAATGATGGCACCAACAGTTCTAAGAAAAGGTCTTCCCAAAGTCATAGGACAAGAAGCATTGTATTCAACATCCAAAACATAGAAATCAACGGGGACATATGAATTGTTAACCATAATAAGAACATCATTAAGACTCCCCATGAGTTTCTTTTTAGCATTATCATCAAATGGGACCTTCAAATAACAATCTTCAAGAGGAGGCAAATCAAGCATATCATAAATCCTTCTAGGCATAATAGAAACACTACTATCAAGATCACACAAAGCTTTGAAATCAAAGTCATTCACTTTCATATTAATGATGGGTTCCCAACCATCTTCTTGTATTATAGGAATAGAAGCTTTATGTTTCATCTTTTCTTCTTTAATCTTTATGAGAGCATCAGTAATGTGTTTGTAAAAGCCATGTTCATAGCACTAGAATTAGGAATTTTAGCAAGCTTTTGTAGGAACTTAATAACTTCAGAGATGTTGCAACCATCAAGATCAAAATCAAATTTATCATCTAAAGTAGTAGAACTATTACTAGCCTCAACACTAGTGGTGGTAAAAGTACAAACACTAATGTTCCTAGCAATTTCATCTTTTCTTTCCCACTTAGCATGTAATTCAGCTAATAGTCTAACATTTTCATCAATTCTTACTTGTATAGCATTGGTAGCTGCAAAGGGATTATCATTAGTTTCAGGTTTAGCAGCCATGTTATTAATCAATGAAGATTGAGCTTCAGACAAAGATGATATATTTCTTTCAGCATTAGAGAGTTTCAACTGTAAACTAGGAATTTCCCTATTTAGACTCTCGAGTTGATGGCTAATGTTCTTCAAAATGATAGATTGTTCCTCCATAGTTTTATTGAAAGTAGTTTGTTTACTAATAAACTCTTTAAGAATAACTTCAAGTTCAGAGGGAGCACTCCTATTATTGTTGTAAGAATTTCCATAAGCATTACCATTGTTGGGAGGATATGGCTTATAAATGTTGTTACCAAAAATTGTTCCTATAAGCATTATTACCAAAGTTATTATTTCTTATGAAGTTCACATCAACTTGCTCTTCTTGAGCAACCAAAGAGACTAAAGGAACGTTATTTGGATCAATATGGGCTTTCCCATTAACAAGCATAGACATAATAATATCAATCTTATCACTCAAGGAGGAGGTTTCCTCAACAAAATTTACCGTCTTACCTTGTGGAGCTCTCTCAGTATGCCATTCAGAATAATTAACCATCATATTGTCCAAAAGTTTTTTGCAGCACCAAAGTGATGGTCATAAAGGTACCTCCAGCAGCAGAATCCAATAGGTTCCTTGAAGAATAGTTCAATCCTGCATAAAAAGTTTGGATGATCATCCAAGCAGTCAGTCCATGAGTGGGACAATTCTTTACCAAAGATTTCATTCTTTCCCAAGCTTGAGCAACATGCTCATTATCAAGTTGTTTAAACTTCATTATTTCACTTCTCATGGATATAATTTTAGCAGGAGGATAGTATTTTCCAATAAAAGCATCTTTGCACTTAGTCCAAGAATCAATACTATTCCTAGTTAAGGAATTTAACCATTCTTTAGATTTTCCTCTTAAAGAGAAAGGAAACAATTTCAGCTTAATAATATCTCCATCTATATCCCTATGCTTTTGCATCTCACAAAGTTCAACAAAGTTATTTAGATGGGAAGCAGCATCTTCATTACCAATACCAGAAAATTGTTCTCTCATAACAAGATTAAGCAAAGAAGGTTTTATCTCAAAGAAAGTATTTTCAGCCACAGGTGGAGCAATAGGTGTGCTCATAAAATCATTGTTGTTGGTGCTAGTGAAGTCACACAACTTAGTGTTTTTTCAAGAGTAGTCATTCTTTTGGGTTTTCAAATAAGAAAGCAAACAAGTAAAACTATTTTTTTTGTGTTTTTTGAAGAACAAAACAAGCAAACAAAGCAAAAGGAAACTAAGCAAAACAAAAATAACAAAGTAAAGAGATTGGTTATGAGGGACTCCCCTTGTGAAGATGTCCTTGACTCCCCGGCAACGGCGCCAGAAAATCGCTTGATGGCTCAATGCACGGCGCCCAGAAAAATGCTTGATGGCGGTGTTGATGTAGAGCTCGTTGGGAACCCCAAGAGGAAGGTATGATGAGCACAGGAGCAAGTTTCCCTCAGTTATGAAACCAAGGTTTAATCGAACCAGTAGGAGCAAGGAAACACCTCAAAGGTGTTACTAGCTGAGCTTTGACAGGGTGCACTACCAGTGCTAGTAGCAACGTGGAGACCTACACAACACAACCACTAAACTTTGTTCCCAACTTTCGATGAGGTTGTCAATCTCACCGTGTTTTGCGGAAAACAAAGGATTAAACGTATCGAATGGAAAGAAGTAAAAGTTTGCAGAAAGTAACATGGAAAGAAGTAAATCCAAATTGAGTGATTCCAATTTTTTTGGAAAGGTAATGAAAATATCTATCTAAGCCCGTTGGATTTAAATTAATTAGAGTTATAGATCTCTCCTCGTAAAAATAACAAGACAGAAGCTTTTGCACATTCAAACATTTTTCTAAAATAAACCATAATATCTTTTGAGTTGATTCAAACTCTAAAAAATCACATTTAGCGATACCTATCTGAATATGTAATAATATTAAGGTTTGCATGCAGTGACTTTGGACTAGTACCAAAATAATGCTATATAGGCATTTCTAGTCACTTTAAATCATTAATTATTAAACTTGAACTTATTAAAATGTGATCCAACCTTTAAATCACATTCCCATATGTTAGAATATGTGGTGATGACATGTGTCCACGTGATCCCATATTTTAAATGGAGAATATTAAATCTTAGTGATTTTGAGTGAGTAGAAATTACTTTTCTCAAATAAGAAGAATGAAACTAGTTCATTTAAACCTTGTGATGTTTGTGATGATACTAGATCATCTAAAGTGTGCCCTTGTGATGTTTGTGATGATACTAGATCATCTAAAGTGTGCCTTAGTGTGCTAATTAGACTAGTTTAGTATTGTTTGGTGATTGTGTATTCCGTATGTATTTATAGACGGTAGTACCGACCAAGCTTTCGAGGAGGAGGAGTTCTACCAGGAGGAAGAGGAAGAAAACTTCAACCACTTCACTACACAAGGCAAGCTAACACTTGCAAGTATTATACTTATGCAATCCTAGAACTTCAAGTAAACTGAGCAAGCTACTATTGGCAAGCTAAACCTTGCAAGCTAGATAATCTGAGCAAAGGCATTAGGCATGCTTTGGTTATACCTTTTGACTTATACCTACCCCAAGTTTCTTACAAGCTTTGCTTTCTTTTACTTTACCAAAGTTCTTTACTTTGTTTATAGGTAGCATAAAAAGTATAAAACTTGACCTATCTAGTTAGACTTAGATGTCATTATATGGCATGAAATTGACATTATCACCCTACCTTAGAGAACACTCTTAACTTAATGGCTTAGAGCTAATCCAAAAACTTGATCACTTTAGATGGGAATACTTGGTGAAAATGACTTGTGAAAACCTTGGAATGATGAGGCATATTGAGATGTTTTGACATGTGTTGAGAAACACAAATGGTTTATGATGATGAAAATGACGAGGCATGAGCCTTAGCCCTTTTATAAAAACTGATGGTTAGGTTCGGATGCGATACCATTCCAAATTTACCGTACAACCACATTACCTGAATTGGGTAAGGCTTAGCCGGAAGTTTGTATGCATTAGTATTAGTTCCCTCGCGGGAGAGGTTTGAGCTGAGGCTACTTCTCAATGTTGTCCACGGATACGTCCATTTTGCATCACTATTCTATGTCATAATTCACTGTTATTCATTGATATATTTCGTATTGAGAGGTGATACTTATGTTATTTCATCTGTTTTTGCATGGTTGATGAATTTTGGAGCATGGACCGCTGCAGTCAGGATTCTGATGGAAAAGGTGCTGTTTGGAGGAAAAATTCGTGAAGATCAGAAAATCCGGGAAAATACATGGAAAATCCTATTTTTCCAGAAGACGAAGGAAGCCAGAAGGGGGGCTGGAGATGGGCCACAGGGGGCCCACACCACCCCCTAGCACGGGCCACCCTGGGCCGTGCCACCAGGTGGTGTGGCCACCCTGGTCCACCCCTGGCACTCCCCTCTGGCGTATATATTCCTCTCGAAACCCTAAGACTCAGGGGGCAACCAAGAAAAGATTCCGCCGCCTCTGTGGGGCGGAAAACACCGAGAGAGAAAGATCTCTCCGGTAGACAGATTTCTGCCGAGGAATTCCTTCCCGGAGAGGGAAGATCGTCGCCATCAACACCACCATCAAGTTGGACTTCATCGGGATCATTATCATCATCATCATCATCACCATCATCACCATCTCCATATTGTTGTAACAATTGTGTTGAATCTTGCATAGTATAGAGGGGAAACTTTCCCGGTGTTGATTACTCTTTGTAGTTCATGTTATTGAGTGAATCATTGAATTATTGTTTATGTTCAGATTGTTATACATCATTATTCCATCTCTGATCATGATCCATATGATGTCTTGTGAGTAGTGCGTTTTGTTCTTGAGGACATGGGAGAAGTCATGTTGTTAGTAGTGGAATTGTGTTGATAGAGATTCAATAGTTTGATATTTAAGTTGTGGTGTACTTCTTCTAGTGGTGTCATGTGAACATCGACTACATGACATTGTTGGGCCACATAGAGATAAACAAAACTTTTTCCCTACGCGGTGATCCCATGATCCAGATCAGGTAGAAGGCCACGAGGATTACCACTAGACGCGCAGTTGCGGAATTGATGAAGCACGTCGCTTGATGTAGTGCAGTCCTCGTGATCCGTTCCGGTTCCTCGATCCACGATCCGTTCCTTCTTCACGATCATCGAAGTGCTGAACGTACAGCACCTCCATCGGTATCCACACGTACGAGGAAGAGCGTCCGCGGTGGACTGCTAGATCCGGTACGGCGGCGACAGGACGGACTGGGGCTAGGGTTTCCAACACATGGAGTGACCTAATCCTTTTCCTCTAAGCACCTGCGCCCCAGCTTATATAGGGAGTGAAAGTGGGCTCCACTCACTTGTGGCCCATTCACTAAAAGGCCTATATTAGCCACTGCAAGTCTCACTTGCTGACTAAGTCCATGTCTCTATTTGTGTCCAACCCAAATAGGTTTCCTATTTGGGTCTAACCCAAACTTGCTCCCGCTCTTAAGTGTGTGACCCGACAAGATCATGGTAACCCGGACTGTCATGGTGGTGTCACGGCAGATGCCATGGATAGGCTAAAGGTGGGGACTAATACACACTAGGGGAATCCAGGGAGGGATAGTGAAGTGATTCTCCACACAGAAGTTTGCATTTGCTTTGTTTCCAAGATTACAAGTGCTCCTAGAGTTGTGTTGGCGAGAGGAGGAAGAAGGAGCTCTCTTACTCTCACATACAGATCACCCTCAAAACCCTAGCCAAAACAGAATAGCGGAACCCCCTCTACTGAAAACCTAGCCCTCCTTATATAGAGGGATCTAGGTCTCTGCCTAGGGCATACGTGGAGGCATATTCCTAAGAATATGCCTCCTCCCAAAGTAGTAAGCCGACCGAGGTGCTTTTCCCCCGCGTCACACACGCAGAGGCTATGTGAGCCTCTACGGCGCCCGCATCAGCCGACATGGGCGTCGTCACCCTTGTCGGCCATGCCCCGGTGGTCCTGCCCTTGTTTGCTTCGCTCAGGTAGTGCGTACCGGGGCTTCTTTTGACCAGCGAGATTCCTTCCTTCTCCTAGAAGCTAGACGTGACCCGGACCATAGTTGATCCGGCCACACCCGTTCCTACATACAAGTAAAACAAACATCTCCGACTTACTCCTTAAGTCGGTTGAGACTTAGTCAGGCGAACGCCCCCTGGTCCGGGTTACCCCGTGATTCGGCCTGCCTTTAGGTGACCCAGCCAGCATCCACTTTGGCCATGCCGAACCTCGGCTAACTCAGCCTTTATACCCTGGCGTGACCCTACGCGGGGGTATCCCCCAACATTAGTCCCCGAAGCTGGTGCGGTCTTAGCTGCCTTGGCCGCTAAGGCCACATCAGGTTCAATTTTGTGCTCCGGTCGTTATTTCCAAGTTACGTACTTATCTCAGATTATATGGATTTACATTCCCCTCGCACATTCCAAGTTTTCACTTGCCGGCCGGTTACCACTTTAATTCGGACCTCATGGTTTTACTTTCCCTCTGCACATTCCAAGTTTTCACTTGCTGGCTGGGTTACCATGGTTCTATCCGGGTCTCGCCTCCTTCTCTCGTACGCCAACCCATGTGGAGGCTAATCATTATGTTGTCTTATTTTAAGGGCCAGAACAGTAACCGCCGCAGTGATTGTCAGTTATCACTGTGCGCGGGTCACGTCACACCTGCCTCCTCGTTTACCGCATCCACGCGTCACGTCATGGGATCGATTTTGTTCTGTGGCCTTTCGTGTGGCTCTGTGCTGATTGGCTGATGCGGGTAATACACGGCCACATCCTGTGGTGCGCCTGCAGGACACGATCCCACTTTCCCATCGTGGGAGAGGTTAAATAGGGGAGGGGCGCGCCCCTTAGGATTTTGCCCCTTCCGCGCCCCTCTACCCCTTGCCCTTCTTCTTCTTATTATTTCCGGCGACAGCGCCGCCGTCAGTGCTTCTCTGTAGCAGCGCCGCCGCCGCACTTTTCTCCCCACACCCCTGCATCTTCTCCACCGCTACGGGCCTCCTCCACGACGGGTCGCTGCCAATCTAGGCCTCTGCCCCCCGTCGCCGCTAGCGCCAGCGAGGGCAACGAAGACCAGATGACGGAGGAGGAGCTCGTCATCGCTGAGCAAGAAATGGAGGAGGACTCCGCGGCGGCTGACCGTGGCGCGTGGGCTAGATCTTGGGTCTGCCAAGACGACCTGGATTGGCTCTACCGCACCAGGCGCATCCCCGTCGGCGTTGCGACTCGTCTTTCCTCCTCCGAATTGGCCCCCTCACCCAATCCGGGTGAGTACGTCATGTTTTTTTTTCCCATTTCCAATGGGGGTTCGGTTTGCCGGTCAGCGACTTTTTCCGGGATTGTCTTAGCATATACGAACTCCAGCCGCACCACCTTCCTGCCAACGTCATCACTTCTCTCTCCGCTTTCGCTTCAACGATCGAAGGCTACGCCGGACTTTGGCCCACGAAGGAACTGTGGATCCGGTTTTTTGGCCTTCGTCGCAATGTCATCCCGAACATCCAACTTGATCCGGAGGACAAGCAGCTCACTCAATTTGGAGCCGCATCCATCTCACCCCGGAGGCTTTCCGTTTTCCCCTGGGTCACCGGGCTGGATTCCTGCAAAGGGTGGGCCCGGACTTTCTTTTATGTCCGGAATACAGGCACTGAAGACTTAATCCGGCTGCTCCCCTATACTCTGGGTCCACCTAACCTAGAACTGTGGGACATCGTTCCCAAGAAGTCCACGGCCCTGGCCAACCAGGTTAACAAAAGGTTCGCAGAGCTGAAGAAGCTGGGGTTGCGCAACGAGGATGCTATGATTACGTTCGTGCGCAATCGAATTTCCCCCCTTCAGAAGCGCACCCACAAGGTGTGCCACATCAGCTTCGGCCGCGACCCCAACCGGACCTCATCCTTTGAGTTGAGCAACATGGAGATATATCGCCGGGTTAACGCTCTTTTCACCACCCACAAGGACTTCTCCTCTGAGTGGACTTGGGGAATTGAGCATTATTGCCGTGACAGGCTTCCTCCCGCGGTAAGCTTCGTGGTGCAAACTTATTCCGGACTAATTATATGTCGGTCCTTGTTGTATTTTTGACTCTGTTGTTCGTTCCTTTTCTCAGCTGTTCCTTCAGCAGACCCTTGAGGACGGCACAGATCCGACCCTTAAGTGGTCGCCGGACCAGGAGACCCCGGATGAGGAAGAGCCGGACCAGGAGATGTTCCTCCTGATGACCGACGCTAAAAAACGACCCACGGGTAAATCCTCTTCTATTAGAGATTGGCCCGATGATGAAGATAGCTCGGATGTCGAGGTGATTGAACCTGTTGATGTTGTCCCCCTTTCTTTTGCTTTTCCGGCATCAGCCAATCTCGGTGGGCATATCCACGAGGACCCTCCCCTTGCTACGGGCGAACCTGTTCCGGTAGCGCCGAAGAAGAAGTGCGGAGCGGTGCCAAGTTCTTCCTCCGGACCTTCTCAGCCTGCCAAAAGGCGAAAGAAGTCCGGAGACAAAACTGCCTCCAAGCCAACAGGAAAGGCCCCAGCACGAAGGGCTCGGAAACCCAAGGATCCCCAAACCTCAGATGCGTAAGTCACTTTTTCCTTCTGCAACTTGCTCTTCCTTGTATTGTTGTAATTTCTCTTCTGACATTATTTAATTTGGCAGGGCTGCGGTGGAGGTCCCTTAGAGTGGATCTAGCATCTCTTCGTCGCTCCGGCCTAGCCCTTCTCCTCCTCGTGACGACGAGTCACGCCTGCTGAGCCCTATTCCTGAGGGTTCTGCGGCTGCTCCGGGTTCTGTTCCACCTCGTCAAGAGGAGGATAACCTTGGAGCGGGGGAGACCGGCCCAGCCAAGGCGATGGCATCCACCACTTCGGCTTCGCCGCAACCAGCAGCCACCGAAGCTATCTTGGCACCAGCACCAGCTCCAGCACCAGTAACCAAATCAGTACCAGCACCAGTTCTAGCATCAGCACCAAGCCCGGTAGCAAGAAAATCAGTAGCTGCACTAAGTCCAGCATCAAGAACATCAGCGCCAAGCTCCTCCGCCTCGTCCGAGTCTTCTCAACCTCGGCGAGGAACTATCCCGGCAGCTCCTAAGGGACAATCCGCTGCAACTAGTTCCTCTTCTCAGCAAGCAAAGGGCAAAAAGGCTCCCGATACTACCAAATCATCATTCGTCGAGGCTGGGCAGCGTACCCTTGCATCAATGCTTCACAAGAAGGCTCCAGCAGCGAAGGACGCCCCTGCCGAGCCAACCGATGCACAACAGATGGTTCTGCATACTAGCCCGGCCCTTGCCTTGGTTGAGAGGAAAGAGGCGCACGCGAAGGGCTTGGTGGCACCCCATATGCCCACCGGCGAGTGGTACCCTCCAATGTTGATTGAATTTGTCAACAACTGGAACAAGGCTGAGTTCGTCCAAGACGACAATATCCCGGAGAGGTTCGGCCCGCCCGAGTTTTCCGCCCAAATGAACACAGCCGCTAAGGCAATCAACCTCGTCGGGAGGATGATGGAGGTACGTCGCTTCCCCTTTACATGCTATAGATAATGATGATATAACCATTAGTCCCCGAGCCTCCGGGGGAGTAACTCGTTACTCGGCCGGATGCTCTTTAAAAAACTAACGTAGCTCCATGAGAACTTCGAATATGCACACACCTAGAGCCGGGTTAAGTTCCACTTGGCCCGGATCTTAGTACACTTCAAATATGCACACACCTAGAGCCGGGTTAAGTTCCACTTGGCCCGGATTTTAGTACCCTTCGAATATGCACACACACCTAGAGCCGGGTTAAGTTCCACTTGGCCCGAATTTTAGTACACTTCGAATATGCACACACCTAGAGCCGGGTTAAGTTCCACTTGGCCCGGATTTTAGTACCCTACGAATATGCACACACCTAGAGCCGGGTTAAGTTCCATTTGGCCTGGATTTTAGTACACTTCGAATATGCACACACCTAGAGTTGGGTTAAGTTCCACTTGGCCCGGAGTTTAGTACACTTCGAATATGCACCAAGCTAATTTATGTTTCTGTATCCCTTTCAGGTGACCACCAATCGCCGGAGTGCTGAATTCCAACGTTTGCTGGATACCCACAAGATGCTACGCGCAAAGCAGGCTGCACTTCTCGCGGAATACGAGAAAAGGGGTAAATTTCTTCCTTAGCGCTTCTTCGTTTTTCTTCATCTTCCTCTGCCGAACTAATCTCATCATTTGGTTTCCGCAACTTGGGTGGAGGCTGAGAACACTATTATGCGGAAAAATCTGGAGCAGATCAAGGGTAAGTCATTTGTGTCCGACTTTGCAGTGCTTTCCATTTCCTTCTCTCCTTGGCTCGGCAAACATTCATACCTCGGCTCTGCCAGGTCAACACACTATTTCAGCATCACTTGAAGATATTGTACCCGTGCCTGATATGATGCTGCATTTTCTCGAACAAGCAGAGCAGCACCAAGCCGAGCTTAAGAAGAAAGATGATGAGCTTGCCCCCCTCCGGACCAAGGACGATGAGATCGCCAGGCTCAAGGCTGAAATGGAGAAGATGAAGGCCCAAAACCAATCCGAGCTCAAAAAGGTTGGCCAGGATTACACAGAAGAGCGCGAGCGCCTCAATCTCCAGATCGCCAAGGACCAAGATCTACTCAAGGAATCCGACATCCAGCTTGGGTCGGCGAATGCTGAGCTTGAGCAGCTTCGGAAGAGACGTGATGACTGCACCAGGGAGTTGACCCGGATCCTCAGCCATATATCACGTAAGTTCCTTTCCCTTATCCGACCTACTTCTCCGAGTTACTTCATATGTCTTTTCTTGACCTTCTTCTTTTGTCCTGTTTCCAGGAAAATTTCCAGAGGGCACTGCTAGTGCGAGCGCAGCAGTTGCAGACTTCCGTCGAGAAAGGGGTACTCCGGCCTCTCCTGATGGTGAAGAGATTCCTTATGACCTGGAGGACCTGTTGGTCAGCTTGTCATCTCGCGTGGAGCTCATCAAGAATTATGGCAAGGACATCCTTGACGTTGCAGTTCGCATCTTCAACACGTTCTGGCCCGGAGAAGATACTCCGGAGACCACCGCAATGCTAGTTGAGAAGCTAATGGAAACCGAGACCCAGCTCGACCTCTGGAGAGAGTCTGCTGGACGTGCCGCAACTGATACCATTCTTCACCACATACTCACGTGGTATGAGAAGATCGATCTCAACCTCCTTACACGTCTACGCATAGGATCCAGATGGACCAATGACCCATAGTGGGTAGCTCGGCGCCAGGCTTGCGCCCATAGCCTCATCGAATACGCTCCCATTCATGAATGGGCTGAGGGACCGAGCTTCCTGGAAGCCGCTGGGGACGAAGAGGTTGAGCACGATGAAGATGGCTCGGACGGTGAAGGAGAAGATGACGCCTCGGATATTGAAGGCAGCGAACACGATGCCGAACTTCCTCCTCCTGTTGCTCCTTGAGCGAAAACACTTGAAAATTTATCAGATCCCCGGTATGCCGGGTGGAGTTGTATCCCATATACATGTGATATCTTGCTACTAAGTTATTATGTCGGATTAACTTGGGCGTAGTCCCCGAGTTTCTTTTTCTTGTTCGTCCAATCTTCTGGCACGGCTCGTGTCTACCTTGATTTGGTTTTACGACTTACGAATCTAAGCTTCAAAAACTATCTTAACAATACTGGAAAACTTTTAGACTTAGCTCAAAAATAAAACTTCATAATAACTTGAAAAATAAATATAAGGTTAGTCCGAAAAACAAACGTCGGCTCGAATAAATTCTTTCCCTTAGTCGTTTTTCATGTGCTACGCAATTCCAAACTTGTTCTCTTGCTTGCCATGAAGCCAATTCTTGTTGGACAGCAGCAAGTCGAAGAGTTGGGTTCTTGGTGCTCACACACTACTGATCTGAGTTAAGTAGAACAACTTATTCCAGCTAATGCACAAAAGACAACAAATGTTATTAAGGCAGTCCCCGAGTTACTGCTCGAGGTGCCAACATTTCATTGATAAGCTCATTGCCGACATACATATCGACATATGAGAAGACTCAGATACATACACTTCTTAGCTAAGTGTAGAAAGGACGAAGTAGAGCTATGTTCCATGGTCGCTTAGATTCCTCACCGGACCTGTCCGCCTTGTTCTTTTCTTGTGGCTTTGCATCTATAAGATAATAAGAATCTTTGTGCAATGCCTTGCTCACGATGAACGGCCCTTCCCATGGGGGGGATAATTTATGCATGCCAGCAGTACGTTGTACCAACCGGAGCACCAGATCGCCTTCCCGAAAGACTCGGGGGCTTACTTTCCGGCTATGATAGCGTCAGAGATTTTGCTGATATATGGTGGATCTGGACAATGCCAGTTCTCTCGCTTCTTCCAGCAGAAAACATCATTTTGCTGGGCTTCTTGCACTTCGGCTTCTGTGTATTGGGTGACCCTAGGCGAATCATGCTCTATGTCGGATGGTAATACAGCTTCTGCCCCATATACCAGAAAAAACGGTGTATAGCATGTTGATCGATTCGGAGTTGTTCTTAAACTCCACAGTACCGCTGGTAGTTCTTCTATCCAGCACCCCGCTGATCTTTGCAGTGGCTCAATGAGCTGGGGTTTTATCCCGGATAATACTAATCCGTTGGATCTTTCCACTTGTCCGTTTGATGTGGGGTGGGCTACCGAGGCTACGTCCAGCCGGATCTTCTTATCCCGACAAAAACGCGCAAATGCTCCTTCCGCAAAATTTGTGCCATTATCAGTTATGATACTGTGAGGATAACCGTACCTTAAGATGATTTCCTTAAGAAACGTTACGGCCGTAGCTCCATCACATTTTCTTATAGGCTTTACTTCAATCCACTTTGTAAACTTATCCACTATTACCAAAATGCGAGTCATATTTCCCCTCGCTGGTTTGAACGGGCCGACCATATCCAAGCACCATACGGCAAATGGCCAACTGATTGGTATGGTCTTGAGTTCCGACATAGGCATATGTGTCTTGGTAGCGTACCTCTGACAACCATTACATTTTCTCACCAGATCTTCTGCTTGCTCTAAGGCACTTGGCCAGTAGAATCCATGCCAGAAAGCTTTTGCTACCAAGGCTCGGGACGAGGCATGATGCCCGCATTCCCCTTGGTGTATATCTCGAAGGATGTCAAGCCCTTCTTCCGGGTCAACACATCGCTGGAGGACATTGGTCACACTTCTTTTGTATAGTTCGGAATTGATGATCGTGTACGCCTTTGCCCTCCTCTATGTTTGCCTAGACAACACTTCCTCAGTGGGTAACGTTCCATCTTTCAGGAATTGAAATATAGGTAGTGCCCAAGCTGGTATTGCTCGCACAGGGAACACATCCTCATCAATCTCCATTTGATCCACCGGCATAACTTCAACTGGATCGCGCTGAGCAGTCCCCGGGTCTTGTGAAGCAGTCCCCGGGTTCACTGAAGCAGCCCCCAGGTTTGCCGAGGCAGTCCCCAGGTTTCGCGCACCACTTCCCATGTCAATGTCTATGGGCACAGCTCCGGATTCTGTGTCCTCCGGGACATAGATTGAGTCGGTTTCTGGGGAGGGCCTAATGGATGGTTTCCTGAGGTTCTCTAATGCTACACCCAGTGGAATTGCTTGTCGGGTTGACCCGAGCTTTGACAGCATGTCGGCAGCCTCATTTTCCACCCGGGGTACATGGTGAAATTCGCATCCCTCAAAGTAACCAGATATCTTCTGCACATGAAATCTGTACAGTGCCATGTTTGGGTCAAGGGCGTCCCAGAGTCCCGACACTTGCTGCACCACCAAATCCGAGTAGCCAAAACATATGATCTGACGTATCCCAATCTCTTTTGCTACCTTGAGCCCGTGCACAAGTGCTTCATACTCAGCGATATTGTTTGATACCGCGAAATGGATCTGCAGCACGTACTTCAACTGGTCCTTCTTTGGCGAAGTAAGTACAACTCCGGCACCTAGCCCGGTTTTGGTTTTTGATCCGTCAAAGTGCATTCGCCAATAGTTCGGATCTAGGAGTGGTGGTTCGTATTGCACCTCGGCCCAATCCACAAAAAAGTCCGCCACAGCTTGAGATTTGATGGCCTCTCTTCTGTCATATTGCGGTGCATAAGGAGCTAGCTCAATTGCCCATTTTGCGATTCTACCACTCACATCCTTGTTACTCATTATCTCGGATATGGGGGCCTCGCATATGACCCTGATGGGATGCTCCTCAAAGTAGTGCTTCAGCTTCTTGGCTGCCATGTACACGCCATACGCCACCTTTTGATAGTGTGGATAGTTCTGCTTTGAGGCTGACAACACCTCGCTCAAGTAATACACTGGTCTTTGCACCGACTTACCTTCCTCGTCGCGCTCCACCACTATCACTGCACTTACAACTCGGTTGGTTGCGGCTATATAGAGCAACATTGGCTCCTTTGATAGTGGTGAGGCCAGCACTGGTGCCGTGGCTAACATCTTCTTCAGGTGGGCAAAGGCTTCATCGGCCTGTAGTGTCCAAACGAACTTATCCGATTTTCATGAGTTGGTAAAGAGGCAATGCCTTCTCTCCCAATCGACATACAAACCGACTTAACGAGGCCAGGCAACCTGTGAACTTCTAGACATCGTTAAGACACTCCGGCAGTTCCATTCGTTCGATGGCCCGGATTTTGGTTGGATTAACCTCGATACCTCGGCTGGAAACAAGAAAACCGAGCAATTTCCCAGTCGGGACACCGAAGGTGCATTTTTCCGGGTTAAGTTTCATTCGGAACCTCCTTAGGTTCGCAAACGTTTGCCTGATATCGTCAAGGAGCGTTTTGCTTTCCTTGGTCTTGATAACCACATCATCTACGTACACTTGTACATTTTGACCGATTTGGTCATGCAAACATTTTTGCACGTATCTTTGGTACGTTGCCCCAGCATTATGTAAACCAAACGGCATGGTGCGGTAGCAATAAGCCCCATACGGGGTAATAAACGCAGTATTTATTTGATTATCCGGATTCAGAGGTATCTGGTGGAAACCAGAATATGCATCAATGAATGACAACAGTTCACATCCAGCAGTTGAGTCTATGACCTGATCTATTCTTGGCAGCGGAAATGGATCTTTTGGACACGCCTTGTTCAGGTTTGTGTAATCGATACACATTTGCCAAACCACTGCCACGTTCGGATCATCCTTCTTCTTCTCCACCAGCACCGGATTAGACAGCCAATCCGGGTAAAGAACTTCCATGATAAATCCTGCAGCTAGCAACCGAGCTATCTCATCCCTGATGACTTTCCTCCTATCTTCAGCGAAGCGGTGGAGGGGTTGCTTCACTGGCTTGGCTCCGGGTCTCACATTCAAAGAGTGCTCGGCCAACTCCCTCGGAACACCTTGCAAGTCCTTTGTGGACCAAGCAAAAATGTCCCGATTCTCACGGAGGAAGCTGACGAGCTCGCTTTCCTATTTATCACTTAACCTGGCACCAATTGTTACAGTGCGCTCCGGGAACATGTCATCAACAGGAACCTTCTTGGTATCTTTCGTGGCCTGGAAGGAGACACTTCCATGCGGGTTACTCAGCGCCGGCATATACTGCTGCGCGGACTGAGCCAACGCCGCCACCTCTTGAATTTTCCTTTTTTCCTACGCAATCACAAGTGACTCGGCTAAGTTAGACCCGGCCGACGCATACTCCATGGAACGTCGGAAATCCCCAGCAATGGTAATCACCCCATTTGGTCCGGGCAACTTCATCTTCAAGTAACTAATATGACAGCTTGCCATGAACTTGTTCAGCGCTGGCCTTCCGAGTAACGCATGGTACGCACTTTCTAAATTCACCACCTCGAACTCCAAATTTTCGGTTCGGCAGTTATCCCTCGTGACGAACATGACGTCAACCCGGACCTTGCCTATGGGCTCACAAGAGATGCCGGGCACAATACCATGGAAAGTTGTCCTCGTGGCCTGTAGCATGTTCTCTGAGATACCCAACTTGCGCATTGTGTATCAGTACCTTTGAGAACCTTACGTTAATGCTAGGTCCAATGAATGTCGGATCCAGCACCAACGCATACGAACCAAGGCTTGGCATAAGCTTGGGATGATCACTGATGCTCCAGGTGATTTCCTAATCGGACCAAGGCATGTACCTAGTCACTGCAGGCATCACTGCATTCACCTCCATATGCCTACGCTGCAAGCTCTTTCTATCTGTTTCCTTAGTGGTGAACACACAATAGCTTTGATGATGCTCTATGTACTCATTTCTCCCTTCATTTATGGGGTACCTCTGATCCGGCTGATGCTGATTTTCCACTTGATGCACCACATCCCTTCTCTCATTGTTATCATACCTCGGCGGAGGGGGAGGCAACATTAGCTGTTGCGTGTTCGCTCCGGAGAGTAATTGCTGTTGGGGTAACTCCTGCCGAGGCTGATCATTCAGGGGTGCCTGAGCATTCCCCGAACCACCTTGTTCAATCTTGCGCATCCACTCACATTGCCTCGTCGTATGACCCGCTGGGTTACTCGGATTTGGCGTGTGAAACTTACACGGCTGGCCCAACATTGACTCATAAGTATACCTCGGACGGTCCTTCTTTTCTTGCCACTGCTTCTTTTGCTCTGGCGTCCAAGTTTTCTTGCCATCGTTTCTCGGAGTCCGCTGCCCTCCAGTTTTTTAGCGTTGACTGCCCCCTGCTCCAGGCTGATCTTGATTCACAGCTACAACTTGGTGCGAACTGGATCGATGATCCGGTCTATCATCTCTCCTTTTCCCTCTGTAGTCATTCCTCCGGGATGACCCGGCTCCATCTCTCTGGTCGTACTCATCGTTTGAATCGTTTGACACGAGCCTAGGTTGGTTCGGATCACCCAGAGCATATGAATCTGCAATCCGGATCATCTCTGCTAACGTAGTTGGCATTTTCCTTTGCAACTTCTGCCACAGCTCGCTGGCATATCTGCACCCTTGTGCAAACCATGTTATGGCCTGTGATTCTATCACGCCTTCACATGAGTTTCTCACGGTACACCACCGGGTTAAAAACTCCCGATCAGTCTCATTTGGTCTCTGTTTGCACATAGCTAGGGTCTGCGGCCTATTTGGCCACTGATACGTACTCGAGAAATTGCTCATGAACATTTCCTCGAAATCTATCCAGCAGTTGATGCTTCCTGGCGGCAAATTGTTCAGCCATACCCTTGCTGGCCCTTCCAACATTTGGGGTACGTATCGCACAGCCCATCTCAAGTTGCCAGTGGCAATTTTCACAGTTGTAGCATAATTTATCAGCCAATCCTCCGGCTTTGTACTGCCGTCATACGTCTTCGTGCCCCTGGGTAGCTGGAAGTTGGGTACCGGTGGCTCCTTCATGATCCAGGGTCCAAAACATGCTAGACCCGGTGGACCTTGACATTCAATTTGTTTCGACCTATACAGTCGATCCAGTTTCAACCTGGCATCATCCGACATCAAATCCCTGCTTCCCAATCTTGACCCTATCACATGATAGTCCGGTCTTGGGTATCCCACATTTGCCATTTCCAAATCTCCATCATTATATCTGTCTTGCTCTCGTGGAGCAGCTTTCTGTTGCATACCTCGGCCGGCACTTTGCTCTTGCCTTGGTATATTCCGCTGCTGCGGTTGTCCTGCTCCAGCCGAGTTTCGCTGTCCGGCATTGCCGTTAACGGCATTCCCTTGACCACCATTGCCTTGGTCGCGGTTACCTCGGCCAGCTTCACCTCGGCTCACACTCCGTCGATCATCATTTTTCTGTGCTTCTTTTCCTTTCCGTGCCCGTGTTGGGTCATACGGGATGATCTGTTTGTTCCGTCTGGCCGAGGTTACTACCTCTTCTCTCCTTGGACCACCATGAGGAGACGATGCGGCTCCAGCTGATTTCTCCGGGTTACCCACCGCCGAATGGACGATCTTTGAGGCTCCAACTCTCTTCGGGTTAGCTCTGAGTAGTTCTTTGTTTTGTCTGTTTGTGATCCGAACCAGCTCGTTAACCCTATCTTGTTGTCTTTGCCGAGCCTCTCCCGTTAGACCCTCTAACTCGGATGCAGCTGCATCCGCTGCTCTGAGGTTCTTTGCCGGGGTACTATACCTCGGCAGCCCCACGGACAAACAGTTTTCTGATTCCTCAATTCCAGTATCACCTTCTCTGTTCATCTCGCTCATGAGATTTCTTCCCTTCACTTTTGCAGTGTCAACTTTGTTCGCCTTTACATACTCACGCAACGTCATATTCAACAATTGCTGAGCCGCGGTTATCTTTTTTGCACCCTCTAGTATTTTTTGCCTAGTTTCTTCTAGCTCGGCCTGCGCCTGAGCTGGATCTACTGCTGCTACCACAGGGTTTGCAAAGCTATCTATTACTTCCCTCAACACATTCTCTAGCCTCTCTAGTGGAGGACCTCTACCTTTACAAGGTGCCTTAGGCGTTACCTCCGGATCTGGCGCCAGATCCTTGCTTGCGCCTACACCTGGCGCAGTCATCATCACCTCCGCATGGTCCGGGGAACGAGCGACACGCACCCCGCGAACCACGGTGAGGGGTGGCTCCCCCGCCTCGACGACGTGACGCGAATGAACACACGACACGTCAACAGCGACGTAGACCTTGTGCGCGTCGAGCTTGACGAAGAGGCCGTTGCGCGGAAGTGGGCGCGTGCCGAAGCAGCCAACGTTGTCGCTGACAAAGTCCAGCGCTCCAAAGCGCTGAACGATCCCGGAGACGATGCGTTCGCCGGTGCCGAAGAGGTTTCCCGTCCAGATCTTGACCCCTGCTAGCGCCGCGAGCCCCACGGTGGGCGCCAACTGTCGTGGTGGTGTCACGGCAGATGCCATGGATAGGCTAAAGGTGGGGACTAATACACAATAGGGGAATCCAGGGAGGGATAGTGAAGTGATTCTCCACACAGAAGTTTGTATTTGCTTTGTTTCCAAGATTACAAGTGCTCCTAGAGCTGTGTTGGCGAGAGGAGGAAGAAGGAGCTCTCTTACTCTCACATACAGATCACCCTCAAAACCCTAGCCAAAATAGAATAGCGGAACCCCCTCTACTGAAAACCTAGCCCTCCTTATATAGAGGGAGCTAGGTCTCTTCCTAGGGCATACGTGGAGGCATATTCCTAAGAATATGCCTCCTCCCAAAGTAGTAAGCCAACCGAGGTGCTTTTCCCCCGCGTCACACACGCAGAGGCTATGTGAGCCTCTGCGGCGCCCGCGTCAACCGACATGGGCGTCGTCACCCTTGTCGGCCACGCCCCGGTGGTCCTGCCCTTGTTTGCTTAGCTCAGGTAGTGCGTACCGGGGCTTCTTTTGACCAGCGAGATTCCTTCCTTCTCTTAGAAGCTAGACGTGACCCGGACCATAGTTGATCCGGCCACACTCGTTCCTGCATACAAGTAAAACAGACATCTCCGACTTACTCCTTAAGTCGGTTGAGACTTAGTCAGGTGAACGCCCCCTGGTCCGGGTTACCCCGTGATTTGGCCTGCCTTTAGGTGACCCGGCCAGCATCCGCTTTGGCCTTGCCGAACCTCGGCTAACTCGGCATTTATACCCGGCGTGACCCTACCCGGGGGTATCCCCCCAACACGGACACAATCCCGAGTCTCACTCGTGATCGATCAGTTGGTAGCGGCTCCTAGCAGAACGTGCCAACTCCCAAGTACCAATAAGTCATGATGACATACCTTCCAATGTGACTTTCGTCTAAGTCCCTTTTGCCTCACGATATACCTTGTCGAACTATAGGCGAATGATCATCATCCCTTAAATAGTCCGAATCTCTTTCTCGATCTGAGATAAGTGATTCATCCGACTAACTCTTAGTCGGCTGCCTCGGTTAACACTTAATCCGAGACGCGCATGGCCATGCTTTCCGAATCATATCTTCCGAGAGGGCCCAAAGAATATCTCTCTAGATGGAGGGGCAAAATCCTGTCTTGGTTATTCACATCACGCAGCTTGATTCTCAGCTGACCCGAACTCCGCCTTTATAACTTCCCAGTGACGGAAAAACGTTTGACAGAACCTAAGTCAGAGATCCTCAACTCGGATTGTGCAATAACCTCATGTCTAAGGATTACATTGATTGAGACATCCAAATGACGACTTGTTCGTTGCATCTCAATATGGGTCAGTCCGACTCGCTAAACTCTTTAGCCGAATCCGTGTAAGTCGGAATAGCATCTCCATGCCCATAACAAGTGGAACCTAGTCATCTGCCGACTTTCACATTGGTCTAAGTTGTGTGTCCGGCACAACCTCAATGACCAAGGACAATTAGTATGAATAACATGAATATGTAGTTCCACAATCAAATCACATATTCGATGATACATATCAGCAGTTCATACATGGACCATAACCTTATGAATACACAGGAATATCATCATACATGATTTCCTCTAGCGCATATTCCCAACAGACACTCACCTATATGGGCCTAGGGGAATGCATTGTGTATTTGGCTACTAATCGTAGGGGTTGCCGGAGTGACAGAAACCTGAACCCCCGTTAGGAAACCATTGCACAACAGACGTAAGGGTCTTAGAATTTAAAGTTGTGGTTAGGTTTCTACCTTAATTACTTTCTTGTACTTAGGGATGTTTCCAAGGGGTATAATCACAAGTATGTATTAGTCCTAGGAAGTTCGGTACATTAGCACAGGTTCACCCACACAACACTTAGCAAGCTAAAGAAGATTAATCAACTATATGAACCAAAAGCACTTGACAGTCTTCCCATATGTCCTCGAGAATGTTTGGTCATCTTAAGTAATACAACCGGCTTGTCCTTTGCTGCATAAAGGATTGGGTCACTTGTTGCATTTATTCCTACTATCTTTTATTTACTCATATTTTGTTTACTTGCTTTATCAAAAACCCCTAAAAATCCGTTTGCTAAGTATATGCAGAGAATTCTTGATCCATACCACTAGCCAGCACCTTCTGCTCCTCGTTGGGTTCGACACTCTTACTTATCGAAAATACTGCGATACACCCCCTATACTTGTGGGTCATCAAGCCTATTTTCAGGCACCGTTGCCGGGGAGTGAAGTGCTATTGGAGAGTGGAACTGGTAAAGGAAACTTCTACTATGAGTATTGTTTACTTCTGCTAGTTGCTTTATTTTCTTCATGGATAATTCGCTAAGTTTTTTATTTGGTAATGCTACTACCACTGCTAAGGTAGTACATAAACCACCACCTGCTGAGAATGATGTTTTTTAAATACCTACAAGAATTATTGATCGTGTTATGGATAACTACTATGTTGGGGATGGAACTGTCCATCCTGGTGATCATTTACTCTTTATACACGAATTATGTGGGTTGTTCAAGTGTGCAGGTATTACTACAGATCAAGTTAAGAAGAAGTTATTCTCATTATCGCTGAAAGGAAGAGCTGAGGAATGGTATAAGCTGCTGAAGAATGGTCAAGCTCTAGAATGGGAGGAAATAGTTCCTCTCTTTTATTCAAAATTTTATCCTCCTAGTGAGATTCATAAAGATCGGAATCAAATATACAACTTTTGGCCTCTTTATGGAGAGAGTACAGCTCAAGCTTGGAGGAGATTGAAGTTACTAATGCTCAAATGTCCCATTCATGAGCTCCTCAACAATATTATTATCAATAACTTTTATGCAAGGCTTTCTCTTCATGATAAAGATTTATTGGATGCTTCTTGTGCTGGATCATTCACTCGCATGGAAGAAGAAGCTAAATGGGATCTTCTGGACCGTATTCAAGACAATGCTAAAGCTTGGGAAAATGACAAAGGTAGAAAGTCAGGTATAAATTATGATTATGAATGCATTGAATCTTTTATGGGAACTGATGACTTTCAAAATATTAAAAATGCTTATGGTCTAGACTCTCAAGCTATTGCTTCTTATTTTAAGGCTTTTGCTTCCTACATTGAAGTGCCTAAAAAGAAGTGGAATAAGTATCATGAACCTTATTAATATATTGCTAAGAGTGTTCCTGCAAGAAATACTGAAGTTTATACTGCTAATAATGTCTTACCTGAACCTTATATTGAGAAAATGCCTTCCCTAGTTAAGGTAAAGGAACATTCTATGATAGCTAGTATGGTTAATGAAAGTACAAGTAAAGCTGTTGAACCTGATAAACAAATGGTTTATGAACCAATAATAGCAAATGTGAAAGATTTTGTTACTAAATATGAAGAAGAGGGACACGCTATCCTTTGTAAGGATACCTCTAATATTGTTTCACAAAGTAGTGTTATGAGAGCTAGTATTCCTGTGTTTTCTGTTAGAATAAGTGATCACTACTATGATTGTTCTTGTGATAGCTATATTGTTAAGTTTATGCATGATACTGAGAGTTATTATGAGAGAGGGAAAAGTGTTCTTATGCATCTCAATAATATCAAGTTTCCCTGTTTTATGCTGAAAGTTTTTATGTTGCACTTCTTTTGCCTTCTTATGCAAGTAGCATCTGGTTTCAACAACTTGTTTGTTTACAAAATTCCCTTTCATAGGAAGTGGGGTAGACTTAAATGTGTGTGTTTTTGCTTCTTAATTCTCTCTTTCACTTCAATTCATATTCCTGAGTGAGCATCTTCAAAATTATCATGCCCATCTTAATGGCTATAAAGAAAGAGCTTTTTCGGAGACAACCCAATTTGTTTTTGCTTTCAGTTTGTTTTTGTTTATTTGAGTCTTGGAAGTTATTAATTTGATAATAACCGCTCCTTATCCATTTTGTTTGGTTTTTGTGTCAAGATCAACTTCTAATGAGAGAGAAGTAATATTTGGGGAAGTTGTTGTCCCGAAACAGATTTTTGTGTTGCACCGTAAAAAATTGTGAGAGATCTTTGTATGTCGGATTAAGCTGTAAATTTTTTTTGCTTCTGCCCTAGGTTGTTATTCAACTTTCGTTAGTTTTTCACTTTTTGATTTGAGCAACAAAAGATTTTTGAAAAAATTGATCTTTACCTACTAGTCTGTTTTGATAGATTTTGCCACTCTTGCATTTGCTTCTTTCTTCGATTTCCTTTTTGAATTCGTTTTGGGTTTTCGGAAGGAGTTGCTATAGTAGCTTATGTTTTGATGGTTTCAGTTGAAGTTGAACTCAAAAGGTTTTATCACTTCGCTAATACTAATGTTGCTAATGAGAACTGTGTGAAGTTTTGTGTGAAAGAAATTTCCAGGTAGTGGAGATAATGGTGTAATTAGGAAGAGAAGGGTTTTATGACTCAAGTAGTAAGTGTATGAAGATAAAGATATCGATGATATTCAAGTGGTGACTTCGGAAGAATCTACTAGATACCAAATTCAGAGACCTGCAAAGTCTGTTTTCAAATAGGTAACAGTTCTGGTAAGAAAAGTTCCACGAAAATACAATTCAACTATATTTTTGCAGTTTTTAGTCAATAGGAAAAGCTACGAAGCAAAAGAGAGACGGAAATGGAGCCAGGGTGGCTCACACCACCCTGTGGCGCGGGCCCACCCTTGGCCGCGCCACTAGGTCATGAGTCCACCCCGGACTCCGCCTCCGACTCGTTTTCTCCCAGTACTTTCCTCTTGATATGAAACTTCGTAATATATAATACCCCGGATCCCCCGAGGTTCGTATATCGTGTTTTCGTTGTGTTTTTGTTTCGATCTGTTTCTACCAGGACATAATCTTTGAAGCTTAGAAGCACAATTGTGTCCGCCAAGGATAAAGGGAAGGAGCCGATGGAGGAAGATCTTCAAGACCCCAAGCAGGGGCTGGTACCTTTAGTCACTTGCCCTGCATCAACGGAAGCCCTACGAGTCACTAAGGAGTTCTGCAATAAGTATCGAGACTTGCAGAGGAAGGTGAACATGCTTCAATGGGATAATAATAGGCTTCACAAGATGCTGGAAGATTTCCTCACATCAACTAAGAAAATATTACCACCACCGAAGGAGTAATTTGTCATCAGGTTTGGCATCCCCTTGGTTTGTTCCAAGCTTGGGGGAGTGTCGTGGTATACATTCACTATCTTCTATCTTTTTACCTTATTAGTAGAGTCATATCATGAATAGAGAAGTTATTGCGTAGGATGGTTTGCATTATGGAAGTGTTCCCTCTCTCGTTAGATATGTATCCCTTGGTGTGAGTTGCCTTTATGGAATATTAATGAGAAGTTCTATCATTTACTCTTTTGCATAGCTTATATTAGTTTTCAATTCGTGGTATATGATTGATCTTGTTGTTAGTATTGGTAGCACTTTGGGATCATTGAGTTAATTTAGTTGGTTTTGGCAAACCTGGCTCGGTCAGTAGCAACACTATTTTTGAGAGTTGAATGAAAAAGATAAAAGTACTCTAAAGAAATATAATTTCATCATCTTTCTTTCTTGATTTGCTCATAATTCTAGTATTCTCTAGTTAAGATCTTTTATGCTTCCAAGGAAGATTGCATGTTTGTCTTTATCATCGTATGTTTGTTTGTTTCCTTCAATTCTTATACTTGCTACCCAGCCTTGCTAGCCAAAAACCTATACTGGGAGGGAATTCTTCTTGTGCATCCACTTCCTTTAAACCAAACCCATGCCATTTGAGTCCACCATACCTACCTAGTAGCATTATTGCTATTCCAAGTAAATTCTTGTTTTATCTACCTCCCAAATTAAACTTGTTATGTGAAAATTAGTGATTAAAGCTCTCACGAACTTGTTGGAACACTTTACTTTCTTGCATTTAATAAACTTGAACCATTGGGTCCTTCTTTGTTGCGTATATGCTTGCGCTTAATGAGTTGAAGTTAGCAGAACCATGTATCATGGGGAACGCTTTCAACATTACACTGGTACTTTGTACCTAGTTGATATCATGTTCTTTTGCTTATGGATCCCGGCGGTGTGAAATAAAAGTGGAACTTGTAAGATCATGGAGTTTATATGTGTGTTAGAGAAACGCCTAGGCCGCTAGCCTAAGCCATTCCTAATCATGGTAGAAACTTGCAGCATAACTATAGTGAGCATTCTATGAAGCATCCTCAATAAAAACCTATGCAAATAGCAAATAAAAAGATCACTGAGATGGTCACTGTATGTTTGCCTTGTCATTTTGATTATGGGATAGCTCCTGTGTCATGTTCAAGGGGTACCCCGTTGGCGGTTCTCAATGATACACATGTATTTACAATGACAAGAGCTTACTCGTGACTGAAGTTGAGTAGCATGAGGTTCGGTACTCATAAGTAAGGGGCATGAGATTTCAACTTATAACTTGTCAAGCATATCCTCTTAGTTGTGTCACTTTAACCTTAATCACAAAAAGATGCCTATGATAGGGGCAATGAGAGCTGAAAGCTAGTAAGTATCATAATTTTTGGGAGCTCTTTATGAGACTTGCAATCCCTGCTTCCCTCTGCGAAGGGCCTTTCTTTTTACTTTGTAGTTGAGTCAGTAAACCTATTCCCTGCTATCTCAGCAAGTATTTTGAGTTGTTGTGTTTCATTCATTCATATGATGATTTATTCAATCATGTTTCTTATGTTCCTTGTTTTGTACATTGCTCTTATCTTGATGTTTTCTACTTTGAAAGCTATCATTGAAAACCAGTTATTTGTGAACTCCAGCAAATTATCAACTATTCTTCGACCAAGAGCTAAGTTTGCCATTACCAATTATGATTTACTTTATGTATCTTTATTGTGTTTCCTTTACTCATTGCAAGTTGAGTTATATAATAGTGAGTTGTCTTCTATTATGATCTATGTATTTGATGAATGTGATGCTTCTTGTCCGTATTCTTTTATCGACTCTTCACTCCATAGACCTGAGGCCATGTTTATTGAGCTCGGTTTCGCTTGGGGACAAGCGAAGTCTAAGCTTGGGGGAAGTTGATACGTCCATTTTGCATCACTATTCTATGTCATAATTCACTATTATTCATTGATATATTTCGTATTGAGAGGTGATACTTATGTTATTTCATCTGTTTTTGCATGGTTGATGAATTTTGGAGCATGGACCGCTGCAGTCAGGATTCTCATGGAAAAGGTGCTGTTTGGAGGCAAAATTCGTGAAGATTAGAAAATCCGGGAAAATACATGGAAAATCCTATTTTTCTAGAAGACGATGGAAACCAGAAGGGGGGTTGGAGATGGGCCAAAGGGGGCCCACACCACCCCCTGGCGCGGGCCACCCTAGGTCACGCCACCAGCTGGTGTGGCCGCCCTGGTTCACCCCTAGCACTCCCCTCTGGCGTATATATTCCTCCCGAAACCCTAAGACTCGGGGGGCGACCACAGAAAGATTCCGCCGCCTCTACGGGGCGGAAAACACCAAGAGAGAAAGATCTCTCCGGTAGACAGATTTCTGCTGGGGGAATTCCTTCCTGGAGAGGGAAGATCATCGCCATCATCATCATCATCATCATCATCACCACCACCATCATCACCATCAGCACCCTCGTCACCATCTCCATATTGTTGTAAGAATTGTGTTGAATGTTGCATAGTTCATAGGGGAAACTTTCCCGGTGTTGATTACTCTTTGTAGTTGATGCTATTGAGTGAACCATTGAATTATTTTTTATGTTCAGATTGTTATACATCATTATTCCATCTCTGATCATGATCCATATGATGTCTTGTGAGTAGTTCGTTTTGTTCTTGAGGACATGGGAGAAGTCATGTTAGTAGTGGAATTGTGTTGAGAGAGATTCAATAGTTTGATATTTAAGTTGTGGTGTACTTCTTCTAGTGGTGTCATGTGAACGTCGACTACATGACACTTCACCTATATGGGCCTAGGGGAATGCATTGTGTATTTGGGTACTAATCGTAGGGGTTGCCGGAGTGACAGAAACCTGAACCCCCGTTAGGAAACCATTGCACAAGGGACATAAGGGTCTTAGAGTTTAAAGTTGTGGTTAGGTTTCTACCTTAATTACTTTCTTGTACTTACAAATGTTTTCCAAGGGGTATAATCACAAGTATGTATTAGTCCTAGGAAGGTCGGTACATTAGCACAGGTTCACCCACACAACACTTAGCAAGCTAAAGAAGATTAATCAACTACATGAAGCGAAAGCATTTGACAGTCTTCCCATGTGTCCTCGAGAACATTTGGTCATCTTAAGTAATACAACTGGCTTGTCCTTTGCAGCATAAAGGATTGGGCCACTTGCTGCATTTATTCCTACTGTCTTTTATTTACTCGTATTTTGTTTACTTGCTTTATCAAAAACCCCTAAAAATTCATTTGCTAAGTATTTGTAGAGAATTCCTGATCCATACCACTAGCCAGCACCTTCTGCTCCTCGTTGGGTTCGACACTCTTACTTATCGAAAATACTGCGATACACCCCCTATACTTGTGGGTCATCATCCACCTATGCAGTGCCCAGGATGACAGATGGTCATGGTTGGGAGGCCAAGGTCATAGGAGAGGTGCTTATACTAGGGTGTGTAATTGAAAGGTTATGTTTCATTATCTGCATACTAAGTATGATGATTCAGGGTTATCCCTGACAGATGTATCGAATCTTGTGGTGAAAGTGTACCACCTCTGCAGAGTGTCAAACTATTCGAATAGCCGCGTCCGCGGTTATGGACAGTTGGAGTGGCCATATTGTTCCCTTGTCAGATGTTTTCAAAATGAATGATGAATCTTGACTTGACCACAACAGGGTTGTGACTATGAAACTAGCGTCCCAACTTAAGTGATTTTAGAACTTTATTTTATCTTTCTTTATCTCTGAACTCAGCTTAGGTTTCAAAATGAACTTCACAAGTAAACTTAGAGTTAGCTTTCCTACTAGCACTATCTTACTGGTTAGTGATAGTTTGAAAGTACTTAAAGAGTACTCATGGCTTTTGTCCCTGGCTATTCTCATGGCCAGACTACGAAGAGGAATACCAAGATGAAGGACAGCAGGACGGCTATGATAACTAGGACTATCTTCCATCGTCAGCATTGCATGTGACCCTAAAGATGGACCCCATAGCTACGCTTATTATTTATTCCATTGCTTGTTGTATTAAGACTGGATCATGAGATCCTTTATTCGTGTAAGACCTTATTATGGTTTGTAATGGATGATGTACTGTGATATCCAATCTGTTATGTCTCGCAAAAATGGTAATCCATGGATTGCGATGTATGGCATAACAGGCATCTGGGATTAAAAATCCGGGTGTTGACAATTTGTTAATATGATCACAAATTTGAACTCCAATTATGAACTTAGTCTAAGTCCTTTTGCAAATGTCTTGTAGATTATGGCCATCCCCTCAGTTCAGGACATCTTTGGTCCATTAATGAATGAGGAGAAACTTAAATTAGATGGGTCGAATTTCATCGACTAGTACCGACTCCTAAGAAGGATCCTCATAGAAAACCATCTCCTCTATGTCCTTTTGTGAACCCCCAGAAGATTTCCCTGATGAATCTGACGGTAGAGAAGATGCGACTCTTCGTGACCACCGTGATACCTTCACCAAGGTCGAACCCAAAGCTGGGATCATCGTCAGCGGAAAGGGTATATGTGATATACAAGTAATAATTGTTTCCATGAAACACTTATGCAGTTTTCAAGTATTGGATACTCAATCTTGTTTTATTGAAAATAGGACCCTCTGTGTGAGAGTTACAGAATGGAACGAGGCATTGATAGTGTGATGACGGCAAACAAGCTAGTTGATGGCCGACGATAATCCTTCCCTCGAAGTTTATCATTAGGATTACTAGATTTGAATAAAAGCTTTGTAATCAAGTGTGGAACTTATTAGTGTGTCTTGCTTATTGCGATACTGTTATTCATATTAATAAGAACAGTTGTTCCATTTTTATGAATAAATTCTTTTATGATTTACATTGGGATTATAAACAAGTTATTCTAGTCTTTATCTATATGATAAAAGGACATATATGAAAATTTCCAAAATATATTCAAGTTTAAATATTGAATAACACTATTGTTTAAGTCATTGTGGTTATTGCATGTTGTTCATGTTAATGAAAAATGGGGTCTTAGATATTTGATCTAGAGACTTTGCAAAACCATGCCTCATTGGCAAAATGACTAAAACTCCACATTCTTGTAAAATGATGATATATGAAAGATTGTTGAAATTTATACATATGATGTATTGTTTTATCAATAGATAGTGAAAATCATTATTTTATAAACTTCATGGTGTATTTAAGTAAATATGTGTATTTACTTAATGAAATGCAAGTTTGAAACTATTTTAATTATTCAAATGATTTCAGAATGAAGTGGATATAAAATTAACAAGAATTCCAAATCTCGGTGATTTGATCAAACTGATTCAAAATTCAAGTTAATAGCCAATTGACATAAAAGGACTTCTGAAAAACTATTTCACAAATTATGATAATTAGAAAAATTCAAAGTGTATTGAATTGTATGAATATCATACTCATAGTGTATGAAATATATTTGGTCCAAAATGATCTTCTGATGGATTAACACTAGGAATTAGAGTTTAGAGATTGAATTAGTAAACACTCAAAAGTATTATGAACATCTAATGATTCACGGAAACAACACCATATGAGATATGGCAAGCTCGAGTTTCTAGAGATTTTGATAGTTCGAGATCATTGCAAATATTAAATCTTTGTGGTGTATTCTTAGTAAGAATATGAATACAAATTCCAAACTAATACCTGAAGAAGACAAAGTTGGTATTGTCTCAGCGTGGTACTTATTTGAGAAAGTGTCTTCTTATAGAAGTGTTAGTGGAAGGGTATAAGTCTAAGCATAAGTTTCTGCTAACACTTTAGAAAGTAGGATTTAAGAATTTGTTCTACCATTTGCAAAATTTCATTCTTTATTCACTTCTCATATTATTGGAATAAGACATACCTACGAACTACAAAGAAAATTTGATGGACCTAAGTATAAGAAATGCCTTAGAATCATGAAATTGGAAAAGGGTTGATCATAATTGCAAAGTATTCAATAATCGAAGAAAAGGTTGTAACTAGTACAATAGGCAGATTTTGAACAATCAGGAATTGCTGAAGTCTTGTAACAGAAAATTCTCGATTTGATGGAAGAACAAAGAACTTTGGATTTGCCAAGATTGTCGAGAAAGTATGTAAATTGATTGGGAGCTAAGAAGTTTTCGAAGTTGAATATGTGGATGACATATTTAGTGGGAGATGAGTGATATCCTAGAATATCAAATATCGATGAAATATTTGAGTGGGAGCGTGACAATGTTCTTGAATATGTAATTGACATATTAGTGAATAATGTGTTTGGTATTAGGAATGGTTGAAATTTAACATATATTAAATATAATGGATCTATGTGATTAGATCAGGATGTTTAATAAACATTAAATGTCAAAATACTTGAAGTTCTGAAAGTAGTTCAAAAGGACCTAGTTGAGATTCTAAAAATAGTTCAGAATGGATTCAAGTGAAGAATTTGTTCTTACTTGAACAATTAGAATGTATTGAGTGGTGACTCGGTATTCATGACACTAGTTAAAGGAAAGAAAGATGCAACAGATCACCTGTGCCTTAGCCATAGGTTTTTCCAGAAAAAATCCATGTTATTTACACTTGACGTACTGTGACCCAAGTTCTTAATGTAAGAACATGTTTCTGGGTGATTAAAGTACTTTTTGAAGTACTGAGTGATTAATGTTAATCATTGAACTAGAGTTAAGTTTAGCGCAAAGGAAGTGTGGTAAGGGATCAAGGTTGCAAATATTACAATTTGATTAAACTACATAGATATAGAAGTTTTAGGATACTTTAGTGTTAGCAAGTATGATTTTGGTTTAAAGAAAGTTCTACTTTCGACTAAGTGTGTTTTATAGTTATACATGACAACTTGAAAGTTCAATTAACTGATAGATCATCATCGTATATACTAGAAAACAGAAGTCTTACTTTGTCACCAAAATGCTACAACACATTATATGATAATGGGGTGAATGTCAAAATAGGTGGCATTAATGATTTGCAAAATAGGACCTTATGAATCTGGTAAAACAGATTTAGGACAAGAAGTCCTCCATTAGGAAGCATGATCAATAAATGCACATGAGATATGGTTTGTGATTGGTACCAATGAAGCTAGGTTATTTGTACTCTAGTGCAAGTGGGAGACCGAAGGAGATATGCCCTAGAGGCAAATAATAAAGGGGTTTATTATCATATCTCATTAGTTCAAATAGTTTTATATCATGCTATAACTGTTTCAAGAGAAAACATTGATACAGGTGTGGTATATATAAACAAACCCAAATCCCTAGTAGCCTCTATTCAACTAGTTCATTGGGCAGCTGATGATCAAGGTTTCCTGATCATGGTGCTATGAAAGCCAACTGATAATGAATTCATATCATCTAGAATGATGTGATGGACATTTCCCACCAATAATTATTGCAACACGATCATGTCACTTAGTTTACGTTGCAATTGTCAGAAATAGAGTTGTCATAATACTTAGACTGTGATATCATATTAATCACTGTTACCGGAGGATTTCTTTGACTGCATCAACCATTATGTTTGTGACTGGGTGACCATAAATGTGCATGTTGGGTAGTCCAAAGGGGCAGGTTGAGGCATATGCTTTCTCGGTCTTCAAGGGCACGTTACCACTGTCTTTCTCTATTACTACATTACTTACTAGATAGATCCTAGGCGTTAGGGTGTTCCAACATTGGAATTTTTTTGTTATCTGCTACGGAAACCCTTCATTCACCTATCCATGATCACTGAGGATAGCAAGTTTCAAGCATATGATCTTCTTGAGATGCCTCATCTTGAACATGCACTTCATCATTTCTTCTTGAGTGTTGATCCACTTGAAACCGCTCTTTGCACTTTGTCTTGATCAACCTTGTATCTTATCTTTTCTTCAACATGATGTATTAAAGTAATGCAAGAATGGTCATACTATCTTCTTCTTCAAGACATGATTCCAATAGACTCAACTCTCACAAGACCATTCTTTCGTATCACACCTTGAATATTTCCTTGGTCATTGATTATTCTTGTTCCTTTCTTCATCCTTCAACCTTGAAGCCAACAAATGGTTACAGCAATGTCAATGGACAATTCCTTGTCTGAATTAGTAAGTTTATAAAAATGGTTTGTAACCTCTCTAAGTCGTCTAACATAATCGATAACCAATTTTTCAAACTTTTATTTATCTGATGTCAAGTGTGACAACTTCATCTCGCTTTCTCCGATATAGAAGTGTTCATAAAATTTTACTTCTAAAGTATACCAATTAGTTATGGACTCGTGTGGTAAGGAACAAAACCATGAAACACGTACAAGTAAGTGATAAAGGAAACAAGTGCACTTTAAGATGTTCTAGATTAATTGCTTCACCTAGTTAGGCTAAGTACTAGCTAACATGTTCCATAGTAGTCTGACCATCCAACCCGCTAAACTTAACAAAATTAGGCACTCTATAACCTGTGGGTATGGTATTTTATTAAAGTATTCGGGGTAAGGCTTTTCATAAACCTTATGCTTTGGCACAATCCCAAATTTCTCGAAAGCAATCCAACATAGCTCATTTTTAAGATTCTCAATATGCTCATCTAGGTTGAGCTGACCCATTGCCTGCTGATTAAAATATGGTGTTTTGATCGGTACCAAACCTTGATTCCATGTAGATCCTTGACTTGGGAGATATGCTAGCTGAGTCGGTTGATTGGACGAATATGGCACACTCTGGTAGGACCTGGATAGGAAGGAACCATAGCAAGCCAGTTCTCAAAACTCGCTGGTTCACATACCGATGGCATGCTCCGAGGACTACCACTCTTATTGTTTTCGTACTGCCCTAACATATGATACACTTGTGTGATTTTTTGTGAAAACATGTTTGGAATTATCGCTACTTGATTAGGAGAGAAATCATCGTCACTTAAAGCAGAATCGTTGTCGATGACCAGAACTAGCTTGTAATCCCCCGCTGGCTCAATGTCGTACTAGTGTTTCTTGAAAGTCACCAAGTAGGCTTCCCGATCTTCAGCTTCTTGCTTCTACTACATATTCTTGCGTGCGTTTCATCTTTTGATCTAGATATCCTCAAAATCTTGGCGTTTTTCATGAGTGGGTTCATCAAAAGTTGGCATTAAGATGTTCTTAGTTGTAACCTCCATCTCCATCTAATAGACATAGCCATAGTCATAACTTGTGTTCAAGATCTGCTCGCAGTTGGTGACCTTGTAAGTATATTTGGTATTAGTCTAAGTTATTCTACAATGTTTTCTATCCTTCATCTTATTATGAGTGATTTGTCCTCATGGGCTATGGGTTGGGGAATAGCCTCGCATCGATTATGTGCATCTAATTACATGGGAATATTTGTGGTGATTTCATAGTAGATTTGTATTTGTATTATTGTCTCTTATCTCAATCCTAGGACTTGTCTGGTACCCAAGATCCCAAGAACTGATCAAGGTTTGAGTGAGATGTGTGGTAAACAACACCTATGCATAAAACCCAGTGACAACAAGGGGAGTAGAATAGTCATTTAGTGATCCATTTGGGAGCAACAACAACATCATATATGTTAACACTTTGGTTTGTATTTTACTTAATAATCGTTCATAGCCCGATGTTTCATGGTATACTGGTTGGACCAAGAGACTATATGCTATGACTGTGGCTCATAGTGGCTATAGTATTTATGGATGTGCTGTCCACAAATCCTATCTATATTAGATCATTTACACATGAATGTGCTTATTATCCCATAGGTATGCATAGTTGTAGGTGAAACCTCAACCCTGGTCTATCTCCATCCATTGATACAACCTTGATAACGAAAGGAAACTGGAAAGGTCCGGTAAACAAAGATTGAAGCAAAGTAACAAGAATTGCAGACGCTCCTCAGCCTACCATAATTGTTTCCCAAGGTTCGATTAAATTTAGGTCTTCTAGAGAAAAAAACTACTATACTACATCTATATTACAGATCAAAGGTATCAAGACCCGAATCCCTAGTTCCGCGGGATGGATAATGGAGGTTACGGTGACTATAGGTTGAACTAAGTCAGAATTTGCCGCTCTTAGCTCGGTTATCGATTTAACGGCCAAGTTACGTGCAAAGTCACCGAAGAAAAGGAGATCAAGGACAAGGGTTTAGGGGACAAAAGTGAAGGTATTGATTTTGTCAATAGTTTGTTATAAATTCAATCGACCATCACCTCTCACTACAGGAATCATTCGAGGCGCTGACGGCCGGCTGTCGTCGGCACATTGCCATATTGCCATCGGCACAGGCTGAGCCGACGGTGGCCGTTGTCGTAGCCCCTTGGCTGTCGGCGTAGAGGACCCCCATCGGCATAGCGCTCGCAGCAGGCCCTAGATGTCAGGCAACGGTCATTTGGTAACGGCCCAGTCATGGAGCTACGCCGATGGCTAGGCCGTCGGCACAGCCTAAAATAATTTTTTTTTATTTTTTTTAATCTTTGAATTGTTTGACTCGTTAATCTCTCGCTTTGAACATTTTTAACACTAATTACACTTAATCATTGATTAAATTGCAGTCTTAGTCAAACTTTCCGGTTGGTCACCCATCCTCGCTACTCTACCCCAGTACGCTTAACTTCCTCATTCCTTCAGAATATGTTTCCGCGAAGCAATTTATACATTGTTATCAATACTATGATATCAATCATATTAACTCTTATATCATCGTGTCACATGTTTTTATTTTTGAAATTACAAACAATTATTTAAATAAAAAACAAGTAATAAGTAACAATATTATTGAATTCAAATAAAAATATAATGATTTTATTTTTTATTGTATTTTTCTATTTAATATGGAATAATTAATATCTTTAAATCTGTAAATCGAAATTCGACAAATAATATGTCTAAATTGATTAGAAAAATGAGAGGAATCCAAATATGATATCAATATCAACTTATCACAAACTATGACATGATTTTTACCATAATTTCATTTGCCCGTTTAAAACGGCACGCATAAAGATTCTTAGATCGGGACTGAGACTCGCTAAACTTGAAGTGAATCTCTGAGGAAACAGCATATTGTGAACCTAAAAATGATTTTTGTAAAAATCATGAGCATCCGATCATGTACCTGTAGTTCATATCTGACCCACTTCCTACCAATTCGGCAGGAATTTGCCTTTTTCACCAGGGATAGACGGAAAGGTTTGAGATCACCCTATTAGGACATTGTCCATGTAAGGTGGTCTAGTATTTTTGAAAATGTGGTGGTATCATTTTGAATTAGCCATTTGGTGGTTGCTTCACAAAACTGCCTGTTTTTTGCACTCAGAAAATAAAAAATGGCTTTTTGGTGCGACAAAAAGGAAAACTTCCTTCTAAAACATTGTTGACATCCCATGATGCACATGTATGCACACTATGGATACATTATCACAAACTATGCCTTTATTCTAGCCATAACATTGGTCATTTGACCCGAAAGCCAAGAAACCTCGAATGAGATAGGTTATTTTGTGAAGGTTTTTTAGACAAATTAATATAGAAAGTTTGATATTTTTCCTTCTAACTGTGTCACATAATATGACACCACGTGAAGGTTTCGCATTATTTCGATTATTTTTGAATTTCTTATGCCCGTTTTAAACTATATATAATGTTTTATGTTTCACTTACTTTTTATTTACAAATGTGTAATATTTGAGTGTAGATAGATAAATCTTATTTTTCTATAAATTTTGATATATTATTTGTATTTTTTTGAATTAGAATGATTTAGTTATGATTTTTCAAAAATTAATGACGTAAAAGGAAAAATAGCTATGGCTAAAATCAAATGGAAAAAAATCTGGAGACCTACACCGACGGCTAGGCATTGGCACAGACCAATCAATTTCTTCCAAAGAGCTACGCCGACGGCCAGGTCGTCGGCACAGCCTGTCTATCTAACGTCGTTTTCATCGCTGTGTCTGAACTAGGGCTAAGCCAAGGGCCACCGTTAGCACAGCCCTCTCTGCTACGCCGATGGCTGCTCTACGCCGAGGGCTATCCTCGGCACCTTCATCTACGCCGACGGTTGTCCCTACGCCGATGATCGGGCAGGGTGGCTGGCCGAGGAGGCCGCTACGCCAATGGCCCTGACATTTGGCCATCGGCACCTCCAGTTTCTCTTCTAGTGTCTCCGTGTAAGTTAGGATCTCGTACATGTTTACAAGTAGGATTCAAGCTCCTTGTGCTAGCTCTAAACTAGGTATCTTTTTCTCTGGCTTCGTACCGGATCTAGACCCAAGGGTCCTTTGTAGTCTCCTACATTTAGCCGCCAGTGATCCTTTCATGTTGGAGTAAAAGTTATCTTTTGTCTTCACACTTTCATAGATCTAAATCCTAGGGGTTATAGGCATAAACGGGTGTCAACTGGGCCTCCATGATAGTCCATCCGTGTTACATACCACTTTTCCTTGCTTGAACCAGCAGAAAACCGATTTGGCCTTTGTATTGGCGGTAAGTACCCTGATGGGTCCCCTAGAACTGCTTCCAATTCCTTCGTTTTCTCCTTTTTTTGGAAATGGGCACTTTATTACTTTCATAATATTTACACCAGGCCTCTGCATAAGTGGGATGCACACAGCCAAACATCTCATACAAAAGTTAAGCTAGAGAGTAGCACACAAAACGAAATCTCCAACATTGACGCGGACAAAACACTAAGGTAACTCAATCCACAGATCACGCGGCCATGCATGTCGGGAAAAAATATCCCTCGCCGTAGCCTCCAATCCTATACACCCCTCCACAAACAAATTGCGAAACTCGAACCTCTGGAGAATAGTCCAGGACTGAAGAAGAGCCATAGCGCGATGGATAACCTGCAACGTTGAAGACACGTTAGAGTTAAAAATCTTGTCATTTCTACATAGCCACAGCGACCAAATAATGCCAAGCGCTCCCACCCTAAACAAGATCCTATATTTATCATCTATCCCATGCAGCCAGTTACCAAATACATTGGTCACCGATCGTGGGGGAGATAAACCAGATGCAACTTGGATAGTTGACCATATATGATGAGCAAATTTACATTGGAAGAAAAAATGTTTGATCGTCTCGTCATGATGACAAAACACACATTGTTTGCTTCCATGCCAATTCCACCTAACAAGATTGTCTTTAGTAAGAATTACCCCTTTACGTAGATGCTAAGCAAATATCTTTGTTTTCAAGGGGATTTTCATTTTCCAGATTTTACTATTATCATCGATTGAAATATTAGGTTGAACCTAAGCTCTATACATCGAGTCCACAGATAAATTACCGCTCTCATGTAGTTTCCATCGGAACTCGTCTACACCATCCGACAATTGAATCGTGGATAATCGAATTAACAGATTATTCCATGATATTAGTCTAGGACCAATGAGACTTCGTCTGAAAGATACATTAGGAGGGGTAGTTTCAAAAACGGTGGAAAGGGTGTCCCCTTTATGTCTAACAATCGAATATAGAGCAGGATATTGTTCTCGGAGAGAATTATGACCAAGCCATTTATCTTCCCAGAATCTAATTTGAGATCCATCCTTAATATTAAAAGCAACAAATCGGAAAAAATGTTTCTTGGACGCCATAAGTCCAGCCCAAAAATGTGAATCACAAGGTTTCCATACCGGTTGAGACACAGCTTTGGATCCAACATATTTTCTCCAGATTATAGTTTGCCCGACACCCTCTTCAGTGAGTAGCTTAAATAGCCATTTACCTAAGAGGGCGGTATTTTTGACTTGAAGGTCGTGTATACCAAGTCCACCGTATTCTTTTGGTCGGCAAACCACATTCCATTTGGTCAGTCGATACTTATTCTTTTCACTATCCCCTTGCCAAAAGAATCTTGATCGGAAATAATCCAATTTATTCAAGACCCCTTTTGGCAGTTAGAAAAACGAGATCATATACAGTACCATATTGGTGAGTACTGAGTTTATGAGTACCAGTCTTCCTCCGAGGGATAGTAACTTGCCTTTCTACCTATTAAGACGTTTTTGAAGTCTTTCCTCAACGAGTTTCCATTCAGCAATAGTGAGACGCCGATAGTGTATCGGAATACCCAAATAGTTGATTGGGAATTGCCCATGTTCATAGCCGAAAAGTTTAGCATACAGGTGTGCCTCGCTCTGGGCCTCGCCAAAACAATACAATTCACTCTTACGGAAATTAATTTTCAATCCAGAGAGTTGCTCGAAGGCTGAAAGTATTAACTTCAGGTTCTTAGCTTTCTCTATATCATGTTCCATAAATAGAATTGTGTCGTCAGCATATTGAAGGATAGACAGTCCTCCATCCACAAGATGTGGGACTAATCCTACAATTTGGCCCTCAGCTTTTTCCCTCTCAATAAGGATAGCCAACATATCCGCCACTATATTAAATAGTATCAGCGATAGTGGACCCCCTTGCCTCAAGCCCTTATTAGTCTGGAAGTAATTGCCAGTGTCATCATTGACGTTTATGGCAACGCTACCACCAGACACAAAGGATTGTATGAGAGCGCACCACTCATTCGAAAAACCTTTCATTTTGAGTGTTTGCTGAAGGAAAGACCAATTAACTTTATCGTAGGCCTTCTCAAAATCAATCTTGAACAGTACCCCATTTAGTTTTTCGGAGTATAGCTCGTGGATTGTTTCATGAAGGATAACCACACCATCCAAGATATTTCGTCCTTGCATGAAAGCAGTTTCAGAAGGCCGGACAACATGATCAGCAACTGAATTTAGTCTAAATGTGGCAGCTTTTGTGAAAATCTTAAAGCTAACGTTAAGAAGGCAGATAGGTCGATACTGTTATATACGCTCTGCATTATTAACCTTAGGCAGTACAATTATATTGCCAAAGTTTAGTCTAAAAATATCAAGTTGCGCACCATGCATAAAACAAAATAAATCCATCAAGTCCATTTTAATTATCTCCCAGAAATGTTGGTAAAATTCTGCTGGGAAACCATCAGGACCTGGTGCTTTGTTATGTTCCATCTGGAAAACCGCTTTCTTAACCTCTTCCTCCGTGTAAGGGGCGGTTAGAAAGTTATTTCCTCGACAAAAACCTGCGGAATATCCAATGTTTGAGCCTCATCCAGAGTAAAAGAGTTCTCTCGTGGTGGCCCAAACAAGGATTTATAATAACTAGTAATGTATGACTTGAGATGTTCCTGTCCCTCAATTATACCTTCATCCTGGTTGATATAATGGATACATTTTTTCTTATGCTTTCCATTGGCAATATCATGGAAATATCGTGTATTCGCATCTCCCTCCAAAATAAATTTCGCTTTGGAGCGTTTATACCATTTGAGTTCCTCCTCACGCAAGAGTCTGGCCATCTCCGCATTTGATTGGCTTTTGAGCTCAATCTCCTGTGTAGATAATGGGCTAACTTCCGCAGAGGCTTCAAGGTCATCTATAATAGAGGAAAGGCGAATTTTCTCCTTTTTCAGGATTCCAGCAGTATGTCGAGCCCATCCACGAAGGAAATTACGTAAAGCACGTATTTTGTTATTCCATCGTTGAATGGGTGTATGACCGCCGACCGGTTTATCCAAATTGCCTTAACCAACTCAAAAAACCCGTCACGAATCAACCAGCCTAGTTCAAATTTGAACTCGTGCCTGGGATGTCGTGGCGGCATCCCAACAGTTAAAAGTAAAGGGGCGTGATCTGACAAAGCCTCAATATGTTTTAGAGCTCTTACGGTTACCATGGGATACTTCTCTTCCCATTCAGTATCCATAAGTACCCTATCCATTTTTTTGTATGTCGGCTCCAAAAGACTATTTGCCCAAGTAAATTATCTTCCTAACATTGTAACCTCTCGCAGGTTCAAACTGTCAATGACAGCATTAATCATGAAGGGATAATGACCATCAAATCTACCACGACTTTTCTCATGAGGGTATCTCATCAAATTAAAATCCCCACCTATAAGAATAGGGTACGGATTGTCCTTTGCAAGATTTACCAACTCACGCAAAAAATCAGCTTTAAAAACTTCCTGGGCAGCTCCATATACGGCGACTAGAGACCATGTGAAATTATCAGCCTTGTTGCGGATATGGAGTTTAATGAAAAAATCTCCAACCGGACTAGCTAAAACTTCCATGGTTTCATCTCGTACGCCTAACAGAATTCCCCCGGAACAACCACGTGGTGGACGAGACACCCACGTAAAGTCCACTCCACCAGAAAGGCGATTGAGTAGAGCTTGTGAATAGTCTCGTCCAATTGTCTCAAACATATCCAGAAAATCCAAACGATGATCTCTCACACAATCGGCAAAAAATAAATGCTTAGCCAAGTCACGAAGACCTCTGCTATTTCGAAACATGCCATTCATTGAGAAACAATAGGTTGTTTGGATACACGAGGTCTCTTCTAAACCTTCTGGCTCTTTTATTTCTGACTTGAGGCTTTAAGCTCATACAAAGAGTCTAGCCACATCTCATCAAAGCCCACATCCGACACTTCACCAACTAAATGAGAAAGGAGTTGACCATCTACTATGGCATGCAACTCCTCCTCCTCAATTGGTAAATAGTCAGGTAACAATGAAACCTTAGGAGTAACCGTTAAACGGTCAACCTCCATATGTCTCAGAATAGAACTAGAAATATTAAGTTCAGCTACAGAACTACCCATCTTAATACCAACATTGGATAGTTTATCAACAATAACAGGATTAGAGAAAGAAAGGAATGACTTCGAAGAGCTCTTAGTACCCTGAGGATCAAGTTCATTTCCGCCTTCCTCCTCATAGCCTTTCCCAACGAATCCTCATCCGTAGCGGATGCACCGAGAGCATCGGTGCCGTGTCGAAGACTGCGTCGCGTTGGGGTCCCGTCCACCGTCCCCTTGCGACCCGGTGCACCAGCGTCGGACCTAGGCGAGCCCGACCCCTTCTGGGTCAGGATGCCGTGGCCAAACCCCGACCCCTCCTAGGTCGGGTCACCATGCCGCAGCCCTAGTGGGAGCTGGGAGCCCTCGTCCTTCTGGTCCACCTGGTCCAAGTCCAACGGAGGAGACCCCGACCCTGCCTGGGCTAGGGCTCCCCCACCAGGTCGCACCGCCGGAGCCTAGGGGCGCGGGCCGTCAACCCCTCCTGGGCCAACCCCACGCCATGCAGCAGCCCCACCTGAACCGACCGAGCGTCCCGGCCCACCACGTCCACAGCCGGCGCCGCAATGGTCCCCGAGGAAACCTCAATAAGAATAGGTCCCGGGAACGAATCCATGTCCCCGAGCAGAATAGTTCTGCCAAGCACATTTGGACGAGATCTGGCAGGAGACGGAGCCTCCCTATAGGGCTGATGAGCCAAGTGCAAAGCCTCATGTAGCTGAGAGTGTGTGACCCTTGGTAATGCCCCCGTGGGCGAAACCCCACGAAGAGGTGAATCAAGCGGGAGGGCATCCAGCAACTCCTTTCCACGCGGCATAGTCGGAGAGGACTTGAAAGGGGTGACAGCATACACCTGAACAGCAGACTGACGCAAAGAGGCTGGTGCAGAAGCACCCTATCCAGAAGGCTGCCCAACCGAAGTCCCACCCGCAGGTGGTTTAGGAGCCGCCTCAGAGGTATCCATCACATCATCTCCACTCGGCCCAGCACCATCATCCCCAGAACCATCAGGGCCCTTCCTCCAAAGATACGGCGAGAAGTCAGGCTCCGGAACAAAACCAGCAGGCTCCAACCAAAAATGTAACTCATAACCCTTCAGCAGCACCACAGCATCAGAAGTAAGATATGATCCCAGTGCATCCTTCTTCTGAAAAACGAATATATCAAACATACCAACCAAAATACGAACCAGGCCCCTCCGCCTAAGACACAACAAATCCACGTCCAGAGGGCTTCCCAGGAGGGATCCGACCGCCCACAAACCCAGAAAAGTCCGCAGCGAGTGAGGGACCCCCTCAACATGCAACCAAACCTGATGCAATTCACACTTATGAGGCACCTCCTGAATCATATAAGCAGAGATCGTCAGCTGGGTCTTGCCAAGAGGCATAGAAAACTGACTACCATCCACCCTGTCAAGGTCCTCGAAGGTAGGAAAACTGACAAGAAAATCATTGGTCCAATGCTTAAGTGCCTCCCACTTCCACTTGGATTTGACCTGGCATCTCCTAGCGATTTGTTGTTGCACCACATCTGCTGTAACGGGCTCCCCCGAAACCTGAACCAACACAGTAGGGGTCTTACTGGTCCCCAGATTAGGTCGTACCACACTATCAGGAATCTGCGCGAAAAGTGTCTTATCATGTCCCACCCCGACCACACTATCAGGATCCTTCACTGGTATAAAAAGGGTCTTTGGTCCAGCGCCCAAATTCCATTGGTCCCGGTTCGTTTCCATAATTGGGACCAATGCCAGGCACCGGTCCCGGTTCATGCCGCTTGGGCATTGGTCCTGGTTCATCTCTAAGCATTGGTCCCGGTTCGTGGCATGAACCAGGACCAATGCCCCCGCGACGCACATGTGGCGCTCTGTGGAGCATTGGTCCCGGTTCCTGCCACGAACCGGGACCAAAAACCCCCATGATGGTCCGCAATCTGGGACAATTAATGTAAATTAATTCGGGGAAGAAATCAATTCGAGGCAGAAATTAATTCGAGGTAGAAATTGAATTGATCAGTATTTTTGAAAAAATCTTCCACAAATTAATCGAGACAAAGATCTAAATTGAGACATTTTATTATTCGACCACAAATTCTTTCCAACAAAGGTGCGACTTTACAAATTTTCCTAGTTGACAACACTTCTGCTGCCGCTGTCCTCCGAGCCGTCGGCTTCCATGTCGTCGTCGGACGAAATCTCCACGATTTCAGCGTTGTTCGGGAGACGGAGCTCCTCTGCACGGCTAGCAGCGTCGATGGCGGTGTAGATGGTCCGTCCAGGGATGGACCAGAACATCTCCCGCCCTTCTCGGTTGCGGAGATCCGGGTGCACCACGCGCCCGTCCACGATGCGGTTGCCAAGCTTGGCCTTTCGGTTCTTCTTGAACAGCCGGGGCCAGTACTCGCTGGCCGCCGCGTACTGGGGCAACGCCCTCATCCACGCGGGCATCTGGCGGCGACGCTCCGCAATGACGCACTCCATCTCGTATCCGCCGGGGACGAGGAGCGGAGCTACCGGCACACCCGCCTCGCTGATGCGAAGTCCAGCGGGCACGGTCCCGCGTGGCGGCGCGAGGATGCTGTACTACGCAAACATCGTGACCTCATAGAAGTTGAGCATGGGCACCTCCATGGCGGCGCGGTGGAGATTGGAGAGGGAGGGGAGGCGAGACGACGGCGCGGTGGAGAGGCGATGGCGAAAGGGGTGGGTGGAGATCGACTGCAGAGAGGCCGAGGCGATGGCGAAAGCGACGCGCTGTGGCCTCATATTTATACACGGGGACGACGAAGCGACGGTGGGCATTGGTCCCGGTTAATGCCACGAACCGGGACCAAAGCCCCTCCCGCGCGACAAGCGGTGGCCCAGCAGCGCGCCCCCCACCAAGGTCATTGGTCCCAGGTCGTGCCATTAACCGGGACCAATGACTTGGGTGGGGGCGCGCTGCTGGGCCGCCACGTGTTGCCTAGGAGGGGCTTTGTTCCTGGTTCATGGCATTAACCGGGACCAAAAACCCTCCCCTGGCTATATATAAGCCCAGCCCTTTGCCCCTTGCCACCAAATTTTGCTGGATTGTGTGTGAGGTGTGGGTGCTAGCTTTTTATTTCTTTGATTGCACACAAGGTGTTCGACAAAATGTCTGAGCCACACTTTAGTTCACACAACACAGTATCCTCGGCTGAGGTTAGCAACCTTATCTTCCTTATCTGTAACTGATACAAAAATAATGCATGTGTCCATGTAGGGTGGTCATTTTAGTATTCACGATGTTATTGTAATGGTTAATTATTATGACGCAGATCGATGCATGGATGCGATGGATGTATGGCGACCGACGCGATTCTGATTTTATTGCAGGCCTGCATAAATTTATCGATTTGGCTAAGGTAAACAAAGTGGATAATTTTATGCCTTGTCCCTGCGTCGACTGTCCGAACGTGGCTGAGCACTCTGCCCTGAGAATCCTTCAAAGTCATCTGCTTCGGAGAGGTTTTATGCCCGGATATTATTGTTGGGCCATGCACGGAGAAAGAGGGGTTAGGCTGGAAGAAAATGAAGAAGAGGAGGAGGATGACAGCTATCCTATGTCCGTTGAAGAATACGGTGATACTGCAATGGAAGACAATGAAGAAGAGGGAGGCGGCAATGAAGAAGAACAACTGGCATCGGATGAGCCCGCTGATGGTCTTGGTCGGGTCATTTCTGATGCAAAGCAACAATGTGATACAGAAAGGGAGAAGCTTAAGTTGGAGGCCATGCAAAAGGATCACAAAAAGTTGTTGTACCCAAATTGCAAAGATGGCAGCACAAAGCTCGGTACCACACTTGAACTGCTAAAATGGAAGGCAGAGACTGGCTTATCTGACAAGGGATTTGAGAAGTTACTGAAAATAATGAAGCTGAAGCTTCCAAAGGATAACGAGCTGCCCGAGAGAACGTACGAAGCAAAGAAGACTATCTGCCCTCTAGGATTAGATGTGGAGAAGATACATGCATGCATTAATGACTGCATCCTGTACCGCGGTGAGAAGTACAAGAATATGGATAAATGTCTGGTATGCACTGCATGTCGATACAAGATCAGACAAGATGACCCTAGTGATGTTCAGGGCGATGACGAGCCCCCTAGGAAGAGGGTTCCTGCTAAGGTTATGTGGTATGCTCCTATAATACCACGGTTGAAACGTCTGTTCAGAAATAAAGAGCATGCCAGGTTGTTGCGACGGCACAAAGAAGAGCGTAAGAAAGACGAGAAACTGAGACACCCCGCCGATGGGTCGCAGTGGAGAAATATCGAGAGAAAGTACTCGAACTTATGGTTTGGTTTAAGTACAGACGACATGAATCCTTTTGGGGAGCAGAACTATAGTCACAGCACCTGGCCAGTGACCCTATGTATCTACAACCTTCCTCCTTGGTTGTACATGAAGCGGAAGTTCATTATGATGCCAGTGCTGATCCAAGGACCGAAGTAACCTGGCAACGACATTGATGTGTACCTAAGGCCATTAGTCGATGAACTTTTGTAGTTGTGGGCAGAACCAGGTGTAAAGGTGTGGGATGAGCACAAACAGGAGCCATTTGACCTACGAGCATTGTTGTTCGTAACCATCAATGATTGGCCTGCTCTTAGTAACATTTCAGGACAGTCAAACAAGGGATACAATGCATGCACGCACTGTTTAGATAAGACTAAAGGTACATATTTGGATAAATGTAAGAAGGTTCTGTACCTAGGGTGTCGTAAATTTCTTCCGACCAATCATCAAGTAAGAAAGAAAGGCAAGCATTTCAACGGTGAGGCAGATTACCGGAAGAAGCCTAAGCTCCCTAAAGGTGCTGATGTATTTGGTATGGTGAAGGACCTAGAAGTAATCTTTGGAAAGGGTCCTGGCGGTCAATCTGTTCCGAAAGACCCCATTACCGGACACACGGCCATGTGGAAAAAGAAATCTATATTTTAGGAGCTTGAGTATTGGAAAGACCTAGAGGTCCGTTCTTCAATCAACGTGATGCATGTGACGAAGAATCTTTGTGTGAACCTGCTAGGCTTCTTGGGCATGTATGGGAAGACAAAAGATACACCAGAAGCACGGGAGGACCAACAACATATCAAAGACCCATACAACAAGCATACTGATAAAGGACATGAATACTTAAGCAGCTACTGTCGTCGGATTGAGGACAAGTACGCCATGAGGGGGTCCTCGCGGTGTGCGGAAGAGAGGGGTGTGAGACGTACAGTGTTCCGGGACGGTGAGCACACAAGTTTACCCAGGTTCGAATCCGCCTCCTTTGGACGGATCCTACTCCTGCTAGCAATCTAGTAATACGGCAGAGCTGGAATATGGGTTACAAGGGTTTCGCCTGTGCGAGTTGAGGGTCTAAAGTATTGGGTGCCCTAAAGGCTCTCCCTAGGCCGGCTTATATAGATATCTGGCCTAGGGTTTATAGGAGAGATCAATCCGGCTACGACTAAGAGTTGATTACAGAGTACATCTTGAACTACAAGTAACATTATGGGCCTAAGTCGGTAAGTCTTTTGGGCCTTCCTGTAGCTGGATTGGACTCTGTCTTTCTCCTTGACTGGGCCACCCGTGAAGCAAAGCTCTAACCCGAAGTGGGCCACCCTGGTCAGTGAGGAACTGTGAGGACACCCAGAAAGTATATCCGCAACAGCAGCCCCCGGAGGCCTCCAAGATCCAAAGTCGGATTTTATCATCGTCTAGCTTGAACTTCTGCTTGCAGAATCTTGAAGGGTTCCTGAAACATCACAACAAAAAATACGATCCGGGTCTTAAAAATAAGTCGGACCTATCAACAGGTTACTCGGATTTTCCAGCTCGATTTCAAACTAAGCCGGAACTTGGTTTCTAATGCCACCTGACACAAGTCATGGTCAAGTCACGTCATCTGATAGGCGTGCCGTCAGCACGACCATTGGCGGGTCCGCGGTTCGCGGAACCGAGGAGCCGTTTCAATGCGTGCGTGGAGATCAATGAGACACAATCATCGTGTGGGTCCTTCCCAATTCCTTCCACGACGCGTGGCGGTTACGCTGTAGCATTTGCATGAATCTTGGCGCAGTTAGGTGGATATAAGGGGTTTGGATTTCTCCTTCTGCTTTCCACCAGTCCTTTGTCATTTCCTTTCCTCCCAATCCTCCTGCGCGCGCAAAGCTTCCTCGTTCTCCCCCCACAGAACTCCCAGTGCTGCCTCTTTTAGGTCAATCTCTCACCGGAGAAATGGCTCCATCTTCTTCCTCTGGCTTGGCGGCAGCGGCGGCGGTGGCGACGGCGGAAGCAGCAGCGGAGAAAGAGAGCTTCCGGGGAATCTCGATCCCCTATGCTCTCAACGAGGAGGGCCTCAAGAACGTGGAGAAGGAGGGGCTTCTCGTCATCGGCGACTGGCGTAGCGGCTCCGGGGAAACCGTCCCCAACCCGCGCGACGGCGAGCGGGTCCACTTCGGCACCCACCTCGATAGAGGTCTGTATTTTCCTCCCTCGGAGTTCTTCTCTGAGGTGATAGATCATTTCGGAGTTCAACTCCATAATCTTCCTCCCAACTCTCTCTTAGAGATGAGTGCGTATGCTTCGCTTTGTGAGGGCTTTCTCGGCATTAGGCCGAGTTTGACTCTCTTCTGGTATTATTTCCATGTCCGGAGAAATTCCATCACTGTCGGTGTTCCTTACATCACCGGCACTATCAGCTTTTCACTTAGACGCGATCGGGCTTATCCCAAAATTTCAGCCAGTGACTCGGTCAAACAATGGCCAACCACATTTTTCTATCATAGGGATATTCCGCCTCCCGGCAAAGCTACTGCTTTGCCGGCTTTTGTCGATGGAGCCGCCACGGCCCAACCTTCTTGGGACGAGGTTGTTCGGGTCTCACCGACGATCTGATCCCCGCTAAGAGGCGGATCGAATATTTAATCAAACACAAGGGTCTGAAGGGATCCGACTTGGTTCAGTGTTGGGTCTCTCATCGGATCCAGCCCCTTCAGTACCACGGGGATTGACTGGTGCACTCCATCACGTCATCCAAAAAAGGCTCCCTCCGCATCAGCCCCAAATCCTACACCACTCAAGGCTACATAAGCCAGATCAAGTGGCTGATCAAGGAGCGGATCGAGAGGAGAATTCCAGAGATTTCTCTGGACATGCACACGGCGGAAAACCCCGTAGTGCCGGTAAGCTTCCATCTGCACACCTTTTTATGTGTTTCAATCTTTAAGTTATACAGCAATACTGATATGGTTTTCTTGTTTTCAGCTTACTGACCTCCCCGAGTCAGAACTTGCTCCGCTCGAAGGATATCCTCCTGAGTTTTCTCAGGAGACAGAAGTGGTTCCATTGCCGGACATTGCGCTCAAGAAGCGCAAAGCTCCGACAGTGGTTGTTGGCACAAAGGAGGTGCCTGTTGTGAAGAGGTAACTTTCAGTCACAATTTCCACCTTTGTACTTTATTCGAATTTCTTTCCGAGATGTAATGTTTCCGAATTTACTACATTCTCAGAGCAAAGCCGCTCATCAAGGGTAAGGAGAAAGGGATTCCTTCGAAGCCGCTGCAGCAGACGAAGCTTACCATAGCTTCTCCTGCCGTGGCTCCTCCGACTCCTGCCCCTCAACCTTTCGCAATGCCGGTGATCACTCCTTCTCCGGTGGTTGCAGAAGATCCAGCTCCTCCAACGGAGCCTGCGATCCTTGGGTCGCAAACTGACGTCACCATGTGTGCGTCACATCAAGATAAGGGTGAACCCTCTTCGGGTAATGATCCCTCGGCAGAAATCTTCGCCGAAAACCTCATCAGCAATCCTTGCCAAGTTTGGCCTGTCCCGGAAATCTGCAGAAGAGATTCAGCGGCTAGCCAGGCAAGTCCTGGAGAAAAGCCATTTATCTCCCGAAGAAGAAGCACAAGAAGCAGAGGACGTCAAGTTGTCTGACCTTCTCGCTCAAGTCCGCCTTCGCGACGAGAGGATTAGGACTGGCGAGCTTCCAACAGCCCCAGTGATCCCTCTTACTCTTGCCGAGAAGGTGGCCGCTGAAGTGAACGCGGGTTTGGATAAGCTCACCCGCGAACAATATGTAAGTCGCAATTCCAACTCTTGTTTTTCCATTATGTTATATCATATCCTCTAGCCCCCAAGCATGAAGTAGGATATATAATCCGGGTTTATGCTTCATTAGGATGACAAAGAAAGAACTAGTGTAGCCCCCAAGGCTCGTGCTGATATTTAGCAAAAAAATATTAGCCCGAGTCTTAAGTAGCTTTCTGACTTTGGGTATTCTGACTTACAGAAAGTATGTTCCTATAACTAGGAATTACTGACCAATGTCTACGATAAGCAGAGAGAGATCAAAGCTCTCCGGCTTAAAAATGCTGAACTTAAAGTAGCCAAGGATGAAGCCGAAGGTAAACATTCCGAGATTCAAACCTTGTCTTTTGCTTTTTCAATGTCGAATTTTTTCTGAACTGTTGTTCTTTTTGACTTACAGCGCTGGTGAAACAATCCATCGCTATGATTGAAGAGGCCAAGAACGTCAAGACCCTGGTGGTGGAGAACAAGGGACTTTGCCAAGAGCTGGATAAGCTCAAGGCGGATCATGAAAGGAGCATAGCTCAAGTCCTTGAATTCTCCTCCATGGCCACCGAAGAGCGTGATCGCAAGATCGCTGCTCAAGATAAAATAATCTCGGACCTCAAGAATGAGCTTGGCAGAGAGAAGGATATCTCTCAGGTGCTCCGGGCTGAACTCCAGAGTCTCCGGGAGGAGAAGACCAAGATCGACGACGTCATTCTTGGTGCGCTCCATCTGTCTAACTTATCTTTTTTCTTCGACTTCTATTAATGTCGGATTTTTCTTAACTTGTTTTGTGTATAGGTCCTCTGAACTTGATGGACTCTTCCTCCTCCGAGCCCCGCACCCTCCGGCTTACCCAAGTTGGTGACCTGCTTCATGACTTCCGCCAGTCCCTTGAGGACATTGGCAAAGCTCTAAAGATTCCGGACATGCCAAGCATGTCAGATTTTCAGGTGCGGGACAAGGCCAAGGAGATGCCGTAGCTTGTTCGGGACTGGAATATGTCCTATGCGCGGACTGTTGCGCAGAACGCTCTCACCATGGTCATGAGCCACCATGGAAACATGGAGATACGGCAAGTGACCAGAGGGTACTACAAGGTAGAAGAAGACGGCCAGGAGCAGGATCTTCAAGCCATCATGCACTCCTGCGCCGGATATGGGTGTCACGTGGCTGATCTTACCAGCTACGAGATCCCCTTCTTCACCCGCGTAGCTACTCCGCCTCCTCCTCCAAAAGAAACTGAAGAAGTTTCCAACGATCAACGCACCACCTCAGATGTAGACATCTCGGAACGATATCAAGGCGAAGTAACCAGCGAGCCGGCAGCTCCTTCATCTCCTCCTGCATCATAGACCAGAAACTTATGTATTATTCCGGAAAAAACATGATGCGTTTGTAAATATTAAGTACTATCTTATTTTTCTAGTGCTAAGCTTTTGATCTATTTAGCACTTTTGGCTTTGATTTTTTTGTGTATCTGAAATATTTTCATAAGCACTTGTATTTTTTCGTCTCTACTTATCATTTATCTGGCTTTCCGCCTCGTCCCTTTCGTGAGCCGGCTAAACCTTCAGCCGGAAACTTTGCCGAGCAACAGAGCTTAATTGCTAAACCAGTTTAAACTCAGAAACAAAGCTGGCTTCCAGTACCAACAATTCACTACTCGAAAAATGCCCGCATCCAGCAATCAGACAAATAACCAAAGTAAAGACTAGAAATTTTATAAATATACCCAAAGCTAGCAATTTTAGAATCGGAAAACTAGACCAGAACGAACATGAGCATAAAGTACTTTCAAGCATTTTGGGATTTTCGACTATGACATGATCATTTGGAAATAAGATGGTAAAAAATTCTCAAAAAAATTTGAGGTGACCAAAACTTTTATTTCTCAAAGAACATGTACATATATATGATTACAAAGAAGGATAAACTAAGAATAAAAGGGACGTAGCTGAGCAATATTCCAAGGTCTGTCTAACTCATCCGGATTTGTACTGCCTCCAGCTCTCTTTCTCTTCTTAGTAGCAGGTCTTTCTTTGACTGGCCTCATGTTAGTTAAGCAATACGAACCATTGTGTAATACTCGACTAACCAAAAAGGGTCCTTCCCATACTGGGGAATGTTTGTGCTTTCTCTGTTGCACAAGCCGGAGAACCAAATCACCTTTATTGAAAGATCTATTTCGGACTCTCTGGCTATGATACTTGCGTAACTTCTGCTGATAGGCTGTAGATCTCATTTCAGCAACGACGCGAACTTCTTCGACTAAGTCGAGATCATTTTGTCGAGAAATCTTGGCATCCTCTTCGATATACGCGGCCACTCTAGGAGAAATATGAATTAAATCACTAGGAAGAACTGCTTCTGCGCCATAAACCAAGAAGAAAGGTGTGTATCATGTTGACCTGTTCGGAGTTGTTCGTAAACTCCAAATTACAGAGGGTAATTCCTCTGCCCAAGCCCCCGTAGCACGTCGTAGTGGTACTTCGAGTCTTGGTTTCAGGCCTTGTAAGATTAAACCATTTGCCCTTTCGACCTGTCCATTAGCATGTGGATGTGCGACTGACGCAATGTCAAGCCGGATATTTTGCTCATTGCAGAATTCAGCCAATTCTCCCATAGAGAAGTTACTCCCGTTGTCCGTGATAATGCTATGCGGATAACCATACCGGATTATAACATCCTCGACAAATCTTTTGGCTGTTGCTCCATCACAACTAGTGACAGATTTAGCCTCAATCCATTTGGTGAATTTATCCACCATCACTAAGAGGTGAGTAAATCCACTTGGAGCTCGTTTAAATGGTCCTACCATATCAAGCCCCCGGACTGCAAAGGGCCATGTTATAGGTATTGTTCGCAGCTGATTAGCCGGAACATGAGCTTGTTTGGCGTACTTTTGGCAGCCTGTGCACGTCTTGACTAATCGTTCAGCATCTGCCTGAGCTGTAAGCCAGAAAATCCGTGTCTAAAAGCTTTTGCCACGAAAGATTTGGCTGCAGCGTGGTGACCACACTCGCCTTCATGGATTTTCCTTAAGATTTCCACTCCTTCTTCTGGAGATACACAGCGCTGAAAACCCCCAGAAACACTCCATTTATGGAGCTCACCTCTAACAATAGTATAGGCTTTTGCTCGTCGGATAATCTGCCGGCTCAGCACCTCGTCTTCGGGTAATTTGCCATCTACCAAATAATCGAGGTAGGGTTGAGTCTAGCTGGGAATTATAGCCAAAACTGCTATCAAAGGTGAGTTGGATTTGGTCGGATATTCCTCATCTACTCCCTTTATTGAGGGAACTTTGAGGTGCTCTAAAAAAGCGCCATCCGGGACCTCTTTCCGCGTAGAGCCTATCCAAGATAGTGCGTCTGCTTCCTCATTTTCTGCTCGAGGGATGTGTTGAACTTCAAACCCTTCGAATGATTTAGATAGATCATGCACGGCAGCTTTATATGTTGCCATGTGTTTATTTGCATTACAAATATCCGAGACTTGCTGAGCAAGAAGATCCGAATCTCCGTAACACATCAAATGTCGGATGCCAATATCCTTAGCAATCCGGATTCCATGCAGCAGTGCTTCATACTCGGCAATGTTGTTTGTCGCTATGAAGTGGATCTGCAACACGTATAAAAGTTTATCTCCTTGGGGTGATTTGAGCACCACGCTAGCCCCCGAGCCCCCTCGAGCCTTAGACCCATCAAAAAAGAGGGTCCAATATTCCGACTCGGGGATGATCATGTTCTCCTTCGTCTCTGTCCAGTCAGCGACAAAGTCAGCAAGGATCTGGGATTTGATTGCTGTCCGAGATTTATACTCAATATCGAAAGCTGAAAGCTCTATTCCCCATTTGGCGACGCGTCCTGTGGCGTCACTATTGTTGATTATATCTCTCATGGGAGCTTTGCTCACCACGGTAATTGGATGCTCTTGAAAATAATGTCGTAGCTTACGAGATGCTAGAAAAACACCGTAAGCCAACTTTTGATAGTGCGGATACCGCTGTTTGGACTCTATCAGGACCTCGCTGACAAAGTAAGTCGGACGCTACACCAGGTGTTCCTGATTTTCCTCTGGTCTCTCCACCACCATGACGATACTGACAACTTTATTTGTTGCAGCAATGTAAAGCAACATCAGTTCCTGAGGTTCCGGTGCTACAAGGATAGGAGCAGATGAGAGTACTATCTTCAGATCTTGTAGTGCAACTTCAGCTTCGTCAGTCCAGACAAAATCCTTGGTCTTTTTTAGGAGTTTATATAATGGTGCGGCTCTTTCACCAAGCCGGCTTATAAATCGACTGACCGCAACAATGCAGCCAGTTAATCTTTGTACGTCCTTCAGGTGAGTTGGCCTGGAAATATTGAGTATAGCCTTGATTTTGTCTCGGTTCACCTCTATGCCTCTCTGAGACACGATGAAACCTAACAATTTTCTGGCTGGTATTCCAAAGAAGCATTTCTTCGGATTAAGCATGATGTTATATTTTCGTAGATTGGCGAACGTCTCCTCCAAGTCAGAAATCAGTGTTTCCTTGTTTTTGGACATCACCGTGATATCATCCATGTATGCATGTACATTGCGTCCGAGTTGGTCATGGAGGCAACGCTGCATCATGCACTGGTACGTAGCTCCTGCGTTCTTCAGCCCAAAGGGCATCGTAACAAAACAGAAGGTTCCGAAGGGGGTTATGAATGAAGTTTTGACTTTGTTAGATTCCTTCATCCGGATTTGGTGATAACCGGAATATGCGTCGAGAAAACAGAGGAGTTCCGAGCCTACCGTAGAATCGATGACTTGATCAATTCTAGGCAGAGCGAACGGATATTTTGTACAAGCCTTGTTCAAGGCAATATAATCAACACACATCCTTAAATCAGTGGTGTCCTTTTTAGGGACCATTACAGGATTGGCCGACCACTCAGTGTGGATGACCTCTTCTATGAATCCGACTAACTCGAGCCGTGCTAGTTCCTTAGCTATTGCCTTACGCTTTTCATCGCCAAACCGTCGTAAGGACTGTTTGACGGGTTTAGCGTTCGGGTTTACATTTAAAGAGTGCTCGGCAAGTTCCCTAGGTACTCCGGTCATGTCAGATGGCTGCCATGCGAAGATATCTTGATTTGCTTGGAGGAACTGGACGAGCGCGCTTTCCTATGCGCTACTTAGGCCTACGCCTATCTGGGTCACCTTGGAGGGGTCATCATCCTTCAACGGCGCTTTCTTCGTCTCTTCTGATGCCTTGAACTCCGGATCTGGCTTTGTCACCTCCTTCTTCGTTGCGGGCATCTCGGACGGATCTATGCTCTTCTTGATCTCCTGGTACTCCTAGGCGTGCAGCACGGCTTCGGCAAAGGCAGCATTTCCATCCTCGCATTCTCATGCCTTCTTCGGGTCTCCCCTGATGGTGATCACGCCGTTGGGACCTGGAATTTTCATCATATTTTAAATGTAGCACGGACGAGCCATAAAAGCCTAGTAAGCCGGATGTCCGAATATAGCGTGGTATGCGCTCTTGAACGGGACCATTTCGAAGGAAAGTGCCTCCGTCCGATAGTTCTTTGGAGTTCCAAAGGTAACATCCAAAGTGATCTCTCCTAGGGAATTAGCTTGTCTTCCTGGGACAACTCCGTGAAAAATCACAGAGCTATGGTTTAGCTGGGTTTCTGAGATCTTCATCCGGCATAGCGTTTCGACATAGAGAATATTGATGCTGCTACCACCGTCCATGAGGGTCTTGGAGAAACCATAACCGTCAATAAGTGGGTTGATGATTAAGGCGTATTTTCCTCGCCTGTGTAGCTTAGGCGGATGATCAACGCGGTCAAATGTGATTGCCACTTCCAACCAGTCTAGATATTGGGGGACAGCCGAAACTATTGCATTGAGCTCGTGGAGAACTGCTTTCTTGACCTTTGCTGGTTGAGATCCGAGGAAGGTGACATAAGTGTCTTTCTTGGTGGGAAAAGTTTTCTCCCCTTCCGGCTTGGGATTTGAAGCATCAGCTTCCTCCATGTCGGAATATTCCTTGGTCTCTTTGTCTTTTTCGGGATTCTTCTTTCCCTTCTTCCGCTTAGCTTTGTAGCCCGCGGTATCATCTCTTTTGATGTCGTCATTAAAACGACACTCAGTGTTGGTGTGGGACGAGCCCCCATTGGCGTCTAAGTGATGCACACATGGGTTATTGGCAATGTCGGCCCAAAGTAGGTTTTGCCTGGTTGTTGTTCTCCTCTACCTTGGACCCTTGAAGTCCCACGGCCACGCCCGCAGCCTCTGCCACGTCCTCCTCATCCTCCAGACCCAGAAACAGTAGTAACCACCGATGTTTCTGCGTTGGGTTTTTCTTCCGAGGTATTTTTGCGCTCCTGAGCTTGTTGCTTTGTCTTTGCTGACTGAGGTACAGCCAGGACGTTGAGTAATCCTTCTGCATCATCGTCAGCATCTGCATACTTGCTCGCTGTTTCTATCATCTCTCCCAAATCAGTAACCTTGTCACACTTCAAGCGGTGACGTAGTAGACCAATTGGGAGTCCTGCGATGAAAGCTTCAATCGCGGTTTGATCGTTTACTCCTTCACATGAGTGCTTGGTGTCGATCCATCGTCCGAGGTAATCCCGGCAAGTTTCTCTGGCTTTCTAGGTGCAATCATGTAGGTCTCCGACCGAACAGGGCCTCCGATATGTGCCTTCGAAATTCCGAAAGAACGCACTTTGCATGTCATACCAGTTATGGATGGTGTTCTCCGGAAGTTCATTGAGCCATGATCGCGCTGTCTTCCGCAGCATAAGCGGGAGATATCGGGTTGCGACCAGGCTGTTTCCGCCTTTGGCGATGCAGCAAGCTTGGAAAAAATCCTGTAGCCAAGTGTCTGGCCGAGCAATGCCGTCGTAGGCTTGGATATGCCTTGAGATAGCAAATCCTTCCGGGAATCTTGTAGCTCTGATGCATGGTCCAAAGCACTTTGGGCCCACGTGCATGTCATCGTTTTCATAGCGCCGCGCCTCTATGTTGGAATTGATCCTGTGCCTTGCGTCGCTCGGGGATAGGGATCGTCCCGAATGTCGGCTATGGCTGCGGTGCCTTGGAGCCGGACTTCGGCTTCTGCCACCACCTCCTCCGCCACGTCGTCCTCCTTGTCCCCCTTGGGAGCCGTTGTGATGGCTGCTTGGTGGAGAGGGTGGGGCAGCTGAATTGTTTCTGGCTGATCACCGGCCTCCGTCCGGAGCGTCATTATTCCGGTTTCGGGGAGGATCTTGACTATGACGGGCCCCCTGCCGGCTCGTACCAGCATGGTTTCCATCGTTCCTTTGTCCGTCGTTCCCACCACGGTGAGGCTCAGCCGGACGGCTTGCATGTCTAGTAGGTGGCATTTTTTGACGATCCTCCTCCCGACGTTTCTCTTTATCTTCTCCCCTTCGATCGCTAGTCTCTCGTCGGGGAGGGTTCTTCGGATTTAGTGCAGCAATGACATCTATCTCGGCTTTTGGAGTGACGTTGCTCCAGTTACGGGTAGTTCTGTGATGTTGTCCTAACGATCCGGTTCTTGAATAATTGTCTTCCCGTCGTTCGGGGTTATGATACTGCGCCCGAACGTAATGGGATCTTACGCCAGCCCATGCCGGATCTGTGCGACATTGGTCAGAATCCGAGACCAGTTTTTGACTTCCGGACAGGGCGACCTTTTGCTGCTCCAGTCCCTTGTTGAGCAGTTTGATACCCAAACGGATCTCCTCTGGTCCTGGATTAGCCGACAGAATTTCTCGGGCTGCCACGGTATTCTGTACTGGGGTTGGGTATACCCAATCTCCGTTGCTATCTTTCCGTGGCTTCCCCATCTCATCCCCAAAAAGGACGGCATAGCCACGTGGGAATTGGTCCTCATCTGTGTGATGCTTCCGAGTCTTTTGATGTAGCCTAGACATGTAGTCCTTGTTTGACATGCGTTTCTTCTCCACCTCGATGTTCTTGGCTTCATCGAGGAGTTGTTGACGACGCGCTTCTAGGGCCTGCGCCCTTTCGTCCAGCTCATCCGCGGTAAGTTCTAGGGCTGTAGGGATAGGTGTGGTTAATGCAGCATCGATCAGTTTACGCGCACCTTCGGTGATCACGTGTCCATCCACCGATGCTTCTTTTTTCGGCTCTTCTGGGATAAGTGCTCCATCCGATTCTTCCTCGTATTCCTCGGCAATCACCTCCTCTGCCAGAGGGTCTTTTGTCGGGGTCTTGTTCTTCTTGTTCCTCTTCTTTGCCTTCGTGGCAGCACCGGTAGCAAAGACGGCTTTGGGTCTGTTTCCCGGAGTCAAGCTCTGATCGGTACTTTCGGACATCTGGACTTCGGGATTGCCTCTGACGTCCAAGTCATCCTGCCCTTTGGGAGAGTTTTCCCCGGATCCTTCATCCATGGCTTCTCCTTCTTCTGCAGCTTTGGAGTTATACTCCTCTTCATATTCCGCGGAGAACTTTCGGAAATCCGCTGACGTCATCGATTCATCCGAGGATGCGGGTACGTCGGCATTTGTTCCAATCGCCTCCAGCAAAGAGTCAGTGTTTTCTCCAGCATCGGCAGAGCCGGATCCGGATCCCACGTATCCGACGAAGTGTGTCGCGTGCTTCCTGAGGTACCTACGGCCCTTGCGATCAGCCATGTCGAAACTTTTGATGGTCTTGAGGATTGCATCTGCGCTTTCGCCTTGCAGTATCATAGGCTTTAGTGTGTACCTTAGGAAAGGCTTGTCTGTCCCGGCATCATCAGAGCCAGAATCAGTGTCGTTGATATGCTCCTCCTGAATTTCGACTTCCACGGGTGGGTTGATCTAGGATCCGGCTTCTCCAGAGAGATCCACTCTAGATCCGACTTGGACCGCTAGGTCTTCTTCAGGCTCGGATTTCTCCACTATCTCCGCAATTGGTGCGGGCTGGGTGGGATTAGGGTTTTCTAAGATCCGGAACTCTGCCGCCTCCGCGGACAAAGCGGATCTAGAAAATTCTTCTGCCTCTATCATCACCGTTGGGGTGGGTTGGGCAGGTTCAGCGAAACCGATGTAAACATCGATCTCGCCAAAAGACATGATTGTGTAGGCAGTCACAGCCTCCTTTGTTGGAATCCAAGTCTCGTCGAGAACGATGAGAGGGACGTCGCTGGCATAGAGGATGCGACCGACGGTGATAGTCTCGCCGATTCTGATTCTTGCAGATTCCGCTCGGAACGCAGATCCGAAGCTCACTAGCCCCACGGTAGGCGCCAACTGTCGTCGGATTGAGGACAAGTACGCCATGAGGGGGTCCTCGAGGCGTGCGGAAGAGAGGGGTGTGAGACGTACGGTGTTCCGGGACGGTGAGCACACAAGTTTACCCAGGTTCGAATCCGCCGGCTTTGGACGGATCCTACTCCTGCTAGCAATCCAGTAATACGGCAGAGCTGGAATATGGGTTACAAGGGTTTCTCTTGTGCGAGTTGAGGGTCTAAAGTATTGGGTGCCCTAAAGGCTCTCCCTAGGCCGGCTTATATAGATATCCGGCCTAGGGTTTACAGGAGAGATCAATCCGGCTACGACTAAGAGTTGGTTATAGAGTACATCTTGAACTACAAGTAACATTATGGGCCTAAGTCGGTAAGTCTTTTGGGCCTTCCCGTAGCCGGATTGGACTCTGTCTTTCTCCCTGACTAGGCCGCCCGTGAAGCAAAGCTCTAACCCGAAGTGGGCCACCCTGGTCAGTGAGGAACTGCGAGGATACCCGGAAAGTATATCCCCAACAGCTACACTCTTACCAAAGCAGAGAAGGAAATCTTTTTTGAAATCCTTTACAGTATCAAGGTCCCGGCTGGCTTCTCATGAAATATAAAGGGAATAATAAATATGGCAGAGAAAAAAATTCAGATCCTGAATTCTCATGATTGCCACGTGATTATGACACAGTTGCTTCCGGTTGCATTGAGGGGGCTTCTACCGGAAAATGTTCGATTAGCCATTGTGAAGCTTTGTGTATTCCTCAATGCAATATCTCAGAAGGTAATCGATCGAGAAAGTCTGGAAAGGCTACAGAAGGATGTGGTCCAATGTCTTGTCAGTTTTGAGTTGGTGTTCCCTCCGTCCTTCTTCAATATTATGACGCATCTCTTAGTTCACCTAGTCGAAGAGATTTCCATTCTTGGTCCTGTATTTCTGCACAATATGTTCCCCTTCGAGAGGTTCATGGGAGTCTTAAAGAAATATGTTTGTAATCATGCTAGGCCAGAAGGAAGCATCTCCAAGGGCTATGGAACAGAGGAGGTCATTGGGTTCTGTGTAGACTTTCTTCCTGACCTTAAGCCGATTAGTGTTCCTGAATCACGGTATGAGGGGAGACTGAGTGGAAAAGGCACGCTAGGAAAGAAAGCAATGATATTTAGGGACGGACATTCTTTGAATCAAGCACACTACATAGTTCTACAAAGTTCTACCTTCATGACTCCGTATATCGAGGAACACATGAATGTTGTACGCTCCAAGTTCTCGGGGAAGGATGACTACTGGATTAAAGAAAATCACATGGAGACTTTCGGCACTTGGTTGCAATTACATCTCATGAATGACACCACTATTGGAGATCAGCTCTACTTGTTGGCCGCGACACCATCTGCGACTGTATTGACTTTCCAAGGGTACGAGATAAATGGGAATACATTTTACACGATTGCCCAAGATAAAAAGAGGAGCGACCAAAACAGTGCTGTCCGCTTTGATGCAACATGCGAGAATGGGAAAAAGGACACATACTATGGTTACATAGAGGAGATATGGGAACTTGACTATGGACCTACTTTTAAGGTCCCTTTGTTTCGGTGCAGTTGGATCAACATGAATGGAGAAGGGGTAAAGGTAGACCAGCTGTACGGAATGACAACAGTGGATCTCAAGAATCTTAGTTATAGAGACGAACCATTCGTCCTAGCCAATGATGTGGCTCAGGTTTTTTATGTGAAGGACATGTCCTCTAGACCGAAAAAAAGAAAAAATAAGGAAACGAATACATCAGACGATGAGCCCAGGCGTCACATAGTTCTTTTAGGGAAAAGAAACATCGCGGGAGTCAAGGACAATACAAACATGTCAGCAGATTATGATAATTTTGATGAAATTCCGCCCTTCACCGTTAAAATTGACCCAAGCATCCCGTTAAGCAAAGAAGATGCTCCATGGTTACGTCCTAAGAAGCGATCATAGGCAAGGGATCGACATACGCGACGAAGGATTCATACCCTAAACCCTAAACCCTATGTAAATCTATGTAATGTATGGAAACTTTATGTGATGTATGAAAACTTTATAAGAGAACCTCGAACATGATAGGTCATTTTGTGAAGCTCTGCCACGGGAGATTTCCCAACCCTTTCCCCAACACTGTTAGAGGAGATGGAGTCTTTCACGGGCTTGCAGGGAAATTTTTTCGAGGCGGAGCTTCCGAAGATGCCGTAGGGCGTGTGCACCAACGACATCTTCGAGAAGCTCTGCCACGGGAGATTTCCCAACCCTTTCCCCAACACTGTTAGAGGAGATGGAGTCCTTCACGGGCTTGCAGGGAAACTTTTCCGAGGCAGAGCTTCCAAAGATGCCGTAGGGCGTGTGCACCAACGACATCTTCAAGAAGATCCGCCACGGGAGATTTCCCAACCCTTTCTCCAACACTGTTAGAGGAGATGGAGTCTCTCACGGGCTTGCAGGGAAAGTTTTCCGAGGCGGAGCTTCCAAAGATGCCGTATGGCGTGTGCACCAACGACATCTTCGAGAATCTCCGCCACGGGAGATTTCCCAACCCTCCATCCATGGGGATGAAACTCTCTCTACCTATGTTGGCTTGTTGAGCTACTTGCCATGGCGTATCGATGCTCCTTTTATAGGCACGGCACCGCTTCTACTTTGTCGTGTTCCTCCGACAGGGCGTCGTGCGCTACATGCTTTATCTCATCGAGCAGTGCGTCTACCTACATGTCCTTATCCCGCCGACAACTTTCGTCTCGGTTGCACCCACCAGCCAAGACTAAAGGTTACCCATGCGTCCTAATCCCACCGACAGCTTTAGTCTCGGTTGCACCCACCAGCCGGGACTAAAGCTTTAGTCTTGGTTGCACCCACGCACGAAAAATGGAAATTGGCTTTTTCGTGCGTCGAAAAGGAAAACATCCTCCTGCAACATCGTAAGCCATCCCAAGATGCATATGTGTGCACAATATGGACACATTATCACAAACTATGGCCTGATTCTAGCCATAACATTGGTGGTTTGACCTAAATGCCATGAAACCTTGAACATGATAGGTCATTTTTTTAAGGATTTTTTATGATGTTTGCAATTTTTCAAGTTCAATATTTTTCCTTGCAACTGTGACACATAATATGACACCACGCGAAGGTTTCACATTGATTGGATCATTTTTGAATTTCTTATGCCCGTTTCAAACTATATTCAAAACAGCGGGCATGAAGCTTCTTAGCCCAGGATTGAGCCTCGCTGAACTTGAAGTGGATCTCTGATGAAATAGCATGTTGTGAACCTATAAATGATTTTTTTTAAATTCAGAAGCATTATATCATGTACTTGTAGTTCAAATCTTAGCAACCTCCTACCGATTCGGCAGGAATTTGTCTTTTTCATGAGGGATGGACGGAAAGGTTCTGTATACACCGGTTGGGAAATTGTCCATATAAGGTGGTCTAGTATTTTTCAAAAATGGGTTGGTACCAATGCCAAACTTTAATTTGGTGGCTGCTTCACAGAACACCCCGATTTCGGCACCTCAAAAATGGAAATTGGCTTTTTCGTGCGTCGAAAAGGAAAACTTCCTCCTGCAACATCGTAAGCCATCCCAAGATGCACATGTGCGCACAATATGGGCACATTATCACAAACTATGCCCTAATTCTAGCCATAACACTGGTGGTTTGACCTAAATGCCATGAAACCTCGAACATGATAGGTTATTTGTGAAGGATTTTTTATGATGCTTGATATTTTTCAAGTTTAATATTTTTCCTTGCAACTGTGACACATAATATGACACCAGGCGAAGGTTTCACATTGTTTGGATCATTTTTGAATTTCTTATGCCTGTTTCAAACTATATTCAAAACGGCGGGCATGAAGCTTCTTAGCCCAGGGCTGAGCCTCGCTGACTTGAAGTGGATCTCTGATGAAATAGCATGTTGTGAACCTATAAATGATTTTGTTTAAATTCACAAGCATTATATCATGCACTTGTAGTTCAAATCTTGGCAACCTCCTACCGATTGAGCGGGAATTTGTCTTTTTCATGAGGGACGGACGGAAAGGTTCTAGATACACCGGTTGGGAAATTGTCCATATAAGGTGGTCTAGTATTTTTGAAAAATGGGTTGGTACCAATGCCAAACTTTAATTTGGTGGTTACTTCACAGAACACCCCAATTTCGGTACCTCAAAAATGGAAATTGGCTTTTTCGTCCGTCGAAAAGGAAAACTTCCTCCTGCAACATCGTAAGCCATCCCAAGATGCACATGTGTGCACAATATGGGCACATTATCACAAACTATGCCCTGATTCTAGCCATAACATTGGTGGATTGACCTAAATGCCATGAAACCTCGAACATGATAGGTCATTTTGTGAAGGATTTTTTATGATGTTTGCAATTTTTCAAAGTCAATATATTTCCTTGCAACTGTGACACAGAATATGACACCACGTGAAGGTTTCACATTGATTGAATCATTTTTGAATTTCTTATGCCCGTTTCAAACTATATTCAAAACAGCGGGCATGAAGCTTCTTATCCCAGGATTGAGCCTCGCTGAACTTGAAGTGGATCTCTGATGAAATAGCATGTTGTGAACCTATAAATGATTTGTTTTTAATTCAGAAGCATTATATCATGTACTTGTAGTTCAAATCTTGGCAACCTCCTACCGATTCGGTAGGAATTTGTCTTTTTCATGAGGGATGGACGGAAAGGTTCCATATACACCGGTTGGGAAATTGCCCATATAAGGTGGTCTAGTATTTTTCAAAAATGGGTTGGTACCAATGCCAAACTTTAATTTGGTGGTTATTTCACAGAACACCCCAATTTCGGCACCTCAAAAATGGAAATTGGCTTTTTCGTGCGTCAAAAAGGAAAACTTCCTCCCGCAACATCGTAAGCCATCCCAAGATGCACATGTGTGCACAATATGGGCACATTATCACAAAATATGCCCTAATTCTAGCCATAACATTGGTGGTTTGACCTAAATGCCATGAAACCTCGAACATGATAGGTTATTTTGTGAAGGATTTTTTATGATATTTGCAATTTTTCAAGTTTAATATTTTTCCTTGCAACTGTGACACATAATATGACACCACGCGAAGGTTTCACATTGTTTGGATCATTTTTGAATTTCTTATGCCTGTTTCAAACTATATTCAAAACGGCGGGCATGAAGCTTCTTAGCCCGGGGCTGAGCCTCGCTGACTTGAAGTGGATCTCTGATGAAATAGCATGTTGTGAACCTATAAATGATTTTTTTAAATTCAGAAGCATTATATCATGTACTTGTAGTTCAAATCTTAGCAACCTCCTACAGATTCAGCAGGAATTTTTCTTTTTCATGGGGGACGGACGGAAAGGTTCCATATACACCGGTTGGGAAATTTTCCATATAAGGTGGTCTAGTATTTTTCAAAAATGGGTTGGTACCAATGCCAAACTTTAATTTGGTGGTTGCTTCACAGAACACCCCGATTTCGGCACCTCAAAAATGGAAATTGGCTTTTTCGTGCGTCGAAAAGGAAAACTTCCTCCTGCAAAATCGTAAGCCATCCCAAGATGCATATGTGTGCACAATATGGACACATTATCACAAACTATTCCCTGATTCTAGCCATAACATTGGTGGTTTGACCTAAATGCCATGAAACCTCGAACATGATAGGTCATTTTGTGAAGGATTTTTTATGATGTTTGCAATTTTTCGGGGTCAATATATTTCCTTGCAACTGTGACACATAATATGACACCACGCGAAGGTTTCACATTGATTGAATCATTTTTGAATTTCTTATGCCCGTTTCAAACTATATTCAAAACAGCGGGCATGAAGCTTCTTATCCCAGGATTGAGCCTCGCTGAACTTGAAGTGGATCTCTGATGAAATACATGTTGTGAACCTATAAATGATTTTTTTTAAATTCAGAAGCATTATATCATGTACTTGTAGTTCAAATCTTAGCAACCTCCTACCGATTCAGCAGGAATTTGTCTTTTTCATGAGGGATGGACGGAAAGGTTCCATATACACCGGTTGGGAAATTGTCCATATAAGGTGGTCTAGTATTTTTCAAAAATGGGTTGGTACCAATGCCAAACTTTAATTTGGTGGCTGCTTCACAGAACACCCGGATTTCGGCACCTCAAAAATGGAAATTGGCTTTTTCGTGCGTCGAAAAGGAAAACTTCCTCCTGCAACATCGTAAGCCTTCCCAAGATGCATATGTGCGCACAATATGGACACATTATCACAAACTATTCCCTGATTCTAGCCATAACATTGGTGGTTTGACCTAAATGCCATGAAACCTCGAACATGATAGGTCATTTTGTGAAGGATTTTTTATGATGTTTGCAATTTTTCAAGTTCAATATTTTTCCTTGCAACTGTGACACATAATATGACACCACGTGAAGGTTTAACATTGATTGGATCATTTTTGAATTTCTTATGCCTGTTTCAAACTATAGTCAAAACAGCGGGCATGAAGCTTCTTAGCCCAGGATTGAGCCTCGCTGAACTTGAAGTGGATCTCTAATGAAATAGCATGTTGTGAACCTATAAATGATTTTTTTAAATTCAGAAGCATTATATCATGTACTTGTAGTTCAAATCTTACCAACCTCCTACAGATTCAGCAGGAATTTTTCTTTTTCATGGGGGACGGACAGAAAGGTTCCATATACACCGGTTGGGAAATTGTCCATATAAGGTGGTCTAGTATTTTTCAAAAATGGGTTGGTACCAATGCCAAACTTTAATTTGGTGGTTGCTTCACAGAACACCCCGATTTCGGCACCTCAAAAATGGAAATTGGCTTTTTCGTGCGTCGAAAAGGAAAACTTCCTCCTGCAACATCGTAAGCCTTCCCAAGATGCATATGTGCGCACAATATGGACACATTATCACAAACTATTCCCTGATTCTAGCCATAACATTGGTGGTTTGACCTAAATGCCATGAAACCTCGAACATGATAGGTCATTTTGTGAAGGATTTTTTATGATGTTTGCAATTTTCAGGGTCAATATATTTCCTTGCAACTGTGACACATAATATGACACCACGTGAAGGTTTAACATTGATTGGATCATTTTTGAATTCTTATGCCCGTTTCAAACTATATTCAAAACAGCGGGCATGAAGCTTCTTAGCCCAGGATTGAGCCTCGCTGAACTTGAAGCGGATCTCTGATGATATAGCATGTTGTGAACCTATAAATGATTTGTTTTTAATTCAGAAGCATTATATCATGTACTTGTAGTTCAAATCTTGGCAACCTCCTACCGATTCGGTAGGAATTTGTCTTTTTCATGAGGGATGGACGGAAAGGTTCCATATACACCGGTTGGGAAATTGCCCATATAAGGTGGTCTAGTATTTTTCAAAAATGGGTTGGTACCAATGCCAAACTTTAATTTGGTGGTTACTTCACAGAACACCCCAATTTCGGCACCTCAAAAATGGAAATTGGCTTTTTCGTGCGTCAAAAAGGAAAACTTCCTCCCGCAACATCGTAAGCCATCCCAAGATGCACATGTGTGCACAATATGGGCACATTATCACAAACTATGCCCTAATTCTAGCCATAACATTGGTGGTTTGACCTAAATGCCATGAAACCTCGAACATGATAGGTTATTTTGTGAAGGATTTTTTATGATATTTGCAATTTTTCAAGTTTAATATTTTTCCTTGCAACTGTGACACATAATATGACACCACGCGAAGGTTTCACATTGTTTGGATCATTTTTGAATTTCTTATGCCTGTTTCAAACTATATTCAAAACGGCGGGCATGAAGCTTCTTAGCCCGGGGCTGAGCCTCGCTGACTTGAAGTGGATCTCTGATGAAATAGCATGTTGTGAACCTATAAATTATTTTTTTAAAATTCACAAGCATTATATCATGCACTTGTAGTTCAAATCTTGGCATCCTCCTACCGATTCAGCGGGAATTTGTCTTTTTCATGAGGGATGGACAGAAAGGTTCTAGATACACCGGTTGGGAAATTTTCCATATAAGGTGCTCTAGTATTTTTGAAAAATGGGTTGGTACCAATGCCAAACTTTAATTTGGTGGTTACTTGACAGAACACCCCAATTTCGGCACCTCAAAAATGGAAATTGGCTTTTTCGTCCGTCGAAAAGGAAAACTTCCTCCTGCAACATTGTAAGCCATCCCAAGATGCACATGTGTGCACAATATGGGCACATTATCACAAACTATGCCCTGATTCTAGCCATAACATTGGTGGATTGACCTAAATGCCATTAAACCTCGAACATGATAGGTCATTTTGTGAAGGATTTTTTATGATGTTTGCAATTTTTCAGGGTCAATATATTTCCTTGCAACTGAGACACATAATATGACACCACGCGAAGGTTTCACATTGATTGAATCATTTTTGAATTTCTTATGCCCGTTTCAAACTATATTCAAAACAGCGGGCATGAAGCTTCTTATCCCAGGATTGAGCCTCGCTGAACTTGAAGTGGATCTCTGATGAAATACATGTTGTGAACCTATAAATGATTTTTTTTAAATTCAGAAGCATTATATCATGTACTTGTAGTTCAAATCTTAGCAACCTCCTACCGATTCAGCAGGAATTTGTCTTTTTCATGAGGGATGGACGGAAAGGTTCCATATACACCGGTTGGGAAATTGTCCATATAAGGTGGTCTAGTATTTTTCAAAAATGGGTTGGTACCAATGCCAAACTTTAATTTGGTGGCTGCTTCACAGAACACCCGGATTTCGGCACCTCAAAAATGGAAATTGGCTTTTTCGTGCGTCGAAAAGGAAAACTTCCTCCTGCAACATCGTAAGCCTTCCCAAGATGCATATGTGCGCACAATATGGACACATTATCACAAACTATTCCCTGATTCTAGCCATAACATTGGTGGTTTGACCTAAATGCCATGAAACCTCGAACATGATAGGTCATTTTGTGAAGGATTTTTTATGATGTTTGCAATTTTTCAAGTTCAATATTTTTCCTTGCAACTGTGACACATAATATGACACCACGTGAAGGTTTAACATTGATTGGATCATTTTTGAATTTCTTATGCCTGTTTCAAACTATATTCAAAACAGCGGGCATGAAGCTTCTTAGCCCAGGATTGAGCCTCGCTGAACTTGAAGTGGATCTCTAATGAAATAGCATGTTGTGAACCTATAAATGATTTTTTTAAATTCAGAAGCATTATATCATGTACTTGTAGTTCAAATCTTACCAACCTCCTACAGATTCAGCAGGAATTTTTCTTTTTCATGGGGGACGGACGGAAAGGTTCCATATACACCGGTTGGGAAATTGTCCATATAAGGTGGTCTAGTATTTTTCAAAAATGGGTTGGTACCAATGCCAAACTTTAATTTGGTGGTTGCTTCACAGAACACCCCGATTTCGGCACCTCAAAAATGGAAATTGGCTTTTTCGTGCGTCGAAAAGGAAAACTTCCTCCTGCAAAATCGTAAGCCATCCCAAGATGCATATGTGTGCACAATATGGACACATTATCACAAACTATTCCCTGATTCTAGCCATAACATTGGTGGTTTGACCTAAATGCCATGAAACCTCGAACATGATAGGTCATTTTGTGAAGGATTTTTTATGATGTTTGCAATTTTTCAAGTTTAATATTTTTCCTTGCAACTGTGACACATAATATGACACCACGTGAAGGTTTAACATTGATTGGATCATTTTTGAATTTCTTATGCCCGTTTCAAACTATATTCAAAACAGCGGGCATGAAGCTTCTTAGCCCAGGATTGAGCCTCGCTGAACTTGAAGTGGATCTCTGATGAAATAGCATGTTGTGAACCTATAAATGATTTTTTTAAATTCAGAAGCATTATATCATGCACTTGTAGTTCAAATATTGGCAACCTCCTACCGATTCGGCAGGAATTTGTCTTTTTCATGAGGGATGGACGGAAAGGTTCTAGATACACCGGTTAGGAAATTTTCCATATAAGGTGGTCTAGTATTTATGAAAAATGGTTTGGTACCAATGCCAAACTTTAATTTGGTGGTTGCTTCATAGAACACCCCGATTTCGGCACCTCAAAAATGGAAATTGGCTTTTTCGTGCGTCGAAAAGGAAAACTTCCTCCTGCAACATCGTAAGCCATCACAAGATGCACATGTGTGCACAATATGGGCACATTATCACAAACTATGCCCTAATTCTAGCCATAACATTGGTAGTTTGACCTAAATGCCATGAAACCTCGAACATGATAGGTCATTTTGTGAAGGATTTTTTATGATGTTTGCAATTTTTCAAGTTCAATATTTTTTCTTGCAATTGTGACACATAATATGACACCACGCGAAGGTTTCACATTGTTTGGATCATATTTGAATTTCTTATGCCCGATTCAAACTATATTCAAAACGGCGGGCAATTTTTCAAGTTCAATATTTTGTTAATGCAATTTTAATTGAAAATATTAAAATTGTATAGTCCAAATAAAAATATTTAAAAACAGAAAATGTTTTTGATTAGTCATTTAAATTGAAGCACTTTTCCTGTTAATTTTTTTTTGAAATTCGAAATTATGTAATAAATATTTGTTAATGCAATTTTAATTGAAAATAGTAAAATTGTATAGTTCAAATAAAACTATTTGAAAACAGAAAATGGTTTTTGATTAGTTATTTAAATTGAAGCACTTTTCGTGTTAAAAGTTTTTTGAAATTCCAAATAAATAATCATCTTAAATTGAAACATCTTATTAATTGAAGAAGAAAACAAATTTGAAAATGGCAGGAAGACCAAAAGGTTTGCCAAAATCTGAAAAATGGGTCAACGATCCCGGTTCGTCCCACCAATCGGGACCGATGATTCTGGGTGCGCGCGCTGCCATCAACATGCCTTTGGTCCCGGTTCATCCCACCAACCGGGACTAAAGGGCCAACGGTCCCGGCTGGTGCTATGAACCGGGACCAAAGGCCCGCGCACATGGCAGCACAGCAACGCTCCTGCCCCGACCTTTAGTCCCGGCTGGTGCTATGAACCGGGACCAAAGGCCCGCGCACATGGCAGCACAGCAACGCTCCTGCCCCGACCTTTGGTCCCGGTTCGTCTCACTAACCGGGACCATTGAGCCTTTAGTCCCGGTTGGTGGGACGACCCGGGACCAAAGGCATGTACAGTTAACAACCCCGGCCCTTCCTCCTCCCCAACTCCCCCAAATCACAGAGCACATCGACACGCGGCTAAGGAAAATTTGCGGCGGAGCAAAATCGCGCCGTCAGGCTGCCCAAATCAAGAGCGGCCGCTTCACGCCGTCGACGCCCGTCGCCAAGCGCCACTGTCCGCCGCCGTCGGACGCCGTCGGACGCCGCCGTGAGCAGGCAAGGATTCCATCGCTGCAATCGACCCCCACCGTGTCCCTGACTCCGGCCGCCATTTTCTCCACTGATTCCGGCAGCAGCCGGCCTCCTCCGGCCTCGCCGCACCCTCCATCAGCCTCCTAGTGAGCCACTGGTGCTCCAGCACCACTCCTACGTCTCCCTCCCTCACTGTATCATCCTCCCCACGAGCACTTGGCACCGCCGGCCACCGTCAAACCCCTTGCTCCGGCGCACCTCCTGTAGCGGCGCTGCCCGTTTTAGGTAGCCCGCATCACGCTGGTTCTAACGGTCCTAGTCGCGTCACCCCGCGCGCTATTCTCCGCCGTCTTCCACCACCGCCTGGCAGTTCGCTGACGAGGCTACGTGGCGCCACGGTGGCATCGACGTGGCGTCGCGTGTGCCTGACGTGGGCGCTGACCAAGCCCCACCAGCGTGGCATCTGAGGTGGCATGGGCCCCTCGAGTTAGTCTCTGTAGCTAGTTTAGCCGTGGAGAAAAACAAACACCCACCCCGAGCTGACGTCATAATGATGCAGTAAAAGTTTAATAATTGTTTAAATAATTTCAGAAAAGAGTTTAATCTTATAAATTCAATAACTAATTATTTCTAAGTCAGAAAAATATGTATAATATATCAAAATGTTCAGAAAAATGAGATATACACAATAGACTTATAATCATGCATTGTTCAACAACTTTAATTACAAGTTTAATCTGAGAATGAAATCAACCCCTCGTAGGTGATTTCGGGGTCTCTCCTGTACTAGGGTTTGGACCCCTCGGATCCCGCTTAAATTTCCAAGCATGCTATAGGGTTTAATTACAATACTAATTAACTTGTCATATCATCATCTTTGCATATACTATGGATCCAACACATCAAGATACTATGATTCCAGAACATCAGGAAAACATCCTCTAGGGAATGATCTGCGAAAATGAAGATATCGATATAGATATCACTAGTGAGTTTCTGAACGATTCCGGTTAGGAAGATGAGTCTCTCAACCGAGGAGACGGCTCCGGTGAGGTAGAAGCCAAAGCCTGGGACAGGGGAGAAGCCGATAAGGGAGAAGGCGACGGCTCCGGCAGAACCTTAAATCTCGCAAACACCGGGGAGGTGTATATATGTATTTTTGTAATTAAAATGCTGCTGTCCATATATATACATGCATATATTAACACTCTTTCTTCTTTTAGCCCTCCGGATCGAGAACTTCTTCCGTAAGAACGAAACAAGGCCCAACAAAAAAGTTGGATGACACTGTGAGGTATAGGATCGACGTGGTCGATGTAGATGGCGAACCGCAAGCTCCTGTCGATGTCGCAAGAAAATTTGTCAAGCAATTCGGAGTTCTTGTGAGGGACTATATCCCGATCACCGTTCAAAAATGGAATCGGCCAAGCGGCGGTGGAGTCTCGTATGTCGCCGACAACACCAATGATAAGCTTTTTGACAAGCTCATGATTAATTTCCTCCTATCGATGCCAGATGTGAATCCAGATGAGGAGGAGAGAGCAAGAATGGAGCTTGTACAAAGAGTCAAGAAGTTTTGTCTCATCAAGATGGCCGATGCATTCAAGAACTGGAAGAACTTTGTCAAGGTAGAGAAGACTCCGAATTTCAATCAAGGCGGCTATGCTAAGTTAAGACACCAGTGGGAGGATTTTGTGAAGTACAAGACATCAGAAAAAGCTAAGGAAAGGTCTAGAATAAATACGGAGAACGCTGCTAAGAAAGTTTACCATCATAACATGGGGCCTGCTGGCTACGCCGGTTGCATGCCTAAGTGGGATGCACTTGAGGTCAATTATATAGCTGCTGGGATTAGACCAGAGCCCGCAACATGGACACCACGGGCGAGAAACTAGTTTTATGGCCATGGGGGCACGTTGGACAAAGAAGGGAGGGCAATATATAATCAGAAACACAAAGATGATCCCCTACTACCCATCGATGATATTAGAAATGCAGTAGATGATGTTGCAGCGGGACGGTTCGTTCCCGATAGAGAGAACGACGAGCTCACACGCGCCCTTAAAAATCCTGAACACGACGGACGAGCACGAGGCACACCAGGCTCCAAGCCGTGGAAGGTTGACTTCCCTAGGAAATGAAGAGATATCCCGATAAAATCCATCAGAGGAGAAAGGAAAGGGAGGCAGCTGAGAAAGCGGCCGCTACAGACCGGCTGCCTAATGTAGAAGAAGCATTAAAGCGGCACCAGGATCAACTCGACAGACTTAGCCAGCAAAGTACTAGCGGCCAATCTCAGCAGCACGTGGTAGAAGCTACATTCGAGGGTACCGGCGCCCTATCGAATAAGAAAAGCAGCATCACTTCCACGCAGCTCCATGATGTTGATGATGATGCACCGACGACATCTCCTCCTAAACGCTACCCAGTGGATGATATCATGGAGACCACAACTTGTGAGCTAAAGGTGCAGGTTATGAACTTAAGGGTGACAGCGGCGGTTGGCGTGGCGGTACCAATTGCGCCTAACTCAACTTGGAATTGTAGACTGGTTCCAAAAGGGTACGTTGTCATCATGGTGGATGAGGTGAAGGAAGATTTTGAGGAGCTGAAGCTAGACCACCCTGCAGGGAAAGATATGGAGCTGACTCAACTAAGAGAAGCCAAAGGGGGGACTATTCAATGGCCAAAGGAGCGCATCATGCTTCCAAATTATGTATCGTCAAGGCCACCCACTCCTCAGAGCAGCAATCCACCTCCACCACCACCTCACCATTCTCCAGCGCAACCGTTGTCTTCATCGCCTCACCACTCAGTGCAACCGTCTCCATCGATGCCTCGGCCGTCTCCGCCGCCGCGTCAGCCGTCTCCGTCCCCTGAGCCTCAGAGACAAAAGCGTAAGTATACTAAGAGGGGCAGCACCACCAGCAGCAGCAAGAGCACGTTCCGATCACCGAAACGTGAGTTATCGCCAGTCCGAAAAGTACCTCATCAAAATATGAAGAAGCTACCTTGCGAGAAGACAGATGAGGAAACTGTTGCGGCCGCAGCTGCCCATTATGAAAAGTGGAAGATTGACATGTCTAACAAGAAAAGGCCGATAAAGGCATTCTTCCAGGTCACCGCAAAATATAAAGCCAAAGCAGCAGCGCTTAAGATTCAGCCTCACCAACCCATAGCGCTCACATTAGACTATAATCGCTCTATTACCAAGTCGGCTGAGGCAAAAGAGCGGAGAGTCGGGAAAGAAGTTGCCCAGCTTAGACAACAGAAAAATCAATCGATCGAACCGCTCAAAGTGTACGATACCAATGAGTGGAGAGCCCAGGAGCGGCATGATCCGAACATTGATCCGGAGTTTTTTCGACTGTACGGAGAAAAGGCCAATTATATGGACTGTCTATTACTGAGTACATGAGCCGTATGGATGAGTTCGAGGGGTACCAAGAAACAGCATACGTGTACCAGTACGGGGCTCCTCTCATCAAACCCGAGTTAGTCAAAGATCTACCAACAAAAATGCGAAGATTGCATAACTGGTACATGCAAGCCTGTGTTGAATCCAAAAACTGGATCTATGCTGCATATAAACACCACCATTACGGTCATGGAGATGGCTTCCTACTGATCAAATTTCCAGAAATATTTCAATTTTACCAACAAGACGCCCTCGACAAAACTATCGTCAGTGCCTATTGTTGTAAGTATTATTAATTTCTGTAATTAAGTCTTTCTAGCTCAGCTCATTCGTTGCTTTTATAATCTTACTCATCACTATACTAATTATATATGCAGAATGAAGACTCTCGAATGCAACAAAGGACAAATCTATGACCTTAGGTGTGTTGACTGCAATTTCGTTCATGAAGTTACTCTAAAAAAAACCCAAAGACAGAGGATAACTTGGTACAAGCGTTGACGTATTTCAGCAACAGAAGGGAAATACTATTTCCTTACAACGTTGGGTGAGTAAAGTGTTATTGTCTTGTACACATTCTATTTTCACTTACTCGATGTTAAGCATATAACTGACTCGTGTTATATTTTGTTAGTGTGTCCAACTTCCACTATATTCTGTTAATCATTGTTGTTGACACCGGAGTAGTAAAAGTCCTAGACTCGAAACGCACACCATTAGAAAAGTGGGCGGACATGCAGGAATGCCTCCAGAAGGCTTGGAAACGGTTCACCGCCAAAACTAGGGGTGTTTGGAAGCCAGAGCTTACATTTCAACCATTGACTATAAGTACTACTTGCTAGATCCACGCATCTCTTTAATTCTAGTTTCAATACCACCATTATCATGCTTGATTATTATTTTGATTGAACTCCGTTCTCGTAAAGTGCTTGAGGCAGAAAGCCGGGAATAACTTATGTGGATACTATGTCTGCGAGTTCATTCGTCAGACGACCAAAGAGAAGGGCACAGACCGGAACATCAAAAAAATTTAAGTACGATAAACAATAATTACAACTTTATTTTATTACCATCAATTGTAGTTTCATATATATTGATCCCCTTCTTTATATTAGATCGAACGGATACGGGACGGTCTTCTATCACAAGAACGCGTGCAAGCAATTCAAGAGGAAATTACCGAATACTTGTTAGAACAAGTCATAGATCCGAAAGGAAAATACTATTACCCGCTGCATTTGGAAGGGTGAAGTGTAAAAAAGAAGATGTAAATTAATTAGATCAAATTCGTGTGAGAGTATCGTTTGTAATTATAATATGTTTCGACCAAGAAGACGAATGAGACGGTGTATAATATATTTGTAATCATGCATGATGTGTAATATATATATCGTGGTTTCATTATTGCTGTATATATGTAGTACCATTAAATTGATGGAAAAAATCCTGCCACGGCATAAAAATAGCCCGAAAACCCTACTGCGACACAAAAATAGCCCAAAAATCCTGCCACGACACAAAACCCTGCCGCGGCACAGAGACCAACGATCCCGGTTCGTGCCAAGAACCGGGACCAATGATTCACCCCCGCTCGTCTCTCGCGCTCCCACGTGGAGACCCATTAGTCCCGGTTTGTTACCGGGACCAATGATCCCCCCCTCCCCTCGTCGCGCGTCTGCCCACGTGGAGACCCATTGGTTCCGGTTCGTGCGCGAACCGGAACCAGTATTAGTCCCGAGTGATTGGTCCCGGTTCCACGTGGAGACCCATTAGTCCCCGTTTGTTACCGGGACCAATGATCCCCCCCTCCCCTCGTCGCGCGTCCGCCCACGTGAAGACCCATTGGTCCCGGTTCGTGCGCGAACCGGAACCAGTATTAGTCCCGAGTGATTGGTCCCGGTTCGGGAACCGGAACCAATGGCCCTTATGAACCAGGACTAGAGGCCCTTTTCCACTAGTACTTTGTTTTCTCCTGGTTGAATTTTTCCTTGACTCTATCCTGGTTTAGAAACGCGTCCGCTGAGTCTATCCTCGAAAACATGTCTTCACTGTCTTCGTTTGAAGTCAGCCCAAAATGGGTGAAACAGTAGCTAAGGAATTTTCCTATAAATTCAGCCTCCACGTAAAACTGTAGAATTTTCATTGCATAACTTTTTGGCATAATCTCGATTCTTCCCCATATGTTGATTCCCCCCAAACCACTTCATCAATATGAATGGTTCCAACCACGACCGTCTGACGATGGTTTTCCAAATGATACCTCCACTCCAACTTCTTGATCTTCTCCGTTGTCAGCTGTATTGGCATTATTGGCGTCCAATCGAGCTGACTTCAACGCGTTTACGTCCTTCTCAAGGGTCTACTCTTCGCCCTGTTAGTTTAGAACATTGACCGCTCCTTTGTCGTAGCTGCCAAGGAATTTTTGGTATAAATTCAGCTTTCTTGTAAAACTGAAGAACTATCATTGCTTAACTTTTGGCCTAATCCCGTTTCTTCCCCTATCTATTCATTCCCCCAGAAAACATGTCTAGTTTCGGGAATGATTTCCAATCACCACCCTTTGGCGACGATGATTTTAACAAACAAGTCTCCAGCACCTTCAATTCCTTCACCACCATCGTCGCCGGTGCGTTTCCATTCCGACAGTTTATTTCCATTAAATCTTATCAAGAACAGGAATTATAGATGATTTATTATTTGTATTGCTCCAAATTTTGGTCACAAGTATGTTACTCTGACTCTCGTGCTCACTGATGCAGTTGTGTCGGTTCTGAGCATCTTGGGATCCGTCGCCATAGCCTACTTTGTTTACAGATGCGTCAAGGAGAACGGCCTCCCCGCGATCAACATCAACACGACGAGCGCCGCGCCGACTGCAGCAGCGAGTACGGCGCTGTACGCCGTGGTTGCGGACTCCCAGATAAGAGACGCCACCATCGAGATGTTCCTCAAGGAGATCGCCGGCGAGAAGCCCATCCGGTTCACCCCGCAGCAGCTCTCCGGCTTCACCAACAACTACTCGGCTCGGCTCGGAGCCGGTGGGTTCGGTGCCGTCTACAAGGGCATGCTCCCCAACGGCCTCATGGTCGCCGTGAAGCGCCTCCACGCCGGCCAGGACGACAGGACCTCGCAGGAGCAGTTCATGGCGGAGGTGGGGACCATCGGGAGGACCCACCACATCAACCTCGTCAGGCTCTTCGGCTTCTGCTACGACGCCGACGTGCGCGCGCTGGTGTACGAGTACATGGAGCACGGCGCGCTCGACTCGTACCTCTTCGACCGCAGCCGCCGCGACGTCGTCGTCGGCTTCAGCACGCTGCAAGCCATCGCCGTCGGCGTCGCGAGGGGACTCCGGTACCTCCACGAGGAGTGCCAGCAGAAGATCGTGCACTACGACATCAAGCCGGGCAACGTGCTCCTCGACGGCGGCCTCACCCCGAAGGTTGCCGACTTCGGCCTCGCGCGGCTGCTGAACCGGGCGGACACGCACAAGACCGTCTCCGGGATGCGCGGCACGCCCGGGTACGCGGCGCCGGAGATGTGGATGCAGGCCGGCGCCACCGAGAAGTGTGACGTCTACAGCTTCGGCATCCTCCTGTTCGAGATCCTCGGCCGGAGGAGGAATTTCGACGAGGCCGCGCCGGAGAGCCAGCAGTGGTTCCCCAAGGTGGCGTGGACAAAGTACGAGAACGGCATGCTTACTGAGGTCGTGGAGGATTGTGACGACATGGACGATCAAGAAAAATTAGAAAGGATGTGCAAGGTGGCCTTCTGGTGCGTCCAGCAACAGCCGGAGGCGAGGCCGCCGATGGGCCTGGTGGTGAAGATGCTCGAAGGAGAGATGGACATTGCTCCGCCGGCAAACCCGTTCCAGCATCTTATGGCAGCGCCGGTGGCGGCAAACCTGTGGACTTCCGGGACGAGCAGCGCAAACACGGTCTCAACGTCGGCAAATGGTGTTTCTCAAGGTAGCATAGATATCGTATAGCTTTGACGCTTGACAACTGGCTCATATGAGCTCGCATGTAGTACGATGAACTAGCTTAGTACTCTTTTTTATCCAAATTAATTGTCACACATTTAGACGAAATATTCATTGAATCTGTTAAATTCAATAGCGTTTTGCTAGTTCTCAGGCACCTAAGAACTTCTTAGGTCTCATTTGCCTCTTTCACTGTTCGATTTACCTCGTGATTCGTGCAAATTGAAAGTTACACATGAGTTGTAACTAGGGTATAACTGAGAATTTAATGAGTTGCAACTAGGTTGCAACTGGGAATTAGTATAAATCTTACGAATTGCAACTGAGAATTAACATAAATATTAGGATGACATCAGCCACTTAGACATAAGAAGTTCTCAGACGCATGAAATCTAGGCACTCTCGTTCAATGAACCTGTAGCAATTAATCAATGTACCTGTGTTGGATCGGGGGAGATGGACTCGGCCGTAGTGGGATGGCGCTACCGATAGGCTCGACTCCTGATCCTAGTTTTTAGGAGATTATAACCGAAGATAAAAGTAAAGAAAGAAAATAGAAAAGAGGTTCAGTTCAACACCGCACCAAAACTATTCCTCTCTGTCAAATTCGTGTGCTTGACACGTTGATTCTTCCTCTTTGGCAACAACAAGTGGTATCAGAGCATTGATCCATCTCAGCGGCCATGGCAGGGGAAGCATCTGGTTTCAAGTCCCATTCACGCTCGCAGACGCTACAGCACACTCGCGACCAAAACCGTGGGCGGAGCAGGAACCGCAAGGGAGGAGAGGTGGTGGTTTGCGAGGTAGTGTCGGGGCGGTGGTGGCGGCAGGGCCATCACGTACCCAACCCTCTGTCACATCCTAAATTTTAGATTTGGCACTGCATACATACATGTCATTGCATCATGAGCATCTTTGCAAAAAGTTTCAGTTTTAAAGTTTTTGCCAAAACACCTCCTCTTTGCTAGTTCCTCCCTTTTGCAAACTTACTAGGACTTTTGCCTTGCATCTGCAAGAGAGACCCCTTTTGGGCATTCCAGATGCATGGTTGCGTAGAGCTCGTCTCTACGAACCCGTAGAATTTTATTTCACTCAATTCGGAGCTACGGATCAAAAGTTAGGTCAGTATTAGTCTTTGCTAAATTTCAGTTTCAGATAAAACTGTTCTGTCAGTTTTAGTACAGAGAAGAAAAAAAAGATTTTCGGCCGCCAGCCGGACAGACGCCGAGGCCCACCCGAGGCCCAGCTGCTGCGGGCGAAGCCGGCCCGACAGCGGCCCAATGCCGCGCAGCCCCCTTTGTTTTCTCTTTTCCTTTTTCCTTCTTTTCTTTTGTTTTTTTCAGGCGCTCGGGCCCGCATGTCAGCTCTCCCAACGATCTCCTGATCGTGCTCGACACGAATGCCCTCGCCTCAACCGACCGCTCCCCTACAAAGGCCTCGACTCCCTCTTCCTAAGCCCCCTAAAAACCTAGCCAACACCGCCCCCAGGACGTTGGAATTCCTCACCGGAGTTCCGCCGCCGTCGTCACCATTGTCGTCGGTACGAGCTCTACCTCTAGCTCCGCGACCCATCTTTCGCGCCACAGCTTTGTGCCGGAGCGCCGCACCTTTTCTGACCGTTTTCTTTCGCCCTACCGCATGCAGGACCGCCCGCGAGCTCGCCGGAGTCCGCCGCCCGCCGCCGCCGCTCCAGCCGGGATTCGCTGCCGCCCGAGGTCGCCGTCGACCGCGCCGACCCCGCCCCTGCACCCGACGCCCCTTGCCGCACCTCGTAGACCACTCCGCCGCCCGCAGCCGCCGCTGGAGCGCCGCCCACCGTCGCTGCCGACCCGCCGCTGCCGTCGCCTGGTGAGTCCCCGCCGCAGTCGCTCCCGGCAGCTCGATTGCGCGCGGACGGCCTGGATCGGCCGTTGACTGGCCGGTCAACCGCTGACCGGTCAAAGGTCCGGTCACCGCCGCGTCAGCCGGGCCTGCTCGTCAGCTGGAATATTCCCCGGAATATTCCCCCATCGATTTTCAGAGTTTATTTATTTTCTAGAAAATATGTCTAACTTCAAAAATTCATAGGAAAAGATCTACTTGGCCAAAAATTGCAAATAAGGTATCGTTGGATTTCTTAAAATTGTGTAGAATTTTATTCTGCAATAATATCCCAGGTTTACTGTATGTATTATCCTGAGATTATAGAAAGGCTTAAAGTAGTATTTAATTCGCAGAAAAAGATCTGTAAATCTTTTTGACGTAATTCCTTTGGGTCTAGGCTCTATTTGGAGTTACCTATCCAGTAGTATTTTTGTCAAACTTGTACTGCATTGTTTACAGCTTTGGTGCAATGTTTTGACTAAAGACCTAATAACTAGACCTCTTTTATACATAAATTGTTTTCTTTGCATTAAATGTTTTCTCATGCATCATCCAGTAGTAGAATTGATCAGAGAACTTGACCAAGCTACTGAAGCTTTGTGAAAGTACCATGCATGCATTGTGTTGCATCGGTTGATCTTTATGTGTGGTTTGTTTATTGTTTGAATTGCTTTCGTGTAGATTGTGAGGATTGTAACCCGTGTGACTGTCCGGACTGTGCTTTTGACTCCGGCAACTACCAAGGCAAGTGGAGCTTCATAAATGTCCTATTTACTTTCTATATGCATTGTAGCTTGTTTTGTTTTACAAATTCTATCTATTGCTATGATATATCCTACTATGTCGTAGTCTACCTTGTTAGGCGAGCCGTCGTAAGTAGCTGTGCTTATGTAGACGAGGGTGGGATACACCATGGCAAAGCTTGTTTTCAAAGAACGTGTTTGGAAAGTGAAAACAACTTAATTAATAAACTATCTGGGTGGATTGGTAATTGCTTGGTTCGTGAATGCCGGGCCCATGTCTATGGTTTACCCGAGTAGCTCACTTGTGGATGGCCACCCAGGTTTCTGAGAAATGATTAGTGTCTTGATTTGGTAGCTTCCGTGTGCAACCATATGCCAGTGAGTTATGGATGGCTGGTTGGACTTAGTAGGTTGTGACGACCCGAGCTCTTCGTATCTAGAGATGTAGTGAATGTGATAGGTTGGTACGGTGCGTGGATGGGCTTGGGGAGCTACTTCCCGAATTGTCTCTTTTTGGACTTCTCCCTATCACGACTCAATATGCGTGTCGTGGTACGAGCGGGTCGACCAAGTCATATGGGTAAAGTGTGCAACCCCTGTAGGGTGTAAAACTAAGTGCTTAGCCGTGTCCCCGGTAATGGACGTTTGAGTTGCTGAATTGTGGGTGCTATGACATGTTCTCATTCATTCTAACTTGTAATTGCTAAAACTTGTGGTTGAAACCTAATTGGGTTGTTTGTCGAAGATTAAATGTTTTACAAACGATTTACAAAGGTTAGGATAAAGTATTTTTGCTGCTGCAACTAAGCCTGAACTCCACAAGCCAAATATGCATATAGCTATTAGCCTTGTTGTTTCTCTCATTGTTCCACTTGCCAGTGCATTCCAAGTGCTGACCCTTCGGGGCTGTTATGTTTCATGTTGCAGGTTACTCTTCCGGTTACTCTAAGTAGTAATGTTGGTTGCGACCCTCCACTTAACATTTTTGTTCGCCCGTGGCGTCTAATGGAGACTGGAGCTACTTTATTTATGCTATTTATTTGCTACTTGTTTATTTGTGTGAGCGTTATGCTTTGCAAACCTTATAATAAATGCAATATTCTGGATCATACCGTTGTAATAGTGATGCACTGTTGATTCTTTGATGTCTATCGATACTATGTATGCCAATGAACCGATCCAAGGATTGGCGTGATACATAGAGGTGCAATCCTTGCGGGTTGTACCGTTTCATTTGGTATCAGAGCACTGTGTTGACTGTAGGATCGTGACCTAGGATTGGAATAGGAAGCCTTATGTTTACTTAAGCCTATTTTAAATTCTGTCTTTATTCTTATGCCTTTCATTCTAGTAAATTCTTTCCTTTGTTGTTCTCACTCTTTCCTCTTTACAATTGATAGATGGGAGATGCCACCAGAGTTGAGTATGTTGAGCTCCAATCACCAAGGCCCTTCGCAAGACAGTTGGCGGAGCTTTGCCAGATACTGGGCATGCTAATGTCGATGTTCAAAGGGAGAAGGATGAACACCTATGTGCCTAGAGATCGTGTGTGGGAGATCACCGCGATTTTTCTTGCAGACCCCACCGCGCCTGGTATTGAGAACCTGAACCTCACCAAGAAGTACCTTACCTGGGAGCAAGCAGTGGAGTCGGCCATGCACGAGACCCTATCACGCCTGTGCTATCTCCACCGACACCGACTACCAGCAGGTTCACCCTTCCTTGCATTTGGAGGTCGGAATGAGCAAGGGCTTGTGATGATTACCACCGGTGATCGGAATAACATGCCACTCCAAGTGAAGCAGTTAGAATACATGGAGATCAAAGCTTGGGAGAGGGAAGAGAAGTTGATGCAGCAAAGAGAGGAGCTGGATTATTTTTAGGGCACTGTGCATCTGCAAGGGTATGAGATGGAAACCTTGCACACTGCTGTGAATACAATGGAGCAAGCCCTCATTAGAAGAGATGCCACAATTGCAGCGCTGAACCAAACCATTGTGCAGAGGAATCAAGTTGTGGCTAAACGTGATCAAACCATTGTGGACATGGCTGCCCAGATTGCTGCCCTTCAAGCACAACAGAATCCTCCACCAAACAATGGTAACGGTGATGATGGGAACGATGATGATGAGGATAGTGATGATGATGATGATGCGGATAATGGTGGAGGAGGTAACAATGATGATGGTGGAGGCAGTGATGATGGAGGAAGCGATGACGATGATGGAGGAGATGCAGCGGGCGCTTTTGTTGAAGGAAGTGATGAGGAAGACCCCGAAGAGGTGGAATTCGAGGACTCAAGTGAAGAGGACTCGGGAGAGGTGTACACATCACCACCGTGGCATGCACAAGGAGCGAAGCGTCAACACATGGACTCCAGAACCTACTGCAACATATTCATCAAATAGCTAGAGATGGTCCTCCAAAACTAGTCTTCGTTAGGGATATTCGTTAGTCTTAGACATCGATCAATGTAAACTTCTGCACTGTTAGATTATCGTGTTTAGATTGCTCAGTTAAGTACCTTGAAGTTTCAGGAATTTTCGTGAGATTTATTAAATTATTTTTTGAACAAGTTTGGGTAATTTTCGTGTTTTTACTGCTGCAGTTTTCTGCCTGACCAGTTTCACCGCGCGATTTTTAGTTCCTTACTGGTAACTCCGATTGCGCTCATATTTTAGGATATCGAGCGTAATTACCTGTAGCATCTGCACAAAAATTGGCTAAAATTCCTGATGAGTTTAAGGTTCCTATAAAAATTCGTGAACAGGACAGAACTGTCCTGCCAGATTTTCTAGTTTTGCTTATTTTGCTATTTTGCTTTGCCAAACGCTGTTGCCAGCGTTTCTAAACTATTTTTGTAGCTATATACTGTTAGTGAAAACCTAGAACAATGTTTGTGTGTGTGTTTGATCATGTGGTGATTGCTTATGATTGTTGTGGCTTAAGCTTGTTGCATGGGTAGAGGGCTAACGCTCATCTGTAGTTGTTTCCTTTTAATCTTACTTGTGCTGAACCGCAGATATCACGCCGCTGACCAGATGAGATGGCTCAGCTCATGGACGCTCAAGCACAGCTGACCCAAGTGATGACGCAGTTCATGGAAACTCAGAACAACAACAACAACAAGAACAACAACAAGAACAACAACAACGGGAACAATCAGCCGCAGGGGGATGCTCTCACTAGGTTCTTGAGGCTGAGGCCAGCTAAGTTTTCCTCTGCACCTGAGCCCATGATTGCTCTCGACTGGCTTCGTTCGGTGAACAAGGACCTGGTGAACGTTGGATGCACTGATGCTGAGAAGGTGAGGTTTGCTGCTCACTTGCTAGAGGGATCAGCTGCCTCATGGTGGGATGCTTTCCAGATTACCCACCCGCTGGAGACAGTTACCTGGGCTATGTTTGAGGAAGGATTCAGGACAAACCACATATCTGTCGGGACCATGAGCCTGAAGAGGAAGGAGTTCCGCAACCTGCGCCAGACCAACCGTACTGTGGCAGATTACGTAGAGGAATTCAACAATCTCTCTCGCTACGCCCCTGAGGATGTGGACACTGATGCCAAGAGGAGGGAGAGGTTCCTGGATGGTCTCACTGATGAGCTCTCACTTCAGCTATCTGTGGTTTACTATCCGACATTTCAGGAACTGATGGACAAGGCTAGAATTCTGGAGGGGAAACAGCAGCAGGTGGAAAGGCGTAAGAGGAAGAGCAGCCATCACTCATCAGGATCACACCACCATGCTCGCACCTCTTATGATGGACACTCTGGATACTCTAAGCATGGCGGAGATGATCGTAACCACCGTGGAAGTAGTGGACATCTCCACGAGGGTCACAGGAGTGACAATCGCCGCCGTGGAGGAAATGGTCACCACCATAATGGCCACCACCACAATGGCCAGAAGAGCTACAGCAGCAACTCTAGAAGGAACAATGGACACAACCGCTCTGGCAGGAGGGATCTTAGTGAAGTGGAATGTTTCAAGTGCAAGAAGATGGGGCACTATGCTGATAATTGTCTAGAGAAGAGGATTGAAGCAGGAGCAAGCCTAATGCAAACCAGAAGGCGACGGTCAACCATGTGAACGTCGAGGAGATTTAGAATGAACCAGAGCTAGTGGTTGGTAAGTTTCCTATCAATACCCACATCGCATTTGTTCTTTTCGATACTGGTGCATCGCATACATTCATATCAAGGGCATTTGTGGATAAGTATAAGCTACCTACCGAGGCTCTTAGAGGATCAATTAGAGTAAGTTCCCCTGGGGGAGAGATGATAGCTAGTGCTACATGTCGAGGATTGACACTAGAAATTGGTGCTTATGCATTTCCTGCACACCCGGTTATACTAGAATCCCAGGGTCAAGATGTCATATTGGGCATGGACTAGATGTCGGAACATCAGGGTCAGATAGATTGTGCTCAGCGAGCAATCTCACTCACCACACCAAAGGGAGTAAGGATCAGATATAAGTCGCCTTTCAGTACTGGAGTGGCCGAGTTGAATTCTCTTAAGGGGGTTAGCCTAGAGGATGTGGCCGTAGTAAAGGAGTACCCCGATGTGTTTCCGGATGAGCTGCCAGGGATGCCACCTGACAGGGACGTGGAGTTTCTTATTGACTTGATGCCGGGAACAGGACCGATAGCCAAGAGGCCATATAAGATGGATGTGGAGGAACTGAAGGAGTTAAAGAAGCATCTTAGGGAGCAATTGGACAAGGGATTTATTCAGCCCAGTTCATCATCTTGGGGCGCACCTGTTCTATTCATGGAGAAGAAGGATAGTAGTAAGAGATTGGTGGTTGACTACCGCTCACTTAATGAAGTGACTATCAATAATAAATACCCATTGCCCAATATAAATGATTTGTTTGACCAGTTGGAAGGAGCAAAGGTGTTTTCCAAGATTGATTTAAGGTCGGGGTATTTCCAATTGAAGATCCGTGAGGAAGACATACCAAAGACCGCCTTCACCACTAGGTATGGGTTATATGAGTATATAGTTATGTCTTTTGGACTAACAAATGCCCCGGCATATTTTATGACCATGATGAACAAGGTATTCATGGAGTACTTGGATAAATTCGTGGTGGTATTCATTGATGACAGATTGATATACTCCAAGAATGATGCTGAACATGAGAAACACCTGCGACTAATTATGGAAAAGCTGAGGGAGCATAAATTATATGCCAAGTTTAGCAAGTGTGAATTTTGGTTGAACACTGTTGGTTTTCTTGGACACGTGGTGTCAGGTGAAGGAGTCGTAGTTGATCCAAGCAAGGTGGTGTCAGTTACTGAATGGGAGTCACCCAAGAATGTGGGAGATATTAGGAGCTTCTTAGGACTTGCTGGATATTACAGGAGGTTTATAGAGAACTTCTCCAAGATTGCAAAGCCAATGACTGAACTACTGAAGAAGGAGAAGAAGTTTGAATGGACCAAGGAGTGCGAAGCTAGTTTCCAGGAACTGAAGCAACGCCTAGTGACTGCACCTATCCTGTGTTTGCCAGATATTCAGAAGGATTTCCAAGTGTATTGTGATGCCTCTCGTCAAGGACTGGGTAGTGTACTGATGCAGGATGGGAGAGTTGTATCCTATGCCTCACGCCAACTCAAACATCACGAGAGGAATTACCCCACGCATGACTTGGAACTAGCGTCAGTTGTGCACGCGCTCAAAGTATGGAGGCACTACCTGATGGGTAAGCATTGTGATGTGTTTACGGATCACAAGAGTCTGAAATACATATTCACTCAGAAGGAGCTAAACATGAGGCAGAGGAGATGGCTGGAGCTCATAAAGGATTACGACATGAGTTTGCAATATCACCCAGGGAAGGCCAATGTTGTAGCGGATGCGCTGAGTCGCAAGGTTTATGCTAACGGCCTAATAGTGGGGGAGTTACCCAAGGATTTGTGTGAACAACTCAAGGACCTCAGGTTGGAAGTAGTATCCTAGGGATACTTGGCAACAATGGAAGTTAAGCCAACGCTTCTGGATGAGATTGGAGAAGCTCAAAAGAAGGATAGTGACCTGGAGGAGATAAGAGGAAACATACCCAAAGGCAAGGCTGAAGGTTTTCGCGAGGATGATCAAGGGACGCTATGGTACAAGGACCGCTTGTGTGTGCCCAACGATCCGGAGATTAGGAAGCTGATATTTAAGGAAGCTCATAATTCACCATACTCTATACATCCAGGTAACACGAAGATGTACATGGATTTGAAGGAAAGGTTTTGGTGGGTTAACATGAAGCGGGAGATTGCAGAATATATTGCTCTATGTGATGTCTGTAGTAGAGTGAAGGCTGAGCACCAAAAGCTAGCAGGGTTACTATAGCCATTACCGATACCTGAATGGAAGTGGGATAGAGTTGGAATGGACTTCATCACAGGATTACCCAGGACCAAGTCAGGATATGATTCTATTTGGGTAGTGGTGGATCATTTGACCAAGGTAGCTCACTTCATACCCGTGAAGACCACTTACACCAGTGCTAAGTTAGCCAAGATCTACATGAACAGAATTGTGTGCCTACATGGAGTCCCTAAGAGCATTGTGTCAGATAGAGGCACCCAATTTACTTCTCACTTTTGGCGCCAGCTCCATGAGTCGTTGGGAACGAGGTTGGAGTTTAGCACAGCTTTCCACCCCCAAACGGATGGTCAGACCGAGAGGGTGAATCAGATTCTAGAGGATATGTTGAGAGCCTGTGCCTTGGCTCATGGCGCTAGTTGGGATGAAAATCTACCATATGCTGAATTTTCCTACAACAACAGCTACCAATCCAGCATCAAGACGTCACCATTTGATGTACTATATGGTAAGAGGTGCAGAACGCCTTTGTTATAGGATGGTGTAGGTGAACGTCAACTGTTTGGACCTGATTTGATCAAGGATGCTGAAGAGAAGGTTTGTTTGGTCTGGGATAGGTTGAAGGTAGCACAATCGAGACAGAAGAGCTATGCTGATTCTAAGCGCAAGGAAGTGGCGTATGAGATTGGAGATTGAGCATATCTCAGAGTTTCGCCACTACGTGGAATTAAGCGATTTGGGATTAAAGGCAAGCTGGCACCTCGGTTTATAGGGCCCTACAAGATCCTGGCATGCAAAGGAGAGGTTGCGTACCAGCTGGAGATGCCAGAGGTTCTATCCGCTGTTCACGACGTGTTCCATGTGTCTCAGCTGAAGAAATGTCACCCGGAGATGGTAGATACACCGTTGAGGGATACCGTGCCATTAGATGAGGTTCAGCTAGAGAGTGACCTGGCCTATGAGGAGAAACCGGTCAAGATCTTGGAAACAGCGGAGAGGTTTACATGCAGCAAGACGACCAGGTTTTGCAAGGTGCAATGGAGCCATCACACCGAAGAGGAAGCCACCTGGGAGCGAGAGGACCACCCGCACCTATTTGCTAGCCATGTCGAATCTCGAGGACGAGATTCATCTTAAGGGGGTTAGTCTTGTCACAACCTAAATTTTAGATTTGGCATTGCATACATACATGTCATTGCATCATGAGCATCTTTGCAAAAAGTTTCAGTTTTGAAGTTTTTGCCAAAACACCTCCTCTTTGCTAGTTCCTCCCTTTTGCAAGCCTATTAGGACTTTTGCCTTGCATCTACAAGAGAGACCCCTTTTGGGCATTCCAGATGCATGGTTCGTATAGCTTGTCTCTACGAACCCGTAGAATTTTGTTTCACTCAATTCGGAGCTACGGATCAAAACTAAGGTCAGTATTGGTCTTTGTTGAATTTTAGTTTCAGATAAAACTATTATGTTAGTTTTAGTACAGAGAAGAAAAAAAAGATTTTCGGCCGCCAGCCGGGCAGACGCTGAGGCCCACCCGGGGCCCAGCCGCCGCGGGCGAAACCGGCCCGACAGCGGCCCAATGCTGCGTAGCCCCCTTTCTTTTCTCTTTTCCTTTTTCCTTCTTTTCTTTTGTTTTTTTTCAGGCGCTGGGGCCCGCATGTCAGCTCTCCCAACGATCTCCTGATCGTGCTCGACACGGAGTCTGTGTCGCCGTGGTTCTCGCCGGTTCCTCTCGGATACGAATGCCCTCGCCTCAACCGACCGCTCCCCTACAAAGGCCTCGACTCCCTCTTCCTAAGCCCCCTAAAAACCTAGCCAACACCGCCCCAGGCCGTTGGAATTCCTCGTCGGAGTTCCGCCGCCGTCGTCACCATTGTCGTCGGTACGAGATCTACCTCGAGCTCCGCGACCCGTCTTTCGCGCCACAGCTTTGTGCCGGAGCGCCGCACCTTTTCTGACCGTTTTCTTTCGCCCTACCGCATGCAGGACTGCCCGCGAGCTCGCCGGAGTCCGCCGCCCGCCGCCGCCGCTCCAGCCGGGATTCGCTGCCGCCCGAGGTCGCCGTCGACCGCGCCGACCCCGCCCCTGCACCCGACGCCCCTTGCCGCACCTCGTAGACCACTCTGCCGCCTGCGGCCGCCGCCGGAGCGCCGCCCACCGTCGCCGCCGACCTGCCGCCGCCGTCGCCTGGTGAGTCCCCGCCGCAGTCGCTCCCGGCCGCTCGATTGCGCGCGGACGGCCTGGATCGGCCGTTGACTGGCCGGTCAACCGCTGACCGGTCAAAGGTCCGGTCACCGCCGCGTCAGCCGGGCCCGCTCGTCAGCGGGAATATTCCCCGGAATATTCCCCCGTCGATTTTCAGAGTTTATTTATTTTCAAAAAAATATTTCTAACTTCAAAAATTCATAGGAAAAGATCCACTTGGCCAAAAATTGCAAATAAGGTATTGTTGGATTCGCAAAATTGTGTAGAATTTTATTCTGCAATAATATCCTAGATTTACTATATGTATTATCCTGAGATTATAGAAATGATTAAAGTAGTATTTAATTCGCAGAAAAAGATCTGTAAATCTTTTTGACGTAATTCCTTTGGGTCTAGGCTCTATTTGGAGTTACCTATCCAGTAGTATTTTTGTCAAACTTGTACTGCATTGTTTACAGCTTTGGTGCAATGTTTTGACTAAAGACCTATTAACTGGACCTCTTTTATACATAAATTGTTTTCTTTGCATTAAATGTTTTCTCATGCATCATCCAGTAGTAGAATTGATCAGAGAACATGACCAAGCTACTGAAGCTTTGTGAAAGTACCATGCATGTATTGTGTTGCATCTGTTGATCTTTATGTGTGATTGTTTATTGTTTGAATTGCTTTCGTGTAGATTGTGAGGATTGTAAGCTGTGTGACTGTCCGGACTGTGATTTTGACTCCGGCAACTACCAAGGAAACTGGAGCTTCATAAATGTCCTATTTACTTTCTATATGCATTTTAGCTTGTTTTGTTTTACAAGTTCTATCTATTGCTATGATATATCCTACTATGTCGTAGTCTACCTTGTTAGGCGAGCCGTCGTAAGTAGATGTGCTTAGCTGTGCTTATGTAGACGAGGGTGGGATACACCATGGCAAAGCTTGTTTTGAAAGAACGTGTTTGGAAAGTGAAAACAACTTAATTAATGAACTATCTAGGTGGATTGGTAATTGCTTGGTTCGTAAATGCCGGGCCCATGTCTATGGTTTACCCGAGTAGCTCACTTGTGGATGGCCACTCAGGTTTCTGAGAAATGATTAGTGTCTTGATTTGGTAGCTTCCGTGCAATCATATGCCAGTGAGTTATGGGTGGCTGGATGGACTTAGTAGGTTGTGACGACCCGAACTCTTCGTATCCAGAGATGTAGTGAATGTGATAGGTTGGTACGGTGCGTGGATGGGCTTGGAGAGCTACTTCCCGAATTGTCTCTTCTTGGACTTCTCTCTATCATGACTCAATGTGCGTGTCTTGGTACGAGCGGGTCGACCAAGTCATATGGGTAAAGTGTGCAACCCCTGCAGGGTGTAAAACTAAGTGTTTAGCCGTGTCCCCGGTAATGGACGTTTGAGTTGCTGAATTGTGGGTGCTATGACATGTTCTCATTCATTCTAACTTGTAATTGCTAAAACTTGTGGTTGAAACCTAATTGGGTTGTTTGTCGAAGATTAAATGTTTTACAAACGATTTACAAAGGTTAGGATAAAGTATTTTTGCTGCTGCAACTAAGCCTGAACCCCACAAGCCAGATATGCATATAGCTATTAGCCTTGTTGTTTCTCTCATTGTTCCACTTGCCAGTGCATTCCAAGTGCTGACCCTTCGGGGCTGTTACGTTTCATGTTGCAGGTTACTCTTCCGGTTACTCTGAGTAGTAGTGTTGGTTGCGACCCTCCACTCAACATTTTTGTTCGCATGTGGCGTCTAATGGAGACTGGAGCTACTTTATTTATTCTATCTATTTGCTACTTGTTTATTTGTGCGAGTGTTATGCTTTGCAAACCTTGTAATAAATGCAATATTCTGGATCATACCGCTGTAATAATGATGCACTGTTAATTCTTTGATGTCTATCGATACTATGTATGCCAATGAACTGATCCAGAGATTGGCGTGATACATAGAGGTACAATCCTTGCGGGTTGTACCGTTTCACCCTCACAAAGACGAACTACAACGAGTGGGAAATCATCATGTGGGTGCAACTCTAGCGCGCCGGTCTCTGGGACGACATCGATATGGGCGACGCAGCGATTGACAGGAGCAACAAGCGCTAGGCACCATCCTACACGCTATCCCACCGGAGATGGTCCCGTGCTCACCGCCAAGGATGCCTAGGATGTGATCAAGAAGATGTGCGTCGGCGTGGACCACGTTCGCGGGGCGTGCCGACAAAAGCTGTGCAAGGACTTCGAGAATCTATCGTTCAAGAGCTAGGAGGGAATCGATGATTTCTCTCTTTGTCTCTCAAGAATCGTCAATGAACTAAAGAGTCTCAGCGATGACATAACGGAGCTCAAGGTCGTTGCGGTGACTTATCACACCACTGCATGTTGTAGTGCACAAGTCATTGGCATAACACTCACGGAACACCGTTTCACGAATATTACAGCTAACAGAGTAATACAACATGTCTGCCTCCCTCTATCTTAACAGAGGGGCGACAGAGCTCCACAGGAGCTGGAGAAGACGGAAACAGAGGATGCAATTAGAAGTGAGGTTGCACGATTACTTAAGTGGAGAGGACGTGACTCCAGCAGACCTATGGACTCTACATGCGGGTTTACATGGACATGAACGGCAGCGACGAGGTTGGCATCTTGGGCTGTGTCGGGGCTCGCTCCAACGGTGGCCCGCGCGGTAGAGCATGGGAGCCCGGAGATGCGGCGGGATGTGAGGGACGCGACTCCCCCACTGATGTGACCTTCGTCGTACCTAGATAGTGGAATCGGCGGTTTCTTCCGCATCCTCATTCCTAAGTTCCCCAAGGTGAGCCGCTGTTCGTGGATTAGCCCGGTTGTCACGGCTCTACGGTTAGTGGAGTGACCGGATGTCAGCGGCCTGGCGGAGGATGGCGTGGACGAGCTCTGTTGGTCTAGCCCCGACAATACTTTCGTCGGGACGACGACCCGCAACAGCCCCTGGCGTCGAGTACTTTCCGGCGACGGACGACGAAAACCTTTCGGCGAGACGACACACACGTACCAAGCGTATTAGCTGCAACCAACACGCACGTACATGACACAAGAAATAGCCAACTACAAAATAGCGATGCTTTAGCTAGCAGTAATCGATTCTAACAACACAACACGCGAAATCGCTGGTGTATTGCCACAGGAGCATATCGCTCCTGTACTTTCTTTTCTTTATTTCTTGGTGGTTCTTCCGGTGGTACAGGGGTACATGTATATATATCACATGCAGATCAGCTAACCTTGTAGGATTAGGAAACTGCTATTCCTATACTACTCGGCTACACAAACCTGTCCGGAAACGACTCGTATACGTGACACGCCGGAGACCGGAGTGCTTATTCCTAACAATCACCCCCTAAGCACGATGGTCCCTTCAACATCCACCCCGATCCCAAATACGCCAGCTGCTCCTCGCGGACGTCATCCACGGCATTGCTTTCGCCGCTCCCTTCATCAGCACCCATATCACCGACTTTGCTTTTGTTGGCTTCTCCATGGCTTCACGCCGACATTCCTTTTTGTCCGCGCCCTTATCCACGCCTTCAGAAATTATACTTGGTTTGATGAAGTATTTTCTCATCGATGCCTCACATATTTGATCTCCTGCTTGCTGGTACTCTTGGATGCAATAGAACAAATATGTAGGAGCTAGCTCACGTTGGTTAACTAGCAAAGCTAGCTCGTGACTAGCAATTCTGACTTCTACCTGCTCCTGACCAATGCCGTCTTATGGCTCGTCCGGAGTAGCGATGCACAGGTTGCCTACCTGTAGCGATTCGTCTTTTCTTTTTGAATCTCTTTCTGGAATGTTTTCTTCTAGCTTCTCTATATCACGTGAAAAGCCTCTTGATGGATCTGCACCCCCTATTGTTGGGTCTCTTCCATCTGTCTGGCCACCAGTCCACACTCTTGGACCATCGTCTTCTAGCCTTCCTGGCATGTTTGCTGGGCTCTCTTCAACTCTCCCTCCTCCTCTAATTGCTGGGCCAACAAGTGCAGGTATCATTGCACATGCACACCCTTCCAGCTCCGTGTCTTCTGGCCACGGACTAGCCTTATCTTCAGACTATTTTTCTTCTGGGAGAATCCCTTGTGTTTCTGGCCTGGTGTCCACGCCTGGAGCACCTCCTAGGCCTTCAGCGCCTTCTGGGCCCGAACTTGCCGACAAGGATAAGCTTGGTTGATCCATATTTTCTTCATACTCAAGATCCCACGTGACGTGAAAAGTTGGATATCCCGGTTCGTTGGAGCCCCAATTTCATGACTCGCCTTCCTCAAAGATTACGTCGCCCCTGGCAACCACCTTATTGGTATAAGGATTGCACAAGCGGTATTCCTTTGAACTTTCATAGCCCGTCATGATCATTGGAGTCCTCTGCTCCGCCAATTTACTCTTATGGTCGGACTCCGTCTTGACATGCGCCACGCACCCAAAAGTGCGAAGATGATCAACCGAGGGTTTCCATCCATACCATGCTTCGTACGGTGTTATACCAACGCCACTCTCAGTTGGCTCCATGTTCAGCAAATACACAGCCATATTGACTGTCTCACCCCAGAATTTTCCTGGCAAGCCTTTACTCTTCATCATGCTCCGTGCCATGGTCAACACAGTTTGATGCAGCTCACCCCCTTGATCAATGCGTAGGGCTCTTATCTTCGCCTCCACCTTGAACTCTTCGGCTTCCTTGATCTTCTCGAATGCTTGTTGAGCTTGATCCTTACTTTTCAGCAACACAATCCACATGTATTTACTATGATCATCCACCACAAGCATGAAGAACTTATTGCCAGACAGAGTTGCGGGTGAAACTCCAATGCATAGATCACCATGAACTAGTCCCAAGGCTTCACTTGCCTCAAACGTGGCTTCACATGGTAAGGGGGCACTCCGTTCCTTGTGATCCACACACGGTAGATCGTGATCCACTTGCGCCACAATCTCTGTAGCCGGTGATGGAGGATCCTCCTCATCCTTCAGCTCAGTTACTTCGAGCATCAGCATCATCGGTCTATCATCTCCTTCCTGGGCGATGAGAGCCCTCTCCTTCAGCGGTTTCTTGCAATCCTTCTTGAAGTGACCGAGCTCGCCGCAGTTATGACATCTTACTTTCTTAATGTCAAACTTCCTCCGCGGCGGAGCGTCATCCTCGTCCTCCCCTGTGATATACTTTTTTGCTGGGCGAGAAGCTTCTTTATCACTCCTGCTTCCAGATCCTTGATCGCCTTTTTCTTTGGCGACCACCGCCTGCCACTGGGCACGGGTAAGCATCACATGCTCTTCCGGTACCACATCACCGTAGGTGATCTTCATCCGCTCGTCATGAGCCTTCAATCGTCCAACCAGATCATCTGTCGTGAGAGTCTTGAGATCAACGCATTGCTCGATCGCCGACACAACGGACAAGTAACGCGGCGGCGCCGCGCGAAGGAAACGTTGAACGACTGAGATCTCTTCAAGCTTCTCGCCGAGCGCGCGAATCCCATTGACCAAAGTGGCTACCCTCGAGGCAAATGCGTCCAGCATCTCATCTCCTCCCATCTCCAGATTCTCGTACTTCTTCTGCAAGGTTTGTAGGGTTGCCTCGCGGACACGCTCGTGCCTAAGATTTAGCGTCTTGAGCGCCTCCCATGCCTCCTTTGCAGATTTCTTCGAGATCAGGTGTTGCATCACGTCCGCCGGCATCACCGAGCCGGTGGCCGTGAGTGCCTGCCGGTCCTTGTGGTACTTCGACGCGCCCTTCTTGAACTCGTCGCCGCCGGGATCGACAACCTCCATAGATCGTTGGACTCTAGCGCCCACTCCATCTGGGTCGCCCACATCGTGTAGTTGTCGCGGTTGTACCGCGGGTACTGTGTCATCACCTGCGCAGCAAATCCTTTAGCCGCACCGAAATAATCGCCCACATCCATCGTCGTTGTGACCTCCCGTTACGACGAGATCCTTCACGCGGCTCTGATACCAATTGTTGGCCCAGCCCCGACAATACTTTCGTCAGGACGATGACCAGCAACAGCCCCTGGCGCTGAGTACTTTCCGACGACGGACGACGAAAACCTTCCGGCGAGACAACACCCACGTACCAAGCGTATCAGCTGCAACCAACACGCACGTACATGACACAAGAAATAGCCAACTACAAACTAGCGATGCTTTAGCTAGCAGTAATCGATTCTAACAACACAACATGCGAAATCGTTGGTGTATTGCCATAGGAGCATATCGCTCCTGTACTTTCTTTTCTTTATTTCTTGGTGGTTCTTCCGGTGGTACAGGGGTACATGTATATATATCACGTGCAGATCAGCTAACCTAGTAGGATTAGGAAACTGCTATTCCTATACTACTCGTCTACACAAACCTGTCCGGAAATGACTCGTATACGTGACACGCCGGAGACCAGAGTGCTTATTCCTAACAAGCTCGAGGTGGCCGGTGTCGTTGATGGACGAGTTGACAAGATGTTGTCCTGCTGTAGGGGTGGGATGTAGGGGGCATGCAGCGGTCGTCCACCACCCTAGTGGTGAGGAAAAGATGGTTGTGGCGGTCAGATGAGTAGAGGCTAAGGTGGTCGGTGATGACAACAGCGAGGAGCTTCACGGCACAAGAAGGGGAGGAAGGAGATGAGAGCTGACATGTGGTCTCGTGATTGGGTGGGGAAACTTATACTCTCTCTGTCCAAAAATAAGTGACTTGAGTTTGCCTAGATTTACATGTACCTATATATTAAAACGTGTCTAGATATGTTTGAATCTAGACAAACCCACGTCACTTATTTTGAGACCGAGGAAGTAGAAGATCTCAAAATTTAGTACACATTCACCCTCCTGTTCTTTGACTGTTATCATTTGTCACATCATCATGATAGCAGACCCGAATGTCAGAAACATAGTTAGTGTGGCCTAACAGATCAATCGCTACATTTTGTTACGTTCTTACTCTGTGCCGGTGGTGATAGTTTTTTAAAGGGAGTACTTACATCTCAAGCGATCGAGAACTTCTTTTTTAAGGATACGTCCTGGGAGACGTATTGGTTTCATAGAAGAAGGGCCAGAAGGTTAAGTTTTACAACGCACCGTGATACAGACACCAAGTCGCCACTCTACGCTGCCACAAGGGCAGCACACCCTAACCAACTATTCACGGCATCTCCACATGTCTACTTATCCTAGATAGTCTCGAAAGAGCCCTGCCGACCTCCACAGGCCAGCCTCGGCCGAGATCATACGGATGGCTTCCCCAGAGAAAGGGGCGGCCCCTTCGAAGACTATGTTGTTCCAGTGGTGCCAGAGCGTCCAGCAGACTAAGGCTATCCCCGTCCAGAGGTCATGCTCCCGACCCTTTCCACCTCGCTTCTTCTGGAGCCAAGCCACCAGCTTTGTGCCTCGTTCCGGGACCCAATGTCCTTTGCCCCACCATCCTAGACAGGTCGTTCACACTTCGCGTGAGAGGGTGCAACCCATTAGCAAGTGGTCGATGGTCTCTCCACATTGATCACAAAACGGGCAGGAAGCTGGGTGCTGCAACCCCCTACGGCTCAGCATGTCAGTGGTCCATCATATGTTCCTGACGGCGAGCCAGAGCACGACTTTACAGTTGGCAGGGGCTCGAGAGCACCAGATCTGCAGGGCACCTGCCATCGAGGTCCACCCAGCAAACAAGGCCTGGTAGCAGGACTTGGCGGTGTAGCAGACGCTCGGGTCCCAGCTCCACTTAAAGACATCCTGCACCCCCTATGTCAAGGTGATCTCCTCAAGCCGATCAGCTACGTCAGGAGCTCCCTGATGGCTGCCGCGCCAAGGTCAGGGGAATATCGTGAAGCCATGCCCCATCCAGGCCCTCTCGCATGCGGCGCGTTGCGATAGCACCCGCCGACACTGCCGCAAGGAGGTTCAGCGCTACATCACATAGGTGTCCACCCGGCCACCATCTATCCGTCCAAAAGAGAGTATATGCCCTAGTACCGAGGTCGTTGCAGCATCAAATAACTACCTGGATAGCTTAGGCACCCGTATGTCAAGTCCATGCCATGGCTTGTCCACCTCCACACGCTTCAGCCACAACCATCGGGCTCGGAGCGCAATGTTCATGAGACGTAAGTTAGGGATGCCCAGGCCTCCCATCTCCTTAGGCATGCATACCCTATCCCATGCCACCAGACAATGTCCACTATGCACGTCCTTTCGTCCCTTCCAAAGAAAACCACGAATTATTTTCTTGATGGCGAGGATGATCTCTATAGGAATGTCCAGTGACATCATGGTGAAGATCGGAATGGCCGAGAGAGTCGTCCGTACAAGCTCCAGGCGTCCTCCTCTGTTGAGCATGGACGCCTTCCACGATGGCAATTTGGCAGCCACCAGTTCGCCCAGAGATTGGAGCTGGGCTGCTAATGGCTTCCGTAGCGAGAGCGGCAACCCTAGATACCGCAAAGGGGAATGAGTTACCAGAAAATGCATCTCCCGGGCAACCAAGTCTCTGTCCTCGTCTAAGCATCTGATCAAGTTAACCGAGCATTTGTCGAAGTTGGTACGGAGGCCAGAAGCTGCCCCGAAATCCTCGATGATCCTGGATATCACCTGGAAGTCCACCACTGACGGTCGCAGGAAGGTGACCACATCATCAGCATAGATCGAAGTGTGTTGCCGGAGGCCCGTTGCTGCGAGCCTGGTAAGAAGCCCCTGGTCTTCTGCTTTGGTGGTCATCGGGTGAAAAACCTCCATGATCAGGATGAGTTGGGGTGAGAGCGGATCACCCTGCCGAAGTCCACGCTTTGGCAACTTTCGCACCTGGGTTGCCATTCATGAGGACACGCGTGGAGGCCGTGGAGAGTAGTGCGCAGATACACGCAAGAAGGCGTTCGCCAAATCCCATCTTCCTCAGAACTTCAATCAAGAAGGGCCAGTCCACTGTGTCGAAGGCTTTCGTGATGTCTAACTTGAGGAGCACGACCGCGGTTTTGCTGGTATGAAGCTTGCGGGCTATGCCCTGCACCATCATGAAGTTGTCGTGTAGGCATATCCCTCTCACGAACGCACTCTGGTGTACCCTTACCATCTGTGGGAGTATCGGTGACACTATGTTAGCAATCACCTTGGCCACCCACTTGGTGAACCCATGAATAAGGTTGATCGGCCTCAAGTCCTCGAATTCTTCCGTGCTCGGTTTCTTAGGCAAGAGTGTGATTAAGGCACTATTCACCGATCTGAATCCACGGCAATCCTGTCGTGAGAGCGAGCAGAAGGCATCCATGGCGTCCACCTTGATGATCTCCCAGCAAGAGACGAAGAAACGGGCAGAGAAACCATCTGGGCCAGGGCACTTGTCCAAAGGCATGCCCTTGATGGCTTCCAGCACTTCTTCCTCTGTAAAAACTCCATCGATGTGTTGGAGGTCCATGGATTGTACCCCGAGGAAGTCTAGGTCCAGTGAAAAGGGTCGCGTCCCTGCCACCCCGAGCTGGTCCTCGAAGAACCTATCGACAGCTTCTGCCTTCTCCACATGCTCTCAGACCCGCACATTATCTACCAGGAGATGGCTGATGAAGTTTTTCCTTCTCCGATGGCTGGCATGAGTGTGAAAAAAACCGTGTGCAGGCATCCCCCTCCCGGAGCCAAAGGATCCGAGACCTCTGTCGTGCAAGAGTCCACTCAAGTGAGGCCAGCCCCAATAGATTCTTCTTCAGCAAACACCTCAGTCCACGCTCCTCTAGTGAGAGCTGCCTGCTCTCCATGGCCACATCAAAACGACGAATCAGCTCCATGGCTAGAAGAATCTGCATCTTGACACTTCCAATAAACTTAGAGCTCCAGCTCGACAGGCTTTTGGCCGCCGCCCTCAACTTTGCATCCAATCTCTTGAAGGGGTTCGGCTCCCACTATGGCAGGTTCCACGCCTATTGCACTATGTCCAAAAAGCCATCCACTTTGGGCCAGAAAGACTAAAACTGAAATCTGCGCCCTCACTGGAAGTCCGTCTCTAAGAAAAGCAGCAGTGGACAGTGGTCTGAAGGTCCTGAAGACAAAGTTGAGAGGAAGGCGTCCGGGTATTGCGCTTCCCAGTCCACCGAGACAAAGACCCTGTCAAGCCTCTCTAAAGTGGGTCGCTCCCGCTCATTGGACCAGGTGAATCTTCGCCCATTGAGGTAGAGCTCCTTTAGTTCCAGCACGGCCAACGTCCTCTTAAACTTGGACATCATTCGGCGGTGCAGCGTCCCCTGGTTCTTGTCCTCCGGATTGAGGATGATGTTGAAGTTGCCTGCTAAAATCCACGAACCGGCATGTAGGTCCCGAATGTCTTGAAGCTCCTAGAGAAAGGCCCTCTTGTCCTCGTCACTTTGGGGCCCATAGACGCCCGTGAACCACCAACTGTGGTCCACCCCCATGGAGATACGCGTCGTGATTGCGTTGTCCGAGAAATGGGGGTTAGTGATGGTCACCAGATTGGACTGCCAAGCAAGCAGTATCCCTCCACGGGTCCCCTCAGCTAGAAGGTAGAAGAACTTATCGAATGAGGGGCCGAGGCACTCCCTCGCCACGCGGTCGGTGATCACCGCCATCTTGGTTTCCTGCAGACATACCACAGTGGCCCTTGCGGGTGCTAGAGTCTGCGAGACCGCTAAGCGACGAGCCGAGGAATTCAAACCTCGCTCATTCCAGATGTCAATGGAAAAGTTCGGATCATCCATTATTACAAACAAGAGCAGCTTGGAGAATGTCAAAAAAGGCAGGGGACAACACTAGTCACCACTAAACTAGGCACTCCAATGGTGCGTCATCGCACAGAGGTAGGGCCTCAGGCATCCAACCGAACATGCGAAGGATCACGTTGATGTGCTGCTCGCGTAGGGGTCTCGCAAACAAGTCTAGGTAGGCGTCCAGAGCCTCATCGCCAATCACCTCACCTTCCCTAGAGATCCCCAGTCGGGTAATGAGGGTGCGCTGCTGCTGGCGGATCGAGGTGCCAAGGCCAAAGCGCCCGCGGATACGTCCACTCCTCCTCATCGGTCATGTGTACTTCCTCTTGTTCCGGCAGTGTTTGGTTACTGGCCTGCTGAGGACCGAGATGATGGCCGCTTTGCAAGCACTTCGGAACTCCGTGGCGCTCTACATCCCCATAGGTGTCTGGTCGATGACACTATCCACGGCCTTGGGCCCATGAGCCTGATCCGCGTCAGATTCCCCTAAAGACAGGCTGATAGAGAAAACATCTAGCTTGTCCAGCACCGATCTAGGGGACTCCACTTGGTGTGATGCCACCAACCAATAGCCGTCCCTGTTCTTGTCGTCAGGCGTTGGCAGCAGCCCCGGCGAAGAGAGCTGGCAGTTTTCACCAGTTTGGTCACCTTGATCAAGCGCAGTACAGCCCAGCAATTGAATTGAATCGGCCCCACCAGCTACAGGCGCATCCACAATGATCAGATCGCCTGCGTCCGGACGTTCCATGTTTGTCTTCACATGCGGCAAGGAGCGAGGAGTGGTAGGCCCCTCCACATGCAGCTCATCCAACCGCCAGCCTCGGGAACCTTCTCCCGCCACAGGTCCACCACGCGACGGAATTTGAAACGAGTCCTCCTCAACTTGGTCAAAAGACGAGTCAAAAAGTGAATCACTCACGTGGGATCGTAAGCAACTTCCCTCCACTGAACCCAACGTCATGTGGCCCACCACATGCACCTTCTCATCTTCCACCTCTACGTCATCAACCTCTAGGTTTTCATCCTCCACTGCTGGCCATGGAGCCACCTCCCGCGGGGCATTAATGGCCACACGGCGGCTGCCACCCCAACCCTCGCCGAAAGATTGCCACCGGTGTGCCATGCCAAGTGATTCATGCGACCCAGCTCGACCGGCGGGCCCCCGATTTGGCTCACCGCCATGTCCACGCCCGAGACTACGACCTTCTTTGCCGTCGCTGCCACCCTCATCTTCCTCGATACCCCCATCTCCTGGAGCCGGGCCACCACTGCTCGTCATGTCCTCTGCCCGAACAAGCCGAAACTTGATGACGTATCGGAGCATAAGCTTCTCCAACGGGATAAGAGCATCGCCGGGGAGAACGAGCCCTTCATCCTCTTCCATTAGATCATCCGGTTCTTCGATGAGCAGGGCCTTCTCCTACGGCAACTGATCGATGCTATCGATCCAGGCTACCACTTGGAAACGCCCCAGATCCTCCTGGTTAGCCGTCGTTGCTCCCAGCCGCTCCACCCAAGCCTGAGACCCGAGGAGAGCCACCGCCGTTCTTCGATTCCAAGCATGCGCCGGGACTCTAGTGAGCTCGATGTGAGCACGGTATCGGAGCGGCCGGCGCACCGCCTGAAGCTGGCGGTTCCACGGCGAGAAACGGAGGGAGAAGCCCCTACCGTCCACCACCCCGGCGGCCATGACATCGTCACGAACACGCCTGCTGCTGCACGCCAGAAGGAAATCTACTGGCCACGAATGATGGAGAGTGAAGTTATCCTCCGTCCTCGGCACTCGCGCCGCCTCCGCAGCCCTGGCCTCGATCAGGGACACATTCGATCTATGCCTAGAGACGAATGCCACCAACGTCCAACGTAGCGCGTCTTCCGCCGCAGCGATCTCCGCTGTCCTTGGGATGATGACCATCTCCATTGCGTGGTTGGGGGCTGTCTCGCGCCATGACGACGAAGTTGAAGGAACTTCTCGGGGAGGGGGGCGTCTCCCGCGGTCGTCGTCGCCTCCCTGCCTCTGAAGCGGCGGGCTCCTTCCGTGCTCACAGTGCATGTCGCCAAAACCACAACCGTCATGGCCTCCACGCGAGCCCCCCATGATGTGACCAGCATGCTCGCTGCGTACGCCACGCTCGCTGCGGTTGCCGCCACACGCGTCATGCATGATGAGCCTGTCCCCTGGCTCATCGTGCCCACGTCGGTCGTAGTGCACGGTGTGGCCTCCCTCGCCACGGGCGCTAGGGGCACGCACACCGCGGTCACCACCTTCGCCACGCACGTGGCGCCCGCTCTCCAGCCCGTCGCGCCCAAGACGCTCAACACGCCCTCCGCGGCCATCAGGGGATGGCCCGCCACGGCCGCCGCGCCCATCCCGCGCTCCACGATCCACACCAGGACTACCAAAGGCACCGACGAAATGCTCCTCACGACCCGCCCATCTAGACCCGACGGAGCTGGCCTGAGAGAGGGGGAGGGCTGGCGCGTGCCCAGCCACCACCTTGCCAGGACACGGTAGGCAACTGCACCAGGGGAGGTGGGAGCAGGCACCGAGCTTGGTGCCGACGGCGTGGGCGCTGGCTGGATGTGACTACCTAGCCAGTCGTGGACTCCACGACATCCGGCCTCCTCGCGCTCACGTTGTTACCGTCCATCCCGCGTCGGTACCGCAGGCTGCTGCCTCTCCTCCGAACCACGCGACCCATGCCGTTGTTGATCTCCACGCCGATGCGGGCAGTCACGCGCATGGTGGCCTTCTTCTCTGCAGCGGAGGCAGGCGGTCTCGAAAGTGCAATCCTTGGAGATGTGGCACGTACGGAGGCAGTTGAAGCAGCACCCGATGAGGTCCGGGGGCAGGTCGTCACGGATGGCGAGCGCAGGGAGCTCGGCCGGCCCACCACGCCGCCACTTCTGACCTCCTGCTTGCTGCCAAGGGTCGTGCTCTTCTTTGCGCGTAGCGTTGTGGGCCGACGACGCAGCCCCCCTCTGCGGAGCAGGACGGGTGGTAGGGGCAGGGGCCAGAGCCGGGGACACCACCGGCGAAGGGGAGCGGGCCGGCGAGGGCGTACCGCTGCGGAGCACCTCATAGTAGGAGCGGGGGGAGCGCTCCTGGTCCTCGTCGTCAGAGTAATCCACCCACCGTCGGGCCTAGGAGGAGGCCGGGGTGGAGAGGGAGGGTGGGGGAAGGGACCTGCGCGGGGCTAGGGGTGGCCATGGCGAGGGTGGCGGATTTGGTGGCCGCCGGCGCCGGGAAGGGGAGCGGTCGGCGTGGGGCTATGTACACCGCCGCCAGAGTGGCGGGCGGCGGTGGGCTCTCGCTTGCTCACGCGCTCAGCTTCCACCAAACTAATCACGAGCGCTGGCTTGGACTCGAGTGTACTTTTTTGATCCCCGACTGAGAACTTCTTATGTCTAATTCACTGACTCCATCCTATTATTTGTGCTAATTCTCAGTTACAACTTGGTTGCAAGTTATAATTTATACTAATTCTCAGTTGCAACCTAGTTGCAACTTATTAAATTTCCAGTTACAACCTAGTTGCAACTCATTAAATTTCCAGTTACAACCTAGTTGCAACTCATATGTAAGTCCCATGTTACACGAATCGCGAGGTAAATAACTAAGACATAACAAGTTCCCATACGCCTGAGACCTAGCAAATCCTTTTTTTTAAACCCTGGCATCAATCCTGGTGGTCTTTTAATTTTCTTAAGTGGAGGAGATGCATTTACCCTCGTTGTCAGAGACAAAAAGAAATTGACACACACAAAGTTACACTACTACACTCTTTCGGTTGTCCGCATTGTCACTCATCGATCATATTTGGTTGTCCGCATGTCACTCATCAATCATAGCCAGGGCAGGATCATGCTTCGGGCACTTATTGATCACTTCAGTTATGGTGTAGTTGAATATGGCGATCTTGAAAACGTCACCCTTCAACATCTGGAAGGTCATGAAGTACCCTATCTTGATCCGGTGGACAATGGTGAAGCCAGGCCAACCTTGATCAAGACAAACCCTCTCGTTGATATCCTTCGGCTTAGCATCTAGTGTTGGTCTTGACTCTTGAGGACGATCACTCTTGGGATAGTGCCAATGTGGGGTCTGGAACCATCTGGAATTGGGAGCAAGTTCAACCCAAGCGCCATGATCGGCTTGGCAAAATGGGTTGAACCTACTTGGTCATAGAAGTTCCCAACCCTGGCAGGCTTACCCTCAGCCTCTTGGAGGCGCTACTTTCGCCCACATCCCTGGAGCATCCTTCACGCTGGAGAGAGCACCTCCATCATCATCTTGGAGGACTGACAAAAAACATACAATTTCAGCACAACACATTCTGTTGATCGGATATTACCTCACATATGACCAAGCCAAATGAACAAACAAATATGTTTGAACACAAGATTGATCTTGGAAAAAATCCCTAAGCATTACATTGTATCACATTTTTAATCATCGTCCAATGCACAAGACACAATGTGCTAAATACCAACACATAAAATTTAGCGAAGTAATCATCGGCCTAGGAACCTAACATGAACAGTACCAAAATCCCCAATGTTCGCAACACAAAAACCCAAAACCTAGAATCTGCCTAAATCGGGCGACTTCAAACCATAGATGAAGCAATGCAGATGTAGATGTTCTAATTACCGACGCACCAATTATAGCACAAGACCAAAAATGAAGAAAATCGAAAAAATAGACCTAAAACTACAAATCTAGCGTGTTTGGCAATGCTATGTACAGAAGAAAGCGCATCGGTCATTGTTGATCTACCACCGTCTCCAGACCTGGTGGTGCTCTTCGATCTGCCGGCGCTAGACGAACCGCCGACGGCGAGTGGAGAGAGAAGAAAGGACAATGGGGGAGAGTGGAGAGTGAGCGGTGAGGAGATTTATGACACGAGTTCTTGAGACGCCGTGTGTATCCCGTTCTTCTCCACGTGTGCATTCGGCGTGCCGCTCCTCGCATCCCCAGGGCATGTCCCCGTGGAAAAGGCCGATTTCAGCGGACCAACTTTGAGCTGCTTTTAAGACATGTGTCGTGCAGAATCCATGTGACTCAGTAAAACAAATAGGCTTATTTTTTTCGGACAGATGCGAGAAAGTCCTCTGTAGACGAGCATACATGCCCCGAAGTGGCTCCTACATGCGCTCGAGGGTTCTGAGCTTGTCCACCTGACCTGGCCGTGCTGTTCTCTCAGACGGATAGCAACGAAAAGGACACACGAATTGAGGTATTCATTCTGTTCATCAACCCCAGCCAAACAATCAAAGGCTCGGAACAAATTCCCACCAGCATCAAAGTATACCTTCTTTCCTTTCTTTCTTTCATTCAGTAACGAACAAAAGCTCTGTGCATCTTCCACACGCATCAAAAATGGAATAGTTTTTAAGAATAACAGAACAACTTAACCCAGCACCAAAAGTATCAGAACCAGAATATCATCATTGCGGCATACAGACGACAACACAGACTGGATGATCAATATTCACCGTCGTCCAGACTGTAACAGTTCCATGTACAGATCAAGAATAGAATTACATTTGCTTTCTTCAGCTTCTAGTCTTTCTTCCTATTCCACTCTATGCTTTAGTTCGCGACAAAAAATCACATACAAAAAAAGAAAAGGAACGAATGCAAAGCTGTTCAGCAGCATCGGCAGTTCGTTTCTCTCTCTCCCGGATGAAGTCAGAGAGCGCTACAACAAGTTCAACCGAGGGGCTGGGTCCATTTCAGCAACTCCAATGTCACTGTACAGCAAGAGATCTCCGGTCTATGTTCTCGGAACCATTCTATATGTCGAGAGGTTAAGGCTGTGTAAAAGAGCAAAAAATTGGCTACTAGTGTCATGACAGTCTCTTGCGTATCGCTACGACGATCTGGTTGGAGATCTCGGTGCCACGGAGAATGAGGTACAGTACAAATGACGCGTAAGCAACTACTGCCACGCAGAGAACTGATCCGTAAAGTGGACCTCGTATCTCGGATGAGAAGAAATCCAGCAGGAGATAGCCATTGATTGTGATCAATAGTGCAGCCACTGTCCAGGTTACAGCCTGCATAGAAATGCCAGAACTCAGTAAGAACATTGCCTGTCCTCTATAAGACAATGTACGGAATTGAAACAACAGTCCCTGCAACAATGCTATAATTTTATGATTACTTTCGCCGCAAGATATGACTATCCCAATACAAGGAAGGGTCCAAAATCATGGACAAAAAAAAAAGGATGATGACTTACTTGCATCTTACGACCTATTCTGAAGACTCCCATGACTTGCTCCTTGGACACCAAGGTTATCAGCGGAATCAGTGCAAAAGGGATCTGAATGGACTGAAGCACATTGAGCCACTCATTTAGAACATCCAGTGCATCAGATGAATCAAAGAACAGAGCAACGATTATTGTCGGCACGATTGCAAAGCTTCTGGTAATCAGCGCCCTCATCCATTTCTTTAACTTCAGATTCAGAAATCCACCCATTATAAACTGACCAGCATAAGTTCCAGTTATTGTGCTACTCTGCCCGGCCGCTAATAGCCCAATCCCCCAAATGTAGAGGATAGGTAAAAACCCTCCACCAAACTTCTCTTGTAGATACTGTCCGGCATTTTCAAGACCAATACTGCCAGCTTCTTTAGTGCCATAGAATCCTTTAGCGAAAACAGTTGTGACAAAGAGATTTATCATGAAGGATATAGCCAATGCCACTGTTGACTCTATTGAGTAGTATCTCAATGCTTCACGAACTTGGTATTCCTTTTTTGGATCTATTTTTCTAGACTGCACAAGCGCTGAATGTAGGAAGACGTTGTGTGGCATAATCACACAGCCAACAACCCCAACCGCTTGTCTAATTGTCTTAGAGCTCAGTTTTGGAACCAAGATACCTGTTGATAAAATTATGTATGATCAATGGCAAGGAGAGTATGAGAAAATTGGAAGCATAACTAAATGATCAGCGAGATCCTTACCGACTAGCAGGTCCTTCCCATTAGGCTTTGTATCAGTGAACATCCAAGCAAAGGAAACAGCCATTGTTGCAATTAAAACGGCAAATACGGCCTCCAATTTCCTCACCCCATAGTTCTCAAGTGAAAGAAAAATGAAGCTGGAGAAAAAGAACCAGGTTAAGTCAATGGTTCAAATAACTACAGCTATATCGCTTTCATGTCTTCAACTATTGATGAATAGACTACTGCCACTCAACTAAGCATGTAAAGTACACTGACGCTAGCCCCATCAAGGTGCAAAGCACAGCTCAACCAATACAATATCGGTTCTTTTAATATTATATGCAGAAAATAGGTATTTATTAAGTAACTGTGAGTTTGTGACGGTTTAGAGAAAAGTGTATGTAAGTTCATATTGTAAGCAATACAAGGACATCCAGAAAACTATGGAACAAGACAGAAAAAACTAATATTGCAGCATCTCCAACTTTTACTGAAAAGTGACATCAAATAATTGCGTGAATATTAAGCAGCGGATAACAACCATGCACTAGATACAAGCCAGACATTAAATAATATAGTACACAGATGTCAGCAGCATAAAAATGACGTTTAAGACCAGCACAAACGTTTGCTTTACAGTCCGAAGGCAAAGCAGAAAAATATAACATAAATATCATAAAGGACACTCCTGCCACAAGTCCGAAATATCTCAAAAAATAAGTAGAACAAAGATTTGGAGAACAGAATCTAACATGGAAATCTCAAGTTGGCAGGAAACATGATATACACGAATAGCCGTTGGGTCAGGATATCTGAATAGTAGATACTTGATAGTACAAGTTCAATTTATATACATGCCTGAATGTTGGATACTAGAAACCATCCCTAAACACAAAAGTGATTTTAATTTCTTATAAGAGAAACAGGATTGTCAAACTGCAGTGGATTCAGATTTAGATTCCTTCTATTAATATTTCGAAAACAATACCTGGCAACGGAAACCAAAGGCCAGAAAAATGAGACGAAAAGCTTATCTAGTCTTTTTCACCTTGCCGGTGAATTCTCTAGTAGCCATTTAGATAAGAAATTAAAAAAATCAAACTTGAAAGGTGCAGTGAAAACTTTGTGAAATCAAAACGACAGAATTCAGATTCGTGTTGGAGAATATAACTTTGTGAATTCTTGTGTCAAGGCAGGTAAATATCTGTAACCCTCATATCTCATAGAGCATCCTGAACTAAACGGGTTCATGATCAAGTGTCACTTCGCCGTTAGTACAGCCTTAACAAAAAAAGATCAAATATTCGTATAACTAAAAATGAAAGCAAGCACGCATTGTGGCTTACACTCAAATCTACTCCAAATTAACACCTAACCCTGCCAGAGTCCCTAAACTAATGTGGCACTCTGATAAACATTAACAGTAAAGTCCATAACTAACTGAGATCTATCACCAAAACCTCAACCAAATGTCACTAGCAACAATTAGGATAAAATAACTGAGACTTTCCCTTTTCTGATCTTTCGGAAAATCTCTACTGCTAATCAGACAAAGAAATCAACTTTTTTGGAACTATCCTGTGATCCAGCACCTCCCAATCAAATTACACAAATTGCAAATTAAAAATTCAACAACCAATCAGCAAAACACCAAACTAACCAATCCAAGGCGGTGATGACGACGCCGGCCCAGAGCGGCAGGTACCCTCTGCTGAGGATCTTGATGGCGATCGCGCTGCCTATGACCTCCTGAATGTCAGCGCCGACCATGGCGACCTCGGCCATGAGCCAGAGCGCGCGTCGCGCCCAGTCGGGGTACTCGTCGCGGCAGAGCTCGGCGAGGTGCCGGCCGGTGGCGACCCCGAGGCGCGCGGCGAGGAGCTGCACGAGGAGGCCCATGGCCGTGGCCCACATGAGAAGCCACAGCAGCGTGTCCCCCGCGGCGGCGCCGGCCTGGAGGTCCCCCTCGAGGTTGCCCGGGTCGAGGAACGCGATGCTCATGAGGAACCCGGGCCCCGTGAAGAGCCAGAGCTTCCTCCAGGAGAAGGGCGGGGACGCCGAGGACGAGGCGAGCTGCGCCTCCAAGTCGTCCTCGGCGTCCGGGTCGTCCGAGGAGAGGGACACGATGACCTTCTCGGAGGCCTCGAACGCGCGCTCCTCCAGGTCCTCCTCCTCGCCGCTGCCGCCGTCGTCGTGGCCGGCCACGGGCGCCGAGGCGGGGAGGAGGGCCCGCGCCTCATCGTCGGCCCGGGCCACCTCGGCGTGTGCCGCGGTGCCGGTGCCGGTGCCGGTGCCGGCGCCGGCGGACATCGAGATGCGTTTCTGTGCGAGTTTACACACGCCGCCCGCGGACGGTGAGGTGCGTGCGGCGATTTGAGGAGGCACGTGGTCAGCACGTGACAGGCTCTCCAACCGGATGCTTCCTGAGTTCACAGTCTCCGGCTCTTTTTGGGCCTTTTTATACTAGGTTAAGTACTCCTATTAATTCTAGTCCGATTGGTACTGCAGCTTCTCTTACTCAACCGTGTCGTACGTGTGGCATGTCAACATTAAACCAACGTGAATTACACCTTGTAGATTACTATGCTAAAAAAACTAGTACTCCCTCCGACCCAAATTAATTGATTGGATTTGTCCAGATTCGAATATATCTAGACATATTTTAATACTAGATTCATCCGAATTTAGACAAACTTGAGTCAATTAATTTGGATCGGGGGGAGTACTACGAGTACTCGGTGGCGGATCAAAAAAAAATCGAAAGGATGAACAAGATTAAGATGTGAAAAATTCAAAATCGCTCTAGAAATCTATAAAACACAAGCTTTGCGTCTTCGGCAAACCTGGTTGGGTGGCTGCCCGGGCTAGAGGGAAGCTAGGTCCGCTCATGTACGTACTTAGTATGCGAGTTTGTAAGAGATGGTGGATGATCCAAGATATTTGATATTTGTATTTCCAAAAAAGGCATACAAGTGAACATTTGCATTCAAGCTAAATAAAATAGATTTAAGGAATATCCCATTTTATATTTTACTAACAAGGATACAATGTGTCAATGTGGTGCTTGAAGCAAATGGGGATATGAAAGTGTGTTTGGATAAAATATGTTAGCAAAGTAAGAAAAGGTATATGGTTTAAAATAGCAAACAACAAATGTGTTATGTAGTTGCTACTCCATCTGTCTCAAAATATATGTCTTAGGTATTTTGAGCGGGGGGAGTAGTATGAATCACGTCGTTTTATTGTATAGCTCGAGGATAAAAGCATCTATCATAAAAAGAGTTTGGAGAATAGTGTTTTCTCAAATATAACACGATATATGTGAATGTTTTTGTGTGGAATTTGTTGGTTGCTATTTCGATTGGTAGTCAAAAGAAATTACTACCTTAACTCAACCAACGGTCCCCACACACTCAGATAGACATGTAGCCCACATTGGTAAGATGTGAGGGAGGTAAGGAGTTTTGAATAAAGCCAATTGAATTAAGCAATACTTCCTCGCTACGTGTTTATAAGACCTCTGAAATTATAAGTCTAACTTTAGCCTAAATTCTATACAGTATGAAAATTAAAGTAATAGGCCATACAAGTATATTGCTAAATTTACATTGAAAAGAAGTTCACAATGACATAGTTTAGCTGCGAAGTGAGATTAGCTTTGTGTACTAATCAAACGAGACTCCACATTATGCATGTTTTATTTGCTGAATGTACTCTTTTACGGGTTTGACTGGTATCCGTTTTGAAACCAGGCAGCCATAAACCTATAAAAGGTAGAAACTTTCAAAAACCTAGGCGAACAAGGTTAATGTGTGAATATTTCAAACAAAATCACGATAAAAACGTAAGCTTTGCGTCGTCAGCAAATTCTGTGCCTAGAGGGCGTTGGGTCCGCCCATGTCAGGATCTAGCTATAGCTACTAATCCTTTCAGATATATCCAATGCATTTCACTTCGAATTCCCTTAATCGGTATTACGAATTTCGCCGGTCGCATCTGACGACGGGCGGAAAATAGAAAAGCTAATTTTGTCACCACGTACTCCCTATAGAAGGCCTGGCACCGCATGCCCTGTCCCTGTTAACACTGAGCGTGTATGAAAATTGAGATCCTAACAGTTCTTTCATCCAAAAAGATAAAGAAGGTTCTACTACTAAGACGGACGGCCGGCGTGCGGCGAGGAGACGGCGGGCATCCTGTGCTCTGCCCAAAAGCCAAATGGCACGCACGCACTAGGTATGAGAGCGACAACCCCACAAGAGATTCTACTGGACTATACTATACGAGTTGTAGTTACATCATATCTACTACTCTCTTCGTTTTAAAATATAAGACGTTTTAGCTCTGTGATTAGAACGTATTTAGACCTCTTTTAGTTGATTCATTTAGGTTTGGAGTGAACTCACACACTAAAATGGGTCCAGATACACTCATTTTACAAAGCTAGAACATCTTATATTTTAAAACCGAGAGAGTACATTCGTTGTAAAATATAAGCCTCTTTAGCAAACTAAAACACCTTTTTTAAAAGACTTATATTATGAAACGGAGAAAGTAAATATTTATACTCTGTTTTTTAGCATGGACATCGTCGCAGAGAGAGGCCTGGGCTGAGGCTGCCTGGTTGGTTTGTGGCAAACGCAGACCAGATCTCTGCAGGCCAGTTTATACGGATCGATCTACCCCTTTGTTGCTTGCTGGAGTAGGTAGGCTGGACCATGGATCACCTGACCTGATGGATTGTGCTTACCTTAAAAGGGTGGTGGTGGTCTGTGGCAGCTGATGGGGGGGCTGGGAGTTTGGGACACGGACGTGGAGAAATGAAGGAGCGTTTGTACCGTTTCTTTTGGGGTGCTACGCGTTTCCTCCGGATCTACCGTCTTTCTCTGCTGACACGTGTTAAAAGAATCCACAAATCCTGCTTTTGCTATAAACATATACATTTCTGTTACAAATCCGCTTTTGCTACATGTAGTAGAAAACAGTCCAGTGCGACGGGCTGAAGCGTATGCGATGAAGCTTGCTTGGTGGGGCCCAGTGCGACGCGCAGAAAACGAGTGACCCCGGGGATCGTTTCGTTCGATCCCCGGGAGGGGTCCTATCATTTTCCGTTTCTTTTCCAGGTTTCCAGATCAATAGGTAGAGTTTTGATCCTTCGATCACCCTATACAGTACAACACATAGATATACGACGGTGACGCCCCCTCAACAGCGAGACATATGTACGATTTCGTCATTTTTAGACCCGTCAGCTCAACCGAGTTGAGGAGCTTTAAGATGAACAAAAATTGAAACATGCGCCTCGCTAAACCGTGAGTACAAATAAAGAATCCGCTTAAAGAGCCACAACACTCGATTTTTTTTTTTTGCGATTGGTTTTGAAATTATGATCATGTCAACCAGCACGGATCAATAATCATCTTCTGTACGGTGTAGTTATTTTGTTTTGGTGGCTACTGTCGATTGTTAATAAATCGTCTTATGTCATCGCGTAAGAAAAAGATGTCAGGTCAAAGACCTGCTTCAAAGCTGAATAACGCTAGCTAATAAAGTTGAGTTTGCAATTTTCCTTCAGAGTATAACGCTGGGCTTTGACAAATCACAAACAAAATGTATTCCTTCCGTTTTAAAACATAAGATGTTTTAGCTTTATAAAAAAAGTGTATTTAGACCCTTTTTATGTCTATATTCGTGTAGATTCGAAGTGAATCTGTAAATTAAAAGAGGTCTAGATGCACTTCATTTACAAACTAAAATATCTTATATTTTAAAACGAAGGGAGTATATTGTTTTGACAAAACCAAACAAAGCTAGGCCCCCTGAGTAGCCAACAACCATCTACCACCTCCTTGCAGGTTTGACCCAGCGATCAACTGACCATCACGCCACACAAAGCTCACCTGCTGAACCAACACAGCTTACGTCCGTGTTTAGTTAATCCACAATTTGTTTCACGGGGACTACGTGTGAGGGCCAGGCGTACTCACTCAGTTCAGAAATATAAATTAGCCTTGTAAATTGATGTATCTAGCGTATTTTAATATATAGGTTTTATAGAGAGTTTAAAGTAAACTTATATACTAAAAAAATCTAGATATATTCTTTTCACAAAGCTAAATGTCTTATATTTGAACGGAGGAGTACTAACTTTGTAAAGTTTCATCAACTATATAGCAAAAATATTAGAAGGGGAGATTTGGTGCACATGGGCACTAGTGATTCTACTCCCTCCGACCCAAATTAGTTGACTTGGTTTTGTCTAGATTCGGAGGTATTTAGCACTAAAACAAGTCTAGATACATTCAAATCTAGACAAATCTAAATCAACAAATTTGGATCGGAGGGAGTAATTGTTTTGAAAAAGAAAGAATTACATTTACAAGTTTCAAAAAAATCTAAAAAAATCTAGATGTTGCCAATGATGTATCCCACAAACTTGCAAAATATAAATTTCAAATACTTTGTGTTGTAAGCTATGTAAAACGACAAAAGTGTGGATATGAGTATGCATAGTTTCATATCTCTAAAATTTATCACATTTTTTATTTTTGTGTCGCTCACAATATAAGGAATTTCGGATTGCGATTTTGCATGCCTGTACGATATAATATTGACTATGCCAAAAATTTATATTTTAGATATTTTTAAAACCTGTAAATATGAACTTTGAATTTGTTTAAACGAAGGGAGCACCAGAGATAGAGAGGCAAAGACACTTTTGTTGGGGGATGACCCTAGGTAGGGTCAAGCCGAGGTGGAGACGGTGTCTGCTGAGGTGGTCCTAGGTAAAAGCAGGTGCTGACCGAGGTACTTTAAGGCCAGACGAGTTACGACCGACTTAGCCATGGTTAACTCCACCCAACAATACCTCAGCCTACATAAAGCATATGTCGGCACCATCATGTTACATATCTGCAGGTACCACCAAGACCGAGTTAAGCAGGAAGGGGTCAGGTTATTACCTAGCTTAAAGAAGAAGAAAGGAATCTCTCCTTGGTCAGCGCTTTTCTCTCTCTACTGGAGCCACTGTAGAGAGAGCGCGGAAGAGAGAGAGAGACGAGGACCAGAAGTACGGGCCGACAAAGGTGACATCGACTGACCGTTGTTGGTCGGGTCACATGGCGACACAGAGGCTTACGGCATGGTCTCGAAGAGGCTTACGCCACTGTCTCGCAGAGGCTCACGATAGGGAAAATAGGTGCACCGTTTTGCTATTCTGGGAGGAGCATATTCCACGGATATGCTCTCCACGTATGGATGAGGACCTCTAAGGAGGGGGTCGGCCATTTTTGCTAGAAGGAAGAACCTTAGTGAGAATTGAGAGCAGAGGAACACTTCACCTCCCTCCTCTCCACGATACAGCTCAAGGAGGTTCTGTAAACCACCATTGATCTTGAGCATACAAACCTTCAAGTGTGGAATCACCATACTATCCCTCCTTGGATACCACTGGCGCATATTGGCCTCATCTTTAGCCTATCCATGGCATATGTTGTGACACCACCATGGTAGTTGGTGCCCACCGTGGGGCCAGCAGCGGTGCTAGCTGGAGTCAAGATCCGGACGGGAACTTTATCATCACCGTGGAGCACATCGTCTTCGGGCTTGTTCAGCGCTTTGGTGCGCTGGATTATGTCAGTGAAAATGCACGTAGCTTCGGCAACCACCCTCCTCCGCGCAACGGGCTCTTCGTCAACTTCAGCGCCCACAAGATCTACGTTGGTGTCGATGAATCCTGCATGCACCCATATCACATCGTCAAGGGAGGAGAACCTCCTCTTAGCGTTGCTCGCGGTCCGCGTATCACTCTCCCCGCTTGCCGCGCCGAGGTAATGATGATTGCGCCTGACGCGGGAGCAAGCAAAGATCCGGCAGAAGACCCAGGGACAACTCCAAAGATACCTAGGGCTCGACGTCCTCCACTAGAGAGGTCACAAAATATCCCGCAGCAGGAAATAGAGAGTATAACTACACTTGTAGCTCCCATAGTTGATCCGGCTCAGGCACAGGCCAAGCTGGAGGAAACTCGGCAGAAAATACTAGTGGGTGTAAAAAATGTAGTTGCGTCTCAGCAGTCGTCGAACATCATGCTGCGTGAGTACGCCAAGGCAAACAAGATCAGTACTAGCCCGACACGTTTGGATGGAGTAAAGATTAGGGGTAGAAACCTCATCAGTAAGATAGATAAAGAGTATGTGCCTAAGCCAGGGAATCAATTAACCTCATGTCAGTAGGTCTACTGAGGTATAGCACCCCGGCAAAGGACCTTAGGGCTGCAGATGCGGCAACATCCGAGTTAGAGGGTCTGACTGGTGAAGCCTGGCAAAGGCAGCAAGAAAGAGTCATTGAGTTAGTAAAAATTACAAACAAGCAAAATGAGGAGTTCCTCAAGGAAAACCCAGCGAGGGCAGGGGCTCCCGAGTCGTTCATTCGACGGAGGGCGCTCCGGTAAAATCTGTCGGGGCAGCATCATCCCCACATGCAGGCCCAAGAAGAGAAGAGGTAGTGACCTCGGGAAGAAAAAATAAGCACATGGTCCCATATGACACGGCAAGGGCAGGGAAAGGAAAAGTAATACAGTGTGATGAGAATCGTCATAGTGCTAGCCGAGGTGAAGGTGAACGAGGAAACCTTGGCCAAGGACATGCAGGACAGGGAAATGTTGGGTACGACAATGTCGGACAACGTAACTCGGCAGGAGCTAGACAAAATCCACCTCGGCAGCACCAGCAACAGTACATACCTCGGCAAGAGCAAAGTGTTGGCCCAGCTATGCAACAACAATATGTTAATTCAGGTCAAAACCGATATGATTATAGTTATTCGGCAATAGAAAATGCCATCTTTCCCAAGCCGAATCATCATGTGGTAGGATCGAGGCTGGGAAACAGGAACCTACAGTCAGATGATGCAAGATTGAAGTTGGACCAGATCTATAGGTCAGAAATAATGAAGGGCCAAGGTCCTCTAGGTCTAGCATGTTTCGGACCTCGGATTATGAGCGAACCGCCGGTGCCGAACTTCCAGTTGGTCAGAGGGACAAAAACATATGATGGAAGTACCAAGCCAGAAGATTGGCTGATTAATTCTGCAACCGCAGTAAATATTGCTATGGGCAATTTGAGATGGGCGGTGAGGTATGTACCTCAGATGCTGGAGGGACCAACGAGACTTTGGTTGAATAACCTGCCAGCAAGAAGTATAAACTATTGGATAGATTTCAAAGAAATGTTTATCAGCAATTTCACAAGCACATACAAGAGGCCGAACAGGCCATAGAAACTGGCAATGTGTAAGCAGAGGTTGAATGAGACAGACCGAGAGTTTTTGACTTGCTGGTGCAACATGCGCAATTCATGCGAAGGGGTAATCGAGTCACAGGCAATTGCTTAGTTTGCATAAGCATGCAGATATGCACGTGTGTCGTGGCAAAGGCTGCAAAGAGATATGCCAATTACATTGGCTGAAACCATCAGAATTTCTGACTCATACGAATTGGGAGATCCAACTCACCCCGGCTTATGGCAAGTGAGTCGAATGAGGAATATTACCCTCGTGATGGAGCAGGGTCATCCCGGCAAAATGATTTCTAGGGTAGGAGAAGAGATGAAAGGCCGGATTACAGGTATGACTCGCAGCAGGTTGCTGTAGTGGACCAAGATCAACCCGGAGCTAGGAATAGCCAGCGAAAAAAGAGTGGAGGCTAACAATGGGCATAGAAAAATGATGGCAAGAAGCCTTGGACCAGTGAACAGGAAAAGCAATGGCACAGAGGGAAATATAGGCCAAGGTATACGCATGAGGCTATGCTGGATCAACCATGCAAGTTTCACACGCCTAACCCAAATAACCTGGCGAGCCACACTTCTCAACAGTGTGAGTGGATGAGAAAGATAGAACAAAGTAACATGGGAAATGCGCTAGCACCTCGGCACGATGCACCTCGGCAGTAGCAGATCACTGGAGCAAATGGGAAACAACTAATGTTGCCACCGCCCCCACCGAGGTATGAGAATCACGATAGAAGGGATGCAGTGCATCAGGTCAAAAACCAAAATCAGGGGAACTAAGGAAACCCCGGTAATGACGGGAGAAATGAGTACAGAGAACACCATCAAGCTTATTGTGTGTTTACCATGGAAGAAACTGATAGGCAGAGCGTGCGACGCTGACATATGGAGGTCAACGCGGTTATGCTGGCCGTGCGGAGGTACATGCATTGGTCTAACCAGGAAATCACATGGAGTATCAAGGATCATCCCAGGCTTATGCCGAGTCCTAGATCATACGCTTTGGTGTTTGACCCAACTTTCATCGGGCCAAACATCAATGTGAAGTTTTCCAAGGTGTTGATTGACAATGGCAGCAACATTAATATATTGTATAAGGACACTATGCATAAGTTGGAAGTCTCAGAGAATATGCTATAGGCAACCAAGACCACTTTTCATGGCATTGTGTCGGGTTTGTCCTATGAGCCTATTGGAAAAGTCCAAATTGACGTCTTATTCGGCACAAGAGATAATTGTCGGACAGAGAATTTGGAGTTCGAGGTTTTGAATTTGGACAGCTGCTACCATGCATTACTCGACAAGCCAGCTCTTTTAAAGTTTATGGCAAGTGAACATGTCAGTTACTTAAAGATGAAGATGCCAGAACCAAACAGGGTCATCACCGTAGCAGGGGACTTTAGGCGCTCCATAGAGTGTGCTTCAGTCGGGTTAAACCTGGCCGAGTCATTGGTGATCGCCCAAGAGAAGAAAAGGATCCAAGAGGTCGCGGCACTCGCTCAGTCCGCATAGCTGAATATGTTGGCTCTGAGTAACCTGCATGGAAGTGTGTCGTTTCAGCCGACAAAAGATACCAAGAAGATGCCAATTAATGATCAATTCCCAGAGCACACCATGACTATTGGTGCGGGCCTTAGCGACAAATAGGAAAGCGAGCTCGTCAGCTTCCTCCATGAGAATTGGGTATCTTTGCTTGGTGCATACAGGATCTGCAAGGTGAGCCGAGGGAGTCGGCTGAGCACTCTTTACACGCCAGACCCGACGCAAGGTCGGTGAAGCAACCTCTCTGCCGCTTCGCCGAAGATAGGAGAAAGATCATAGGGGATGAAATAGCTTGGCTCCTTGCAACTGGGTTTATCATGGAAGTACTTCATCCGGATTGGCTGTCTAATCCGGTGCTGGTGGAGAAGAAGAAGAATGATCCGAAAGTTTTCGTGGTATGGCGGATGTGCATCGACTACACGAACATGAACAAGGCATGTCCAAAGTATCCATCCCCTCTACCGAGAATAGATTAGGTCATTGACTCGACCGTTGGGTGTGATCTCTTATCATTCATAGACACGTACTCTGGGTTCCACCAGATACCATTAAACCCGACTGATCAAATAAACACTGCTTTCATTACCCCATGTGAGGCTTATTGCTATCGCACAATGTCGTTCGGCTTACGTAATGTAGGAGCAACATATCAAAGGTGCATGTAAAAATGCTTGCACAAGCAAATTGGCAAAAGCGCCCAAGTATATGTAGATGATGTAGTGATAAAAACCAAGGAAACTAAAACACTCCTAGATGATATCCGGCAAACGTTTGTGAAACCTAAGGAGGTTCCGAATGAAACTTAATCCAGAAAAATGAACTTTTGGTGTCCCATCTGGAAATTACTTGGTTTCCTCGTGTCCAGCCTAGGTATCGAGGCTAACCCAACTAAAATCCGAGCTATTGAGCGCATGGAATTGCCAAAATGTTTCAACGATGTTCAGAAGTTTACTAGTTACTTGGCATCGTTGAGTCGGTTTGTATGTTGGCTAGGAGAAAAGGCTTTGCCTCTCTATCAGCTAATGAAAAAGTCAGATAAGTTCATATGGACACCGCAGGCAAATGAGTCCTTTCATGAGTTAAAAAGGATGCTAGCCTCGACACTAGTGTTGGCCTCACCACTATCCAAAGAGCCAATGTTGCTCTACATAGCACCAACCAACTGAGTCGTAAGTGCCGTGGTAGTGGTGGAGCGTGACAAGGAAGGTAAATTAGTGCAGAGGCCAGTTTATTACTTGAGTGAAGTACTGTTAGCTTCGATGCAAAACTATCCCCATTAACAGAAAATGGCATAGGGCATCTATATGGCGGCCAAGAAACTCAAACATTATTTTGAGGAACACCCAATCTGAGTAATATGTGAAGCTCCCATATCCGAAATAATGGGAAATAAGGATGCGAGTGGCAGGATTGCTAAATGGGCAATTGAGTTAGCCCCATATGCTCCACAATTCAACAGGAGAGATGCAATCAAATCCCAAGCAGTGGCTGACTTTTTTGTTGATTGGGCCAAGATGCAGTATGAGACACCCATGCCTGATTCGAACTACTAGAGAATGCACTTTAATGGATCAAAGTTGAAGGACGGATTAGGGGTCAGGGTAGTATTTACCTCGCCCAAGAAAGACCAATTGAGATATGTGCTTCAGATCCATTTCAGAACATTAAACAATGTGGCCGAGTATGAGGCACTCGTACATGGATTAAAAGTGGCAAAGGATATTGGGATACGTCGGATACAATTCTTTGGAGATTCAGATTTAGTGGTACAACAAGTTTCTGGTCATTGGGATGCATGGGACGCAAACATGGCCTTGTACAGATTTCACGTCCAATAGATATGTGACTACTTTGAGGGATGCGAATTCCATCATGTGCCAAGAGCTGAAAATGATACAACCGACATGTTATCTAAGCTGGATTCATCTCGGCAAGCCATCCCGCCAGGAGTTGCTTTGGAGCATCTGAGAAGACCATCTATCACCCCCTCGCCAGAATCCGAATCAATTTATATCCAGGCAAACACCGGATCAGAAGCTGCCCCAATGGACGTTGACTAAGGGAACACCTCGGAAAACCCGGGGACTACCTCGGCAAACCCGGGGACTGACTTACAGAACCTAGGGATTGTTCATCTTAATCCGGTAGAGGTTATGTCAGCTGATCCAATGGAGGTTGACTAACTTCTTTTCCCGGCCCATGCTGTGCTAGCATGGGCGTAGCCAATATTCAAATTCTTGAATGATGGAGTTTTACCAAGTGACGAGGTACTCTCGAGGCAAGTGTAGAGGAGAGCAAAGGCATATACCATAATCAATGTCGAGTTATACAAGAGGAGTGTCACAAGTGTCTTGTAGTGCTGTGTTGATCTGGTAGAAGGGCGGGAAATCCTCCGAGATATTCATCAAGGCGAGTGTGGACATCATGTTTCGTCTAGAGCTTTAGTAGCCAAGGCTTTCCGACATAGGTTTTATTGGCCAAGTTCCTTGCAGGAGGATGAGGACCTAGTGAGAAATTGCAATGGGTGTCAAAGATATGCAAGCAAGATCCACATGCTAGCATCCGAATTAAAAACCATACAAATCACTTGGCCATTTGCCGTATGGTGTTTAGACATGGTAGGACCATTTAAGCCAGCACGGGGAAACATGACCCACATCTTGGTCATGGTTGATAAGTTTAGAAAATGGATTGAAATTAAACCAATCATAAAATGTGATGGACCTACTACCGTGTCATTCCTTAAGGATATCATCTTGAGATATGGCTATCCACACAATATAATGGCACTAACTTTGTCGAAGGAGCCTTTGCTCGATTTTGCAAAGCTAAAAAGATAATACTTGATGTGGCCTCAGTCGCACACCCCGCATTGAACGGGCAAGTAGAAAGATCCAATGGGCTAGTATTGTCCGGGATAAAACCCTAGCTCATTGAGCCGCTGAAAAGATCAGTCGGGTGTTGGATTGATGAACTCCCGGCTATATTGTGGAGCCTAAGGATAACTCTGAATCGATCAATAGGCTATACGCCATTTTTTCTGGTATATGGGGCAGAAGCTGTACTACCAGCTGACATAGAGCATGACTCACCTAGGGTCACCCAATACACGGTAGCCGAAGTGCAAGAATCCCGGCAAAATGATGTTGATCTGCTGGAAGAAGCGAGAGAATTAGCATTGTCCAGGTCCGCCATATATCAGCAAAATCTCGGACACTATCATAGCCGTAAAGTGAACACCTGAGTCTTCCAGGAAGGAGATCTGGTGCTTCAGTTGGTGCAGTGCACTGCCGACATGCATAAGTTGTCCCCCCATGGGAAGGACCATTCATTGTAAGCAAGGCACTGCACAATGATGCGTATTACCTCATTGATGCACAACCGCAGGAGAAGAATAAGGCGGACAGGTTAGGAGAGGAATCAAAGAGGCCATGGAATGTAGCGTTACTTCGTCCATTTCATGCTTAGAAGAAGTGTATGTATCTCGAACTCTCGTATGTCAGCCTATATGTCGGCATTGAGCTTATCAATGGAATCTCGACACCTCGAGTAGTAACTCGGGGACTGCCTTAATAATAATTTTTTGTCATTTCCGTATTTACTTTTTATATGTCGGCTGGCTTCAATTTCTTTCCCCTTAGGCCAGATTAGTAGTGTGTTGGAACTAAAGGTTAACTCTTTGATTTGTTGTTGTCCAAGAATTGTCTTCATGGCAAGCAAGAGAACAAACTTGGAAATGCTAAACACGTGAAAAACAACTAAGGGAGAAAAAAATATGTGAGCTGATAGTTGTTGTTCGGACTAACCCATGCATTTACTTTATTCATTATAATGCCGAATTATATTGAGGTAATTCTCAAAGTTTCAAGTATTGTTAATTTAATTTTTTGATCTCAGACTCGTAAGTCGAACGCCGAATAATGGTACACGAGCCGAGAAGTCAAATTGAGAGAACAAGAAAACGAAACTTGGGGACTCCACCCAAGTAGATCTGACATAAGTGCATAGCAGTAGCAAAATAAGTTAAACTGTTTAAAACATCATGCACCCGGCATACCGGGGATTTAACGAATCCTAAAGTTTGATTGATTCAAGGAGCAGTTGTTGCCAGATCATCCGCTGCAGGAGGAGGCATGACAGTCTTGGCGCCAGGAGCATCAGCTTCAGCTTTGCCCTCCGAAGTTTCTTTGTTATCATCCGAGTTTTCCTCATTGTCATCCAGGTTCTCCTCATCACCGGTCAGGTCTTCTAGATCCTCGCCGACGTACGCATTTTCTTCGACATATTCATCATCAATAGCATCGAGGAAGCTTGGCCCCTCATTCCATTGATGACAATGGGCATACTAAATAAGATCATAGGCGCGAGCTTGGTGCTGGGTGATGCAGGTCAGGTCATTGGTCCATCTAGATCTAGTGCACATATGGCTAAGAACCTCCAAGTCAACGGCATCATACCAGGATAGCACAAAGGACAATGTTGTATCAGCTCCAGCGCGCGCAGCGGATTCCCTCCATAGGTTTATTTGAGTCTCGCACTCCATCAATCTCGCAATCAATGGAGCGGGATGTGCAAGAGCAGTCTCTGTGGGCCAAAGGGCGAGGAAAACTCGGATAGCAGCGTCCATGAGGTCCACTCCAAATGTCTTCATGGGTTTTACCCGAGCTGCAAGGATGACCATTGTATCCTCCATGTCATACGGAATTGGGCCCGTAGAAGGAGCAGCCGAGACACCTCTTTGTGACCAAAACTTGGTAACGACAGTAGCAGCACATGAGTTGGACTCTGAGAAGTTTCCTGGAAGTAAAATAAATGAGACAAGTTAATAAGGAAAGCAAGATCCAAAAAAGAAACGTTGGCAGTGGAAGAGGAACTCACGAGAGACGTACCTGTTGATCCGGGTCAGCTCGGTGAACCAGGTAGCATTCCTCTTCTTGAGCTTTTCAAACTCAATGTTCACCGAGTCAAATTTGATGTCGGCTTCCTTGAGCATATCCCGGCTCTTTTCAAGTTTGGTTTTTAGCTGATCCTTCTCCTCAGCATAAGCCTCATCCACCTTATCAAGTTCAGTCTTTTGGAGGTTCTTCAATTTCTCAATCTCGGCGTGAAGTGAAACTTAACCCGACTCTAGAGGGTTAGATATTCGAAGATTATCAAGACCTGAGTCAAGTGGAACTTAACCCGGCTCTAGAGGGCTAGAGATTCGAAGCTACTAAAGAGCCGAATCAAGTTGGAACTTAACCCAGCCCTATGTGGCTTGGCTATCTACTCCTAAAAGGAAACTTTGGCTAAGTTAAAACTATTCAGTTAGGTGCACCGAACCAGCTAAAACAAGTCACTTCAATTAAATTAGAAGCTATGAAAGCATCCGGCCAAGTAATATCTTACTCCCCCGGAGGCTCAGGGACTGGAGTATAGGTACATATGTATTTAAGCAGTATACAAAAGATAAGCGAGAGGTTTACCTCCATCATTCGGCTAGCATCATTGATGGCTTGGCCTGCAGTATACATCTTCACGCCAATTTCAGTAGGACCAAACTTTTGCGAATTCCTGGAACTGACCTCGATGTACTCGGCGTTATTCCAATTTTCAGCATATTTAGCTAATGAGCCGAGGCTTCCTCCACTACTCGTCCGGGTTAGCACCAACCCCTTTGCATGAGCAGCTTTCTAGGCAACTGTAGCAGCTGTTAGAGTGGTGTGCAAAGTGAGCTATTTCTCGACGGCTAGGTCAGAAGGAGATGTTGTGTTCTGAAATATGGTGGCGACAGAGGGCTATGTAGGAACAACCCCAGATTTCTTTAGGAAAACCTTGGCAGCACCATCGATTTTCTTCTGTTTATCGGCAGGGCTACCCTTTTGTGACGAAATAGCCGGTCGAGGTTTAGTTGCCAAGGTCAGAGCTGGCCGAGGTTCAGAAGTTGTCGAAGGTTTGGCCTGCGAGGCCCACTGAGACTGTTCTTGGTGCCGATCTCTGGAAGACTCAGATGAGGTTGGCGCCGGCTGCTTCTTTTAAGTTGAAGCATATGTTGTTTTCTTCTGGGGTGGAGGTTGATCTAGCGCCAGGGTAGCTAGCATTTCGGCTGATAAGTACTCTGCACCAGCAGCACCGGTCCCATGATCTTTTACGATGGCAGATGAGTCTTCTCGCAGATCTGGCATTAGCGCATCCTCCAAACCATTACCTCCACCAAGGTCGTCATCAACGTCCTCCTGCCGAGGTGAACCATGATCCAGCGCAGGAGGAGAAGTGCTACCTTGGATGGGGCTCGCGGCCCGAGTTTCGTCTTGGGTCAGGGAGGCGTCGATAGGGGAATGGGCGAAGCCATGCTAGACCTACTCTGAGGAAAAATTAGAGGGGCACTACCAAGATAAACAAAAAGAAGTGTGAGCAAAGAAGGAAAGAGAGAAACAAGAAATATAGTTAAAAGAAAACATCAAACTCGAAGAATAGGCATAGAAAGGGAGATTTACCAGAACGCAACAGGTGGGACCTTGGGCTTTGGAGCCCTCCGGGTCGTAACCTTAACAGGGGCTTACTAGCGGCCTTGTTGGCAGATTTCTTATATCTTTTCCCAGCCCAGGCTGGCTCGGCCGGAGGAGCCGAGGTTGCACCACGCTTCTTGGTCACATCTTTGCCCCCTACAGCAAGGGGAGGTCCCTCGTGCACTCTCCCAGTCGGGTTAGCTGGGGTAAAATCAATCGGGAAAGCGTAATAGATTGGCACCGGGTCAAGTACCTCAAGAAGTACACAATCATCATCATCCTACGACCAATCTCTTAAGGAAGAGGTCGTACCATGGGCTTGGCCACATCCTGCATCAGGGACAGGTAGAAATTCCTCGGGGTCCAGCTCCTCCGAGTCTGGAGTCTCACGGTCTTTACCCCAAGCAATGGTCGGGGTACGAGCATCCTCAACTTGCTGTTGAATGAATTCCTACGCAAACAACATAATGAGGACAAAGAAATGGACCAGCCGACATATCAACTCGCCGAGAATAACTCGATAGAACTTACCTGAGGCACATGGTGATCACGGTCAAAAGGATCCACCCCCACTCCCATTCATCTGTCATCTCCTTCTTGAAGATGGATTTGACACGCTTGAAGATTTGGGATTTGGAAAGCTCGGTCTTGGAGACTCAGTTTGGGTCCAAGGAGCCGCTCATGTGGTAGATCTTATGACTGTGTTTCTGCAGAGGACAGACTTGGCGGCTGATGAAGGTCGCCATCAGGTCGTTGCCGCATAACCTGGCCTTCTTGAACTCGATGATCCTTTTATCAATCATATTGATAAGGGGGTTGTCTTTCTTTGGATTGAGACCCCAGTAATGTTGGGAAGGAACACAAAGAGTAAAAGGGGGGAGCCGAATCAAATCTTCAGTAGTGCTGTTTTTTACATAAAAGAAGGACCTCACCCATTTCTTGGAAGAGTCGACACCTCAGATCCGAGGAAAAATGGAGTTCTTCCGGGGAGAAATAGAGGCAGCCCCGCACTAAGTCAGGGACTTCTCACCTAAAGGAACGTCCTTGTTAGGGACGACATTGGTGCGAAATTGGAAGAACTTCGCCCAGATGTGGATAGTAGGCAGAAGGCCAAGGTATCCCCCTAACCCGGAGATGAAACCATAGAGGGAGGGTGAAAGCATTCGCCGGGAGATGATGAGGTTGAAGGGCAAAAGTCTCAAAGAAATCTTTGAAGAAATCTTTGGCAAAGTCACTCAGGGGGAGACCAAAACCGCGAGTGAAGTGAGATATGAAGACCACATACTCACCTTTCTCCGGGGAGGGAATATGTTCATCCCCAAGGAGATGGTAGGTGACTCCCTTAGGGATCTGGTGAGTCCGCTTCAACCAATCGATCTCCCTCTACGTACCACAAGACCCCTCCTAGGAGCCACGCTCAGAGCCAGCGTCTTCCTCCTGTTCTTCACCAGCAACGAGATCTTGGGGATTGAAATGGAAATGGATGTCACCTAGAGGTGGGGATAGGCGTTTTAAAGTTATTACGGTTTAGGCTCTAATAAATGCGGGATAAAACTTAATGTTTAATTTATCAAGTAAAAACCTATATCAACTAGGTTCAACTAAGCGCACCAACAACCTATGCTAAGCAAGACAAGCAACAAGGTGATATCAAGATATAATACTTCAAGCATGATGGCTATCACAATGTAAATTGCATAAGTAAAGGGCTCAGTTGACAGATAACCGATGGATGCGGAGATGATGATTTGTTGACCGAAGTTCACTTCCAACGAAGCTAAGTCTCTGTTGGAGAGGTGCGGGGGGCGCAATGTACTTAGAATGCCACAAATGTCTCACCTCGAGGTGTGGTGGCTCGATGCTCACCAAACTCCACACAAGGCCTCACCCCGAGATGCGAAGGCACACAACTCACCGACGCCACAAAAGGCTCACCCTATTCTCCTGTGAGCTCGCCACAATGGCCTACTCACGTTTCACTATGGGACACTTGAGGGCGGTCACCGAACCCGTACAAGGCTTGGGGCAAACTCCACAACTCAATTGGAGGGCTCCCAAGAAATGCCACAAAGGCTCCACAATGCCACAAAAGGCCAACAAGCTTGGGAATATCCACAACTCAATTGGAGCCCCCAAGAACACACCACAACTCCACACAACCGTCTAGGGTTCCGAGAACCCAAGATAAACAAGCTCAAGAGCTTGAACTTGCTGAAGCTCCAAAGAGAACTCAAAGCTATGCACCAAATACAAGAGGCAAGTCCTTCATTCTCAAATTCCACCAAAGCTATAAAAACTATTGGGGGAATAAGAGAGGAAGAACACAAGAGAAGAACACAAAAATCTCCAAGATTTAGATCCCAAGGATTCCTTCACAAAGAAGGGATTTGGTTTGGTGGGGGTTGTAGATCTATATCTCCTCTCTCAAATCCCTCAAAGAGATGCAAGAATCATGGGAGGGAGAAGGGGAAAGAGCAATCTTTTGAAGGTCAACAATGGATGAGAGAGAGTGTAAGAGCTAGCAAAAATGACCTCAAAAGTTGGGTAAATAATGGGGAAGAGGGGGGCCTTAAATAGGGTAAGAGAAATCTGGCCATTTGGGTTATTTTCGCGCACCACCAGAACTACCGGTGCCCCACCGGTACTACCGGTAAATAGAAACACAAGTTAGTGAACAAAAACGAGTTTTACCGAAACTTTGGGCGGAACTTGGGCCGGTACTACCGCTCAAGCAAAAACGTTGGACAACATTGCACGAAAAATTTAATAACTTTTGACTCCGGACTCCGATTTCGATGATCTTGGGCTTGTTTTGAAGAGAACAAAAATCTATACAAATTTATGAAAATAAAAATCATAGTAAAACAAGATAGGATAAAAATAAAATGGAGAAAGTTATGACCTCTCAGAAGCGACGAACCGGTAAACCTCCAAAACCCAAAACGGAAGAAGTTGAGCTTGAAAACTCCAATTGAGATGAAACCAATTTTGTTGGAAAGATAATAAAGAGTAGAATCCAATAAAATGTGAAATATTAGGTATCACCAAGAGAGAAAATATCATGAATATATATGTGAGATATCTCCCAAGGTGTGGAGCCGGAAAACCCGCAAGATCGAAAACGCAATAAGAGATGCAAGGGAAATCCATTTTTGATGAACTAGAGGTTGTTATGAATATAACCAAAAGCTCTAGATCCTCACATGGAAAAGAACCAAACAACAACCAATAAATATGATGCTATGTGTGCAAAGATTTGAGCTCTCTCCGAAATATACGATCGAGCTACTCACTCGAGAGCCCCTCTTGATAGTACGCCTATCTATCCTAAACCCGGTCTCCCAATACTACAAGAGACTGGTAAGATAGAAAAGCAATCAAGATCATACCTTTGCCTTGAGAATTGCACTTGAGCTTGATGTATACCGTATTGACTTTCTCAAGATGGATCGCCTTTATTAATTGCACTTGCTTGATGAAGATTTGAGAAATGCCCCACATACTCCATAGGGAAACCTCTTCTTTGAACTTGTCTTCATCACACCATGATCGTCGAGGATGGCAAGCTCCAAGTATGAGATCTTCTAGAGATGTCACACCTTGAGCTTGCACTTTATTTCTTGATGATGTCTTGAAGATTGCCATAAGGAAATCCATGTTCTTCTTCTTCAAGGCATACTAGATCTTCTTCTTTATCAACCTTGAACCCAACACATGGTCCAAGCGATGCCAATGGACAAACCTACAAGTGAAACTCAATTTACACATTAGTCCATAGAGATTGTCATTAATTACCAAAACCACACATGGGGGCATTCATGCCCTTTCAATCTCCCCCATTTTGGTAATTGATGACAATCCCTTTGAGAGGGTTTAAATATGGAATTTAACGAACAAAACGGTTGCTCCAACATTAAGTACTACACAAGTATGTGATGTTGGTACAACCACAATATATAGAGCAAACTCCCCCACAATCTATGCATGTGTGAGGAACTTGAATTTCATTGCATATATTGCCAACCATTATCGTTGGAAGAGTTTCCTCTATATATTAAACATGCAAAGCAACAAAAAATATGCAAGAGCATGCAAGTCTAATGCTTAAGAACCAACTCAAAGCATAAACCAACTTCCCTTAAACCCTCTAAAACTTCTCCCCCATTGGCATTGATTGCCAAAATGGGTGAAAAGTTCTAGACGGCCAATATAATGAGACTCCCTCCAAAGGTGTGCATATGCACATATCCGATGATGCATAATTGGGAGGAAATCAAGATATATTGAGGACCCAAAGGTTGCAAAAAGAAAAGACGGATAAAATAGCTTCAACAAATGAAGCGAGTAACCCAAAAGACCCAAAAATACCAATTGACAACAACAATTGATACCAAAAGAAAATGACAAGATATTATGATACGAACAAAAGAGTGTTTAGATGAAATAGGGAAGCTCCCCAATCTCTGTGAACAATATAGAATCATTATTTGGATACATCATGCACAAATATGGAATCCTCACTCCCCCATAAACATCTAAAACACAAAAGATGAGAACGAAGGCAAATGAGCATTCTTAAATGAATTAAAGAAGCTCCCCAAGGACTATGCACCAATTATAATAATTGTATTTGGAAACAAAGTGCACAATCATGGAATCCTCACTCCTACAAACTCATTTAATAATACACGGAGATGCAAACAAATGGGACAAGCACTCATAGGAAAATAAATTTGAAAGCCACCAAAGAATCAAAAAAAAAATAAAGGGTGGTCTCCAAGGAAAACATAAACAACCAAATATTTATCTTCTCTTGTGTGTATAAATTTCTAGGTGGAAAATATCACAAAGACATATGCCCACAAAGAAACATGCACACACAAAATAGATACACAAGAAAACACATGAACAACAAAATGAAGTCATATAATATACCAATAAGATTTTTGCTTGAAAGCATGGCCAAATGCTAAAATATATCTTATTGTACATCAATGAGCTTCAAACACCAACACAATACATACATTCAACTATTACTAAGGGAAAAAGAAATAGTTGGAATATATGAACAAAGGCAACAAGAATTACAAATAGAAATCAACTTTGCAAAATACTCACTATTGCACATGAGAGAAAATTGAGGAAAGGATAGGCAATATAATTGCTAGATTGACATATTTGGGATAAGTGAATCATGATCATGATTTTATATAGTTCCCATTATATACACTCATCTCAACATACTCACATTTTCAATAGAGAGAACTCGTAAAAGCCAAACAAAGAACCACAACATTACAAACACACAAATTCATGCCAACAAGCAACCCACAAAAGGTTGGAAACAAGATATGTGTGCATGAGAGAGATACTTGTTACCGAGATATAAATCGTAGGATGTAGAGGATAAGAATTTGTTGATCATCCTAGCTTGCCTCCAATTGACATGTAGGCACCACTTCTTCCTAATGGATGAGACAAGCGTCCAATATATATCTCTAATGTACCTAAAACAAAATTAAGTACACTATGGTCCCAAACAAATTGGGTCCAAAGTAGTTAGTGCAACTACAATACATAGGAGAAGCTCCACATAAATATGTGCATATTGATGTGAAATTGAATTTCATGCACAACTTAGCCAATATGATTTGGTGGAGTTTCCCCTATATATTGGATCAAAGAAAGAAAGCATTCCATAATATATACATGAAGAAAATATGCATGCACAAGACTTTCAAGAACCAAACAGGAGATACAATTTGAACAAAAACACCTAGTAAACCAAGAATTAGCACATAAGAGTGTGACATGAAAAAAGGTGTCCAAATTGTATCAAAGAGACAAATCAACAGATGATAGGACACACATTTAACAAATGAACAAGGCAAAGGCCAAAGAGCAAAAGATGCACAAAACACACAATGCTCAAGGATTTATCTCATCCTAAAGGATCAAAACAAGTAACAAAGAATGAGACAAAACCAACTCCCAAAGAGAAAGATTCAAACACATAAATCAAACTCTCTACACTTTTCATGATGGAACAAAGTACCAAAAGAAAAGATAAAACTTCCAAGCAAAAAGGGAGTGTTCTAAATAATATAGGAGAGCTCCTCCATGAATGGTGCATTATGTAGAATTTTTCTTTTGAATGTAGAATGCACACAAATGAGATCATCACTACTACCTACATTAAATAAGACACAAGAGGGTACAAATAAACTAAAAATATTCACAAGAGGCAAGGAAGACATGGGAGAAAAAGAAAACATTTTCATGGCCAAAGATAGGGAAAACAAACAAGCAAAGGCTAAAGTGAACATGATCAATAAATTCTACCATATACGGAGTACCACTTGTCTAATGACAATAATTATGGGGAAATTTTTTCCCGAGGTAGTTTGCAAGGATATCACGATCATATTCACAACAAGAAGCATATGGAAAAATATAAAAATTAAGCATGATGCTTAGATAGAGATTCTTGATGGCTCCAAATAGTTACACAATCATATGATCAAAGTAACTTGAAGAAAATGGTTTCCATGGAGATATGGAGGTCCAAATATGGGGAAACACACATCAAGAAAACTCTCATAAACAAGATCCAAAATATGAGCAATAAAAGCAATCCAAGGGAATTGAAACTTGTTTGAGCTTAGCGTGCCACATAGGAGCTAGATAATCTTTAATATCAATTCTATGTGGCACTAATAGGTTTGTAATATGAACGAAGCATAAGACTCCCCCATAATGTGATAAACCAAGAAATCTCAACTAGCGGTAAAAACATCCAAATAGAGATGATTAATGGACATTATGGAACTTGAATTTCTCATGAACTTGAAATATACATACCAACTTGCAATATACATACCAAGTTGTATTCCTCATGTACAAACATTTTAGGATTGTAGAATGCCCAAGCATAACACTCCCCCAAAATGAGATAGTCCATTAATCTCTCGCACGAGCTCAAAAAGATACCAAATGAATTCAATAAAGGCTCCAAACCAAGAACACAAATACATGATGTGCCAACCAACATACACAAATATACTTGATAACTCAATATAAGTACGAGGGAAGCACAACATATACATACACATACAAGGTACAAAACCACACATGCACAAGGGAGCAAGTAACTTTCAATGTAAAGAGTTGAGCACATGTTACTGGAAGGAGGAATATTGGATATAAGATATAAGCAAGATAATCCAATTGGCTTGAATTGACAAAAATAAATGATGAAGATCCCTCAATTCTTCATAATGCATCCAAGCCTCCAATGCCCTCCAACCAACACCTATTTATCAAGTTTTATCTTGTTGGTCCAACCAAGTTGGGTCCTAAGAAGTTAGTCACAATAGGCTTGGCCACCCAAATGGTTCTTTTCTTGACACCACACTAGGCACCAACATATTTGGCAAACACATTGCCCACCTCATCCTTACGAAGAGAATATGCACCGTCAATCAAGATATGATGGGATGAGGAGTTACCCATGGTGCATGAGGAAGAAAGGTGTCCCTTCTCACGACTAGAAAGTTCTTCTCTTGCTAACCTTCTTCTTGGAAGATGCCACCCCTTGAGGAAGAGCTTGCTTCTTGAGAAGAGGCCCACTTCTAGCCTGAGGTGGATCTTGATCCCGCTTATCTTGTTGCTTCTACTTTAATGGGCATCATCTCACATGACGTCCTTCTTCCTTGCACTTGAAGCACACAATGTTGGCCGGATTCTTCACTTGACCTTGGCCATTCTTCTTGTTACCCTTGTGCTTCAACTTGTCGGTGGGATTGTTCTTGATGTTTGAGTTGAATCCAAGCCCACTATTGTCATTTGGGGATCTTCGCACACCCAAGATGTTCTTGAGTGTGGTCTTCCCTTCATGACACTTCTCTAAGTCATTCTTCAAAGAAGTGACTTGAGACTTGAGTTTATTGTTTCCCTCTACATGGTTAGTATCAACAACAATACTAGAGGAAGTATATGCTACATTTTTAGAGCAACAAGTCAAGGGATGCAATTCATCACAAGATATAGCATGGTTATGAGATGATGAATCACAAGGACTAGCACATGGCAATATTACACTAGGAGTAGAAGTAGTGCTAATGTCCACATGAGCCTCACTAGATGTTACCTTTGAAATAGTGGTCTTATGAGCCAACTTTATCCTACCATGGGAAACTAGAAGATCCTCATGCGAGCTTGAGAGATTAGCATGTTTTTATTCCAACTTCCCATAGTTGCTAATTAGCAAAGCAAGTTGAGACTTTAGCTAAACATACTCCTTCACAATAGATGCTTCACAAGAGATAGAGTTATTAGCACAAGCATCATGATTAATTGTAAGAGGTGAGGGCAACTTGGAAAGCTCTTTTGAGTATGAAGATTTAAGTTGCTCATCCGACTCGGTGAGTTTGATGATCTCCACCTTGATGACCCTGGAGCCATTATTAAGGTGCTCAAAATCCTCGAGGAGTTTAGCATATGCAACTTCAAGCTCGTCATTTTTAATTTGAAGGGCACTTGCCACCTCAAGATATCTATCATGAGATTTCTTCACTCTAGATAGCTCTAGAGCAAAAGTATCCTCAAGATATTCCTTGGTGGTTTGTTCCTCTTCAAGAGATTTATTTAGGTTTACAATGTCATTAGCATACCCATGCTCAATACTACTCATTTTGTCAATTGTGTCCTCATGCTCATAAATTAGTTGCTTACTTTCAATGGGAAAGTTCAAGATTTCAATGAAAGTAGAGCAAGAATTTTTATTTTTGTGTAGAGCATGAAGGACTAGCTCTCCCTTCTCTTTTAAAGAAGCAACATCATCATCTACTTCATCTAAGTCAACATTCACATCATCATGAGGTGCATTGGGATCCAAAGGAGAAGTTACCTTTGATTCCGTAGCCATGAGGCATGAGTGAATATTGGGAGAAGGTGATGATGGGGGAACACATGAAGCTCTAATAGCAACCTTGCCTTGGCCCACACATTCTTCGATTTACTCTACATGGTTAGCAACACAAGTACTAGAGGAAATATAAGCACATTTATCATGGCAACAAGGAAAATCAAGCATATCATAATGAGATATATTCAATCCATTTCTACATGATATGCAAGGACAATCAACACTAGGATGTAACTCACATATAGCCCTACAAGTGTTCATGCCCAAAGATACCACATTGCAATAAGATAGAGATGAAGGATCATCAATGGAAAAGTCACTACCCATATTGCAAGTTGTATCACCACTCACCATATTGTTACCTTGTGAAAAATCACATGTAGGTGAAGTGGACGAAGATGAGAATTCATCACGGCCGGAGGTGGAGGGAACACAATCATCCTTATCAATCTTGGACACATCATATTTTGCTTGAATCTTGGTCCAAATATCATGAGCATTCAAAAAAGGCATGATTGTGGAAAGAACTACAAAGCTCAAAACATTAGCAAGCACATTAGATGCTTGAGTTTCGAGATAAGAGTTTGTCTCCTCCTCCAAAGATAGATTTTGGGGATCCTTCGGAGAAAAAAAACCTATATCAAGAATTCACTCAATATTTCGATCAATGACCCAGAAATGACTAAGCATGCGAATTCGCCAAACATCATAATTTGTCCCATCAAATGTAAATGTGAGAGTGCACTAAACCCCTAGGAGACATCTTTAATCTCGAGGCGGTGAAGCCTAAGAAGTGAGAGACCTCGCTCTGATACCAATTGAAAGGGAAACAGACGTCGCCTAGAGGGGGGAATAGGCGTTTTAAAATTATTATGGTTTAGGCTCTAATAAATGCAAAATAAAACTTAACTTTTATTTTATCAAGCGAAAACCTATATCAACTAGGTTCAACTAAGTGCACCAACAACCTATGCTAAGCAAGACAAGCAACAAGGTGATAGCAAGATATAATACTTCAAGCACGATGGCTATCACAATGTAAATTGCATAAGTAAAGGGCTCAGTTGAGAGATAATCGATGGACACGGAGACGATGATTTGTTTCCCGAAGTTCACTTCCAACAAAGCTACATATCCATTGGAGAGGTGCGAGGGCGCAATGTACTTCGAACGCCAAAAATGGATCACCTCGAGGTGTGGTGGCTCGATGCTCACCAAACGCCACACAAGGCCTCACCCCAAGATGCAAAGGCACGCAACTCACCAATGCCACAAAAATCTCACCCTATTCTCCCATGATCTTGCCACAAAGGCCTACTCATGTTCCACTATGGGACACTTGAGGGTGGTCACCGAACCCGTACAAGGCTTGGGGCAAACTCCACAACTCAATTGGAGGGCTCCCAAGAAATGTCACAAAGGCTCCACAATGCCACAAAAGGCCAACAAGATTGGGGAATATCCAAAACTCAATTGGAGACCCCAAGAACACACCACAACTCCACACAACCATCTAGGGTTCCTAGAACCCAAGATAAACAAGCTCAAGAGCTTGAACTCGCCGAATCTCTGAGGAGAACTCCAATCTATGCACCAAATGCAAGAGGCAAGTCCTTCACTCTCAAATTCCACAAAAGCTACAAAAACTATTGGGGGAATAAGATAGGAATAACACAAGAGGAGAACACAAAACTCTCCAAGATCTAGATCCGAAGGATTCCTTCAAAAAGAAGGGATTTGGTTTGGTGGGGGTTGTTGATCTAGATCTCCTCTCTCAAATCACTCAAAGAGATGCAAGAATCATGGGAGGGAGAAGGGGAGAGGGAAAGCTTTTGAAGGGCAACAATGGAGGAGATAGAGTGGAATAGCTAGCAAAAATAACCTCAAAAGTTGGGGAAACAATGGGGAAGAGGGGGCTTAAATATGGCAAGAGGAATCTGCCCGTTTGGGTTATTTTCGCGCACCACTAGAACTGTCGGTGCCCCACCGGTACTACCGGTAAATATAAACACAAGTTACTGGATAAAAACGAGTTTTAATGGAACTTTGGGCAGAACTTGGGTCGGTACTACCGCTCAAGCAAAAATGTTGGACAATATTGCACGAAAAATTCAATAACTCTTAACTCCGAACTCTGATTTTTATGACCTTGGGCTCGTTTTGAAGAGAAAAAAAAGCTCTACAAGGTTATGCAAAGAAACATCATAGTCCAACAATGGAGGATAAAAATAAAATGGATAAAGGTATGACCTCTCAGAAGCGACGAACCGGTAAAACCTCGAAAACCCAAAACACAAGAAAACTCCAATTGGGATGAAACCAATTTTGTTGGAAAGATAATAAAGAGTAGAATACAACAAAAGGTGAAATATTGGGTATCACCAAGGGAGAAAATATCATGAATATATATGTGATATATCTCCCAAGGTGTGGAGCCGGAAAACCCGCAAGATCAAAACGCAATAGGATATGCAAGGGAAATCCATTTTTGATAAACTAGAGCTTGTTATGAAGATAACCAAAAGCTCTAGATCCTAACATGGACAAGAACAAAACAACAAACAATAAAGATGATGCTATCTATGCAAAAGTTTGAGCTCTGTCCGAAAGATACGATGGAGATACTCACTCGAGAGTCCCTCTTGATAGTAAGGTTATCTATCCTAAACCCGGTCTCCCAACACTACAAGAGACCGGTAAGATAGAAAACCTATCAAGATCATACCTTTGCCTTGAACATTCCACTTGATCTTGATGTATACCGTCTTGACTTTCTCAAGATGGATCGCCTTTCTTGCTTGCACTTGCTTGATGAAGATTTGAGAAATGCTCCCCCATACTCTATGGGGAAACCTCTTCTTTGAACTTATCTTCATCACACCATCATCGCCGAGGATGGAAAGCTCCAAGCATGAGATATTCTAGAGATTTCACACCTTGAGCTTGCACTTCATTTCTTGATGATGTCTTGAAGATTTCCATAAGGAAATCCATCTTATTCTTCAAGACATACTAGATCTTCTTCTTTATCAACCTTGAACCCAACACATGGTCCAAGCGATGTCAATGGACAAACCTACAAGTGAAACTCAATTTACACGTTAGTCCATAGAGATTGCCATTAATTAACAAAACCACACATGGGGGCATTCATGCCCTTTCAGGTATCCATCTCTTAGTCGTTGTTCTCTGGCGAACTGGCTGCAGCAGGGTCCTAAGGCATGGAGAGTCGGGATCCTATGGCGGTAGTACCGACCCAAGTATGCCCTAAGTGTAACCTGGTGTTACGTCGTAAACATATCTATAATTTTTGATGTTCCATGCTTGTTTAGTATCTACTTTGCTTTGCTTTGTCAACACTTTGAGGTATTTTTACACATTTTCTGGAACTAACCTATTAACAAGATGCCACGGTGTCAGTTGCCTATTTTCTTCTGTTTTTGGTTCCAGAAAATCTAGAAAATGAATATTCTCGGAATTGGACGGGACAAAAACCGAAGTCAATATTTCACCGAGGGGAACACGGAGCCAGAAGATGAGATGGAGAAGGGCCTCGAGGGGGCCACACCCCTGGCCGTGCAGCCTGGCCTGGCCCACGCCTGGGGGTGCAGCTGCCTCAGGCACCCCCTCAGCCTTCCCTTTCGCCTATAAGAAGCCTCCGATGCAGAAACCCTAGATAATCCAGCATACATCCACAAAAAGTTCTACAGCACCACCACCACCGAAGGAGGGATTCAAGGGATAGAAGTCTCTGTTCTGGCACCCTGCCGGGACGGGGAAGTGCCCCCGGAGCCATCTCCATCGATCTCCACCACCATCTCCATCGTCGTTGCTGATTCCCATGATGATGAGGGAGTAGTTCTTCCCTCGAGGCTAAGGGCTCTACTGGTAGCTATGTGTTCATCTCTCTCTCTATGCATGATCTTATTGAGATCATGATCTTTGTAATTTATAGATCTATTCTGCTACTCAAGTGTTTTAATGAATCTCTGCTTATCCCCACATGTGTGAAGTTGATAGTGTGCACACCATGTGGCACTTTGGCTAAGGTTACATAAATACTTATTATGAGTTATATTTGGAGTTGGATGTCTCTATAAAATTGTGGTGTTTGTTGGAACCATCTAGCGCTCAAGGTGATAGTGTGGTGTTATCTAGATGGGGAAGGCGGACTTTGAGGAGTGCTGTTATAGCCCTACCGTGGATTAGAGTTATACAACCGGAGAGTAGTTCAGAGTAGTATCATAAAGAGAAGATATTTATATGAGAGTGTTCACTAGCGAAAGTATGATCCCTAGGACTTGTTTCTAAACATTGAAACACCATTTGCAACTAGATCTGTGACATGTTTGCTTGCTTCCATCTTTTTGCCTTTAGTCTTTTCCTCCCATCAAGCTATTTTCTGGCACCGCTGTCTTATATCCATACCACTTGTATTTCACTATATCTTCACCGAACTAGTGCACATATACACCTGACAAGTGTATTGGGTGTGTTGGGGACACAAGAGACTTCTTGTATCTTGATTGCAGGGTTTCTTGAGAGGGATACCTTTGGCCACTTACTCCATGAGTTTGATAAACCTTGGGTGATCCACTTAAGGGAAACTTGCTACTGTTCTACAAACCTCTGCACTTAGAGGCCCAACAACTGTCTACAAGAATAGAAGTGCGTAGACATCAAGCTATTTTTTGGCGCCGTTGCCGGGGAGGTAAGGTAAAAGGTACTCACATCCTCCGGTGTGAGTGCTCGAAGGTATTTCCTTTAGATTATGCAATCATATCTTTTTGTTTCTTGTTTTTATTTTTTTAGTTAGGCTTAATGGAAAACAACAACAAAATTAAAGAGCTTTATAGTATTTATCTTGAGTTAGGACATGAAGTGTTTGAAGAGAAAATTAAAATACCTATGGAACTTTATTTGCATGCTAATATCAATGTTATTAGTATGAATTATTTGAACACCATTATTGCTAATGCTATGGAAAAGTCTAAGCTTGGGGAAGCTAGTTTTTATAAATGATGTTTTTAGTCGCCTAAGCATGGAGGAGAAAATTTACTTTGATGATACTATGCCTCTAATATATGATGATTACAATGATGAGTATGATATTTTCAGTCCACCTAATATTGAGGAGAAAATTAATTATGATTACAATATGCCTCCTATATTTGATTATTATGGTGATGAGAATAATAATGATAGCTATTTTGTTGAATTTGCTCCCACTACAATTAATAAGAATGACTATGTTTATGTGGAGAGTATTAATTCTTTTATAAATGTGGCTCATGATAAGAATGTTTTATGTAATAGTTATATTGTTAATTTTATTCATGATGCTACTGAAAGTTATTATGAGAGAGGGAAACATGGTTTTATGTATCTCAACAATATTAAGTTCCCCTCTTTATGTTGAAAATTTTAAAGTTGCACTTGTTTTGCTTTCCTATGCTTGTTGCTTTGTGCTTTCATGACTTGTTTCTTTACAATATTATTTTTCATAGGAAGTGGGCTAGACTTAAATGTGTTCCATATTTGCTTCTTGATGCTCTTTTTTACTTTAATTCATATTTCTTATGTGAGCATCTTCTCAAACTATCATGCCTAACTTAAAGGCGTTAAAGAAAAGTACTTCTTGGGAGATAACCCAATAGTTTTATCGAGTCTTGGAAGTTATTACTTCTGTAATAACCTCTCCTTATCCTTTTTATTTGATTTTTGTGCCAAGAATAACCTCTAATGAGAGGGAAGTAAGATTTGGGGAAGTGTTGTCCCGAAACAGATTTGTGTGCTTCACTGTAAATTTTCATGAAAAATCTCTGTTTGTCGGATTGAGCTGTAATTTTCTGAATAAATCCCCCAGGTTGTTAGCTAACTTTTGTTAGTTCAATACTTTTCTATTTGAGCAACAGAAGGTCTTCGAAAAAAATCGGTTTTCACCTGCTGGTCTGTTTTGACCGATTTCCGCCATTATTTGCATTTGCCTCTTTATCGATTTCTTTTTGGGTTCTTTTTGGTGAATTGTGCTTTCTGAGGGAATTGCTACAGTATCTTGTGTTTTTAATGAAAGTTTTTCTGTTTTAAAACTAAAACCCAAAGGTTTATTATCTTTTGAATGCACTAATGTTGCTAATGAAGATTGTGTGAAGTTTTGTATGAAGGAAATTTTCAGGTGTAGGGAAAGAATGATGTAATGAGATAAAGAATGGACAAAATCTCAAGCTTGGGGGTGCCACCCCATGTCACCCCAATAAATATTCAAGAGGTACAAGCGTCAAAGCTTGGGGATGCCCAAGGCATCCCCTTCTTCATCAATAAAAATCTCACGTCTTTCTAGACACTTCGTTTTTATTGTTTCATGCACTGTTGTGTTGTTCTTGGAGCATCTTTGTTTTTGTTTTTAGTTTCTTGGTTTGCTGCAATAAGTTGGTTGGATCCCAGCACTTCTTTTGGATAGAGACACACTCTGCTTTCATTGTTTAGAACACTCTAGTTTTCATCCTTATTGTTTTGTGAGTGTTCTCTTTTGCTAGCACTGTGTTTAGCCTTAGTTTTCTTGTGCTTTCATCTTAGAACTTTTTAGTTCTTCTTTGTGGATTTGTGAGACAAGCTCACTGATCTTTATTTATTATTTTCTTTGTGAGTTTTTTCAAATAAGTCGATTGGTTATGGAAGAGAGTAGAAAGCTTCATGCTTTAGTGGTACAAAAGGGAGCTTGTTTTGACTGTGGCTTAGACTTTATCATGTCATGCTAGATGTTGCTTTGACCTTATGCTTAGTGATTATTGTTGTAGCATGACTTGTTCCAAACAATTGAGATTGCTTAATGTGCCTTGAAAGAATCGTGCGTTGGTTTAGCATACAAAAGCATAATATTGTGGTATTCTCCTTTGATGCTTTGTTTGGGTTGACTTGGCACATGCTCACGCCATGTTATGACTATGAACCAGTCACCTTAGCCTCTATGATCATTTAGTTTTTGACTTGTGATACCACTTTATGCTTTGATTGATAGTGTTTTGTCGCTTTGCATGATTATGGCCATTATTGCTCTCTTAGTTGGTCGCTCCAAGTCTTTTGCTAGCCTCCACTTGTATTGAGTAAGCTCTACTCATGCATCCAACTCCCAAGAGACCAAGTTATTCCAAAGAGTCCACTATAAATTCCTATGCATGATGTGTTACACCATTCCAAGTATATTCTTGTTTTATCTATCTTCCAAATTAAACTTGTTATGTGAAAATTAGTGATTAAAGCTCTCACAAACTTGATGGTACACTTTATTTTTCTTGCCCCTAATAAACTTGAACCATTGTGTCATCTATGTTGTATATGCTTGCACTTATAAGTTGGGAGTTAGCAGAACCGTGCTATCACGGGGAACGCTTTCAACTCCTGTAAATATCTACCTATTTCATATCATGCTCTTTTGTTTATGGGTGTCATCGGTGTGAAATAAAAGGAGAGCTTGTAAGTCCATGGAGTTATGTATGTGTGTTAGAGAAACGCCTAGGCCACTAGCCTAAGCCATGCCTAATAATGGAAACTTGCATCATCACCATAGTGAGAAATCTATGAAGCATTCTTCTTATAAAAAATAGAGATAAAAAAGAGATTGATAAAAAATAAAAAGAAGAGATGAGAAAAGAGGAAAGAGAGAAAAAAGCACCATTTTCCCATGGTAAATAAGAAGATTGCTGAGATGCTCATTATCTGTTTGCCTTGTCATTTTGATAGGGGATAGCTCCTGTATCATGGGGCAAGGGGTATCCCGTTGGCGGTTCTCTATGATACACATGTACTTACTATGACAAGAACTTACCGGTAACTAAAGTTGAGTAGCATGAGGAGTGGCCCTCGTACTCAAGGGACATGAGATTGCCAACTTATACTTTGCCAAGCATATACTCCATATTTTGTTCACTTTAACCTTAATCACTTCAAGATGCTTATGACAGGGGCAATGAGAGCTGAAAGCTAACAAGTACCGTAATTTTTCGAAGCTCTTTATGTGACTTGAAATCCCTGCTTCCCTTTGAAGGGCCTTGTAACACCCCAGCATTAGATCTTAGAAATAAGCTAAACACATGTGTGTGCATTGCATTCATGCATAGAAAATCCAGATATATTTTTCCACGTTTAAATAAAACTTGTCAAAGTGATTTAAGCTTCTCTTAACTTTGTGGAACTGAAGTAGATCATCAAGTTGACTGCGATAAGTTCAATATGACCTTTGCTAAAACTTTATTTTAGGATAATATAATTTGATCTAAGGGTAGATCAAATGTAATAAAACTAAGTTACAACACACTACTTAATAAGGAGTACTTGATCTTCTAGAGATCATTACATGGTATTCCATACCACAACTCAAGGATGAATACTTAATATTCTAAAGATGATATCAAGGTATTATCTACCACAAACATAAATACCAAGTTAAGAATATCACTTAAGGAAAGAAACTTTATAACTAAGTCTTGATATACTTAATTGCCATAGTGATACCTACCATGGGTATCATGGTAGTTCTTAAATATCATTCTTATCACGAGGGGAGTATAATGGAAGTCAAGCCAAGACCATCCAGCATATACTCTTAATATGATATTAAGAGGTGACATTCCTATTTGACCAAGTCCTAGTGTCAATGGATCATCATTATTGAGTGATCAATTCTTGACCTAGAACTTATTGACTCATAGCCTTTGACCCATTGTGTCCTTCCCAAATACCTTAAGTTAATTAATCTGAAGGAAGAACTAGATATGGTTGAGTGTACTATCATCGATGGAATGTGATCCTTAGTGGATATCAAACCATTTGATGTTGGAGGAGTTAACTCACTCATGAGTTAACTAGAAGCAGTACCTAAACCCAAGAGTTGAGCTAGTAATTGAGGAGCTATGAGAAAGCTAGTTGTATTAGTACATTAGATAACAATCTTGTTAGGACAAGTGGATATAGACTTAGAATAAGCTTGCTTAACAAGATAAGTCTATAGAGTGACTAATACAAGTTTACTACTTAGTTGAGTATAGATATTGATCAGACAATTAGAAGCCTAAGCTTTGTATGATCAAAGGATGGTGGTCATTATTCTCAAGTCACTTGAGAATAGATGATTAGGTGTTGAAGAAGAGTTATGATTATACCAAGTTAGGCAAGTCCTAGTAAGCTGAATCATTTAGCTTGATCATTAGAAGTCAAGCTAGAGTATGATGAAGTATTTGATGAGTTGTATGGAGTAGTTAGAGGCATAGTAGCTTAACCAAGTTAATATAAGGACAGTTGGTAATATGGGATTAGTACTATACCTATTTCAAAGGATTGATATCCTTTGTATGCATATAGAGGATTGTAGTCTTGCAAACCTTGGAAGTGGTTGCAAGATGAAGTTAAGGAAGTTAACAGATGGATTTAGTAGTAGCTACATTGATAGGTGCATCAATGGTAATTAATTAAGAGCAGTTATATACTAGGAGTAAGATGGAGAATTATTGGAATGGCATGACCATGTCATCATATGATGATGGATATGGTGGAGTCAGATGATTGTCTTATTCAGGAAGATGTAATCTTTGTGAATAAGATAAGGAAGATATATAGAGTATATTTAGGAAAGTAATTCCTTATCTCAAGATATCCTTAGTGAGGTATTAAGGTAAGGATTCTTTAGAAGCCTTAACCAATAATATACCAAGCCATGACAAGACCCATGTCTACTGTATTATTCAAGACCCTAGAATCAAATGGATAGTGAAACCATTTCCTATCTCAAAGTAACTATTGAACAATACCTCTTGGACAATTAAAGCTTCCAAGAGATAATTAGTAGAAACCAGATGAGTGTTTACCGATGAAAACCTTGGTTGCTTTATTATCTTAAACCCTAAAAAAAAGTGCTATGTAGTAATTCTAAACTCTACAAACTCTGAAGAAATTCAAATTCAACAAAGTAATTTATTAAAGAAAATAGAGAATGGAAAATCAAAAAGGAAAAATTAAAAGGCAGCACAGCAGAGCCGGCCCACGGCACGTTTCCTACTTTACGCTCGCGAGCAATAGCAGTAAAAAACCGCACGCTTTGCCATGGCCCAGTACCAGCCCATCTCACCTCTCACTCTCTCACTGTCACGTGGGACCCGAGGAGGATCGTGGGTTGAGCCCGAGCTTTGGCCAGGGGTTTTTGTGCAAAATAATCGTCGTCGTCGTCATGGCGACGCACACACACTGCTCGCTGGCCGGAGCTCTGACGTCCGTCGCCGCGCCGTGACGTAGGTCTTGTTTAGATTCGTGCCACCGATGCCGGGAGGGGATAAGAAGGCCACGCGATGCCCTGTCCATCCTCATCAGCATTCCCTCTTTCTTTTCCCCTTTGTGCCGCGAGGAGGAGAGAACCACCTCGCCGGAGCTCGTTGATCTCGCCATCTCCGACCACCATAGCTCCAACAGAGGGCACTCCCATGATCGCCGCATTCTTCTCGTTCTCCTTAGCTAGGCCACGAATGCCCATGAACCCTAAATCAAACCAATCGACACCTCGGTCCGCCGCTCGCCGTCGACCATGGCGACGCTGTCCGAGCCCCCTCTCCTCGTCATCGCCTCTGCAAGCTTCTAGGTAAGTTTCTGATTCCGATGAACCTCTCTAATTAGATCCTAGCTCGTTGTAACACCACCTCCACGAGCACCCGAACCGCGCCGCCGTATGAACTCGTCACCGGTCACTTTCCGGTGGCTGTTTGCTAGGACCGCCACCACTATTGGGTTCGCCTCAATCTCCTGGTTCCAACACGCCCAACCGTAGTCGCCGGGATGCCCTACATCGCTGCCGCCGACCATTCCCTAGTGGTGGAGGCCGGGCTGACGTCATGTCGATGTCAGACCCGCGTCACCTCTGCCACGTCGCCGGGTAGACTAGTCTTCGGCACACGTGGCTGCCGACGTGGCCCTGACCCCACTGGTCAGTGGCTAGGTCAAGATTGGGTCTGGGTATAAAAAGTATTTTCTCTGTTAGTAAATAGATAAAATAAATAAGTTTAAATATAAATATAATTCCAGAAAATTAATAAAAGGATTAAATCTTTGAAATCCTATATCTTTTGTTTTATAATTCAATATATATCAAAATGTTAAGAAAAATAAAATCTATAATTCAACATTATTAACAAATATTATTGTATTAACTATTTAAATAATTATTTTTAATAAAGATTTTATAAGTAATATTACTTTGAAAATTCATATTTAAATATTAGTAAATGAGAAAAATATAAATAATTTACCAAAATTCTTATAAAAACAAAATCTACACCTACAAACTTGTTTAAAATATTTTCGTATCACTTAACCAAGAATTATTATTTATTTAGTATTTATAAAGTGAATAAACTTATAAAAATCATATCTTATTATTTAAAATTCACAAAAATACTTATAATATACCAAAATGATCACAAAAATGAAATCTACACACTAATAATATCAACTTATATTTTTGAAGTAAAATAAAATGTAAAGGTCTAATAAATCTTATTTAAACCCTTTTATTTTATTTTAATTCATTAAAAATATATAATCCTTTACTAATGTCTTTACATTATTTGTTTGAAGTCTAAACAAATGTAATAACAAGTCAATTAATGTTATATGAAGGTAACATAGGTAAAACCATTTTAAAGTATATCTACTAAAAGTATCATCTCAAATTAAAGGTATTTTAATTTTCCTAAAAGTATTTTATCAATTGTAAAATCAACTAAAATAGTATATTGTTCATCACAAGAATCCTATTCACTTATGCTATGATTGTTTAATATAGTAATGTCTTCCTTTTTAATAATCTTAGATTATAAGAAAACCTTAAAGTGTTAACTTTAAGTTTGAATACTTTTTACTTTATAAAAGTAATTTTCCTCAAAGGTTATTCTTTTAAGAAACATTAAAAGTAATCCTTGAACATCTCTTTAAAAACTCTAATGAAATCTTAATCTTGTTTAAGAAATATTTTAGATACCATGATCCATTTGAATGCTTTAGTATTACATATTACTTGTTGTATCTACATATTGTTTCACACACTCTCACAAGCGTTAATAAGAAGCACAAGTGTGAATCTATTATAAAAGTGTAACACATTCTAAAGAACTCATTCACAGATTCCAAACCCTAGATTAGATACGACTATTCCGGGGTTCGCGGTTATCAAATTGCATTACATTACTTATGCATCGTTTCATCTTGCTTCTTTAAACATTAGTCCTTACCGGACCAATGATGTTGTTTACAGAATTTGGATCTTCTATTGTCTTGAAGATCGTGAGTGCATAATCTTGCAATCACAAAAGGCAAGTTCACAACTTGCTCAAGTCCTTTAATATTTTCTATGCTTGTAACTCAACTGTGTCATCACCTGCATTTCAAAAAGGTCGAAAACACTATTTTCATAATAATATGATTATGGATTATTTACCAGATGGTAATAATCTACTAATACAGTTCTAGTGGTAAAGGAACATAATATCTAGGACTTAACAACCACTATCGCTAGTGATTCTAGCGCCGTATATTACGCGTCAACCATGAGACTTGGAATGGGACGGGAAAGTCAGCTGTATCTTCTCCCTTTCATATGGAGGCAAGATGACCTTATCGTGAGGCTGTTGATTTCTCATGAAGTTCTAGAGAATCCAGCACATGGGTGGGACTCCTTAGTTCCCTACGAGCTAGGTGTCTAAATTATCTATGCATAGCTGTCTGGGTCGGAGTTCACCATAGTTGATGGTGACCGCCAGTCAGAGCTGCTTACAGAGTCTTTGGGAACTTCCCATGGTTATATCTTGCCCTAGTTGGCGGCTTAAGGAGGTGTAGTCAGCCCCGAAGGATCGTGCAGACATATGGGGTCGCGGAGAGGGCAGTACTGGCTTGGATCTTAGATTGGGCCCCACATCAAGGAATTGTGGATGGGAATAAGCTGCCCGGTTGTGCAACAAGGCTAAGGTCTCTTATGGGAAAGTGACGTACCTCTGCAGAGTGTATGAATTGTGACATGTTACTCCCTATTCCGGGAAGGAGCTACGAACACGGCAGGAAAGGAACTCCATGAAGTTCTGGTCAACCTGTGAAGGCTGTCAGACATAGTTTTCAGAATAAAAGCAACATTTGAAGAAATGTTTACGAAAATCTGCATTGCCTACGACCTATGGTCTATGTCTGTAGAGATAGTGCATCATACACTCCTTTTTAGTGAACTTGCTGAGTACGCTCGTACTCAACCGTGCCTTCTTAACCCTTGCTAGGTTTTAAGCCATTGAAGATGATGTCAACATCAACTTCAGCTCAAGAAACCATCATCGACAACTCAAGATCTTCAACAGAGTCAATGAAGTCAACTTATACATCAACTGAAGTGAAGAAAAAGTTCTGAAGTAGATAGGAGTAGATTCTAGCCATAAAACCTACTTCTGTAGAGCATTGCAATAGAACCAATGGCAAGCCATATGGTTTAGATGCTAGTCTTAGTTACTAGATATTTCTAGGTTATTATTTCTGGTTCTTCTTTGTAAGAAGTTCTTTCTCTCTCTTTAACCTAGAGTGTTCTCTGGATCTTTTATAAAGAGTCGAGTTGTAATCTATGGTCATGTCTTGGATCTGCTGTGTTTCTGTTGTACCACTCTGAGGGATGTAATACTAGTGAACGGTGTTGAAGGAGTTATGCCCTAGAGGCAAATAATAAAGTGTATTATTTGATATATCTCATGTATGTTCATAATACGTTTCATATTGTGCTATAACTATGTTAATACGGAACGTTAATACACGTGTGGTATGTAAAGAAACCGTGTCTCTAGTTACCTCTAGTGAACTAGTTCATTGGTCATGAGGATGGTCTGTGTTTCAAGGTCATGGGCATTTATGCCAACTGACAATGAGGTCATGTTATTAGTTGAATAACATGATAGACAAACACCCGACCGTTATATCTTAATGAGATCTAGTTACAAAGTTCGCCATTGATGATAAAACACGGAGAACCTCGCAACCTGATCCTTTGACTGTGAGGTAATGCAAATCACCATTCTGGAAGAAGCTTAGATGGTTATCAAGAATCATCTCGTAACAGGGTGATCAAAAAGGTGCCACTCAGGTTTTCCGAAGGAATGCGTAGAGGAATACATATCAAGACCAGGATTTTTCTAGTCCATGTAATGGACAGATACATGTGGCCATCTCGGTAATGTTGCATTAATGAAGCTTGCAAGCATGTGACTAGGTCACGGAATGCAATGACATGAGAACGAGAAAACAAGTTCATCAGTAACGAGATCAAACTAAGGTATGGAGATACCGAAGATCAAATATCGGATGAATTAGGTATCGTATGACAAAGGGAATGGGGAACGACTATCTCACGGTTCAAGCGATTGTATTCGTGAAATGCACGGGAGTCACATGGCCATCCAGGTCCCTCTTTTGATCATTGATATGAGAGTGGTCTCTATCATGTCCGGAGTGTTTCCGAACCGAAGGATGTCACGCTTAAGGGTAGGGACGCTTAGGGTAGATGAGGCATCGTATGAGAAATAGAGAGAGAGAAACCGGAATAGTTTCGGTAACATCCGATGGAGATCAGAAAGGGGTCCGGAAGTTGTTCCGGAGTGAAGAGATAATATAATATGTATATTTGAATGTTAATTGGAGAATTAATATTAAATATATTTTTGATTTTATTTTTGAAGGCACTATATTACTAATGGGCCTCACCCGAAGGAAGGCCCAAGTGGGCATGGCGCCTAGGGAGTGGGGGCCAGCCGGCCTAGGGCTGGTGGGCCGCCCCAGTGGGGCCCACCTAGGGACGGCGGCTGCCCCAAGGTGGCCGGCGGGTGTGGGGATTAGTCCCACCCCGCCTGGCCCCTGGGTGGTGCACCCCCTCCCACTATATAAAGGGGTCCCCCCTCCCCTTGGAAGACACCCATTCCTCTCATTCTCTCTCTCCCATCTGCTGAGGGCTTCCCCGTAATATTGGGGAGGACCTCGTAATTGAGTTCTCCACCTTCACACTACCGTCGTGTGATCGGCGATCCGGCATCTACTTCTTCCGCTGCTCGGCTAGATCGGAGCCCGGTTGACGTCCCCTACACCGGACGTGTGACGAACTTCGGAGGCACCACATTTGGGGTGCTGCTCGTCTTCATCAATATACGCCTTCCTGCATAAGGCGTGCCTCTTTCTACAAAGGTATGAATACTGTATTCCTTCTCCGTTACTTATGTCTACATAGTATAGATCCTGGTATTAGTGTTCGAGTAGATAGAAATTTTTTGTTTTCTGCTACGGAACCGTTCAGTGGTATCAGAGCGGGTCTATGGGTAGACATGTCGTACGGATAGAACACATAGCAATATGTGGGCATTGATTCTCTAGTTGCTACCCACTTTTAGTGTTATTGTTCATACCGCGACACTGTTTGATGAAGCGGCCCCCAACCAACCTCACGTGGTGATTCACGAGACTGGTCCACAAATCAAAGTGGCTTAGGGGGTGTCTGTCTCTCTACAATAGTTGATATGGCGTTAACACTAGAGGGCCCTAAAAAGGGAAGAAGAACGACAATCACTAGATCCGTGTTGTGGCTCGACGTTCGTAGGTGGGAAGGGGTTCTACTGCGAAAGCCCTAAACCTGCGTAAAACATGCAATAGTTAATATAGAGGCGTCTATCTTCCTTATTGCATAGGGGCAAGTATTATAACATGGCATTGACAAGTTTGTGAAACTTTAAGGCTGTTGATGATGATCATAAAGCTACAACCATGTTATAACACTCTACTTTTGAAGCATTACTTATTATGCTAGTATACTTACTAGACGGTAGCATGATAAGATAATCCCTCGTAGTATTCTAGTTATCGTATTTCCCTTGTGTGTGCACCACCAAGAAAGTTCTTCGGTATGAGGCCGGCCGTGATGATCGGGGGTCATACATATCTACGTTCGCATACAGTGGGTGCAAGCCATGTTGCACTGCGAATACACATGAGTTAGAACTGACGAACCTAGCATGTACAGACATGGCCTCGGAATACAAGAGACTGAAAAGTCGAGCATGAATCACATAGTTGATGTGATCGACATTAGGGAATGTCCACCTTTGATACTGCACTGATGGCCGTGATGATCGGCGGAGGTGCAGGGGATAGGGATCGTGTGATCACTAAATGAGTAGAGGGATGTTCGTTTTAGTGGGAGTTCCTTTATTAAAATTTGAACTCATTATTATGAACATAGTCTAAACCCTTTGCAAATCCTTTGTAGATGTCTCGCCCACCCACCTTCAACCTAAGCACTTTCCTCGAGAAGGACAAGCTGAAAACTGATGGAACCAACTTCACCGCATGGTTCCGCAATCTTAGGATCCTCCTAGTCCCCTACAAGTTGACTTATGTCATCGAGGCTGAGCTTCCGGCTAAGCCTGCAGATTCCGCCTCCCAGGACGAAAAGAATGTCTGGTAGTCCAAGGAGGCTGATTTCTCCCTCATCTAGAGTGGAATGCTCTATGCCATGGAGCCGGAGCTTCAAAAGCGTTTTGAGAAGATGAATGCTTTTGAGATCATTGAGGATCTCAAAGCCGTCTTTGCTCAGCGGGCTCGTGCAGAGAGGTATGATGCTTCCGAGCTCTTCTTCTCTGCTAAAATGGAAGAGCACAGCAGTATTAGTGAGCACGTGGTCAAAATATCTGGCTACGTTAAGCGCCTAAACGCCCTGGATTGCAAAATCCCGGAGGAGCTCACCATAGATAGGGTGCTGCACTCCCTGCCCCTAGCTATAAGAGTTTTGTGATGAACTACAACATGCAAGGGATGACCAAGACCCTTGTTGAGGTGTTCGCCATGCTCAAAACTGCTGAGGTTGAAATCAAAAAGGAGCACATGGTGTTGATGGTCAACAACACCACCGATTTTAAGAAACCAGGGCAAAAGGGAGAAGGCAAGGGTAAGAAGTCTAAGAGGGCTGGCAGGTTTGTTCCCAACACCTCAAAGACTACGAAACCTGGCCCTAAGCCCGGCACTTCGTGCTTCTACTACAAAGGGGATGGGCACTGGAAACGCAACTGTCCTAAGTACCTTGAAGACAAGCGAGCTGGCAAGATAGCCATCCCGGACAAAGGTATATATGATATACATGTTATTGATGTATTCCTTACGAGCGCCAGGAGTAACACCTGGGTATTTGATACCGGATCTGTTGCTCACATTTGTAACTCTCAGCAGGATCTGCAGAGTAGGAGGCGCCTGAGGAAGGACGAGGTGACGATGCGCGTCGGCAATGGTTCGAGAGTCGAAGTAATGGTCGTCGGCACCCTGCATCTCCGTTTACCGTCAGGATTATTGTTGGTTTTGAATAAATGCTATTATGTACCCGCACTGAGTATGAATATTGTGAGTGGGTCTTGCTTGTTGCAAGACCGTTATTCGTTTAAATCAGGAACAGGTGGTTGTTCAATTTATATGAATGATGTTTTCTATGTTCATGCTCCCGTATGTGATGGTTTATTCTTACTTGATCTTGATTGTGATACACACATCCATAGTGTTGATGCTAAACATTGTAAGCACAGTGAAAATAATTCGATGTACATATGGCATTGCCGTCTTGGTCATATTGGCATCAAGCGCATGAAGAAGCTTCATTCAGAATGGCTTCTTGGATCATTGGATTTCGAATCCCTTGATACATGTGAGCCATGCCTAATGGGCAAGATGACCAGGACACCATTCTCCGGTATAGTGGAGAGAGTTGTAGACCTACTTGGGATCATACATACGGATGTATGTGGACCAATGAGCGTCTCAACACGCAATGGTTATCGTTACTTTGTTACCTTTACTGATGACTTGAGCAGATATGGATATATCTACTTGATGAAACACAAGTCTGAAACCTTTGAAAAGTTCAAGGAATTTCAGAAAGAGGTAGAGAATCAACTTAACAAGAAAATCAAGCACCTTCGATCAGATCGAGGAGGCGAGTATTTGAGTTATGAGTTTAACATGCACTTGAAGGACTGTGGGATTATCCCACAGCTTACACCAGCCGGAACACCCCAGCGTAATGGTGTGTCAAAACACCGTAACCGGACCCTATTGGATAGTGTACGGTCCATGATGTCTTTAACTGATTTGTCTGTGTATTTTTGGGGATACGCGTTAGAAACCGCTGCTTTTATTTTAAACCGAGCACCATCCAGATCCGTGGAGACAACCCCATATGAGATATGGTATGGGCAGAAGCCAAAGTTGTCTTTTCTGAAAGTTTGGGGATGTGAGGCGTATGTTAAGAAACTGCAGCTTGACAAACTCGAACCCAAATCAGAAAAATGTATCTTTGTAGGATATCCAAGGGAAACTATTGGATATACCTTCTACAATCAAGCCGAAGGCAAAACGCTTGTCGCAAAAACCGGCACCTTTCTCGAGAAAGAGTTTCTTGCAAAAGGGGTGAGTGGAAGGAAAATTGAGTTAGATGAAATTATTGACCCTTCTCTCTGTATTCCGAGTAGCACAACGGAAGTTGTTCCGAAACCGCTCTCCAACATGGAGGAAGAGCCCATTGATGCTGATCAAAACAATGACATCGATACTACTGAGGTTCATAGGTCTACAAGGGTTCGTGCCACTCTAGATTGGTATAGTAGCCTTGTAATGTCTGTCAACTTAGATGATCAGGAAGAACCTGAAAACTACAAAGAAGCTATGGATAGTGCTGACTACGAGAAATGGCTAGAAGCCATGAAATCTGAAATAGGATCCATGCATGAAAACTAAGTTTGGACCTTGGTGGATCTTCTAGAGGGTCGCAAGGCCGTGGAAAATAAATGGATCTTTAAGAAAAAGACATATGCGAATGGTAATGTGACCATTCACAAAGCTCGACTTGTCGCAAAGGGTTTTCGACAAATCCAAGGAGTTGACTACGACGAGACTTACTCTCCCGTAGTGATGCTTAAGGCTGTCAGGATTTTAATAGCAATTGCTGCACATTTCGACTATGAAATTTGGCAGATGGATGTCAAGACCGCATTCCTCAATGGTCACATTGATGAAGAGTTGTATATGATGCAACCAGAAGGTTTTGTTGATCCTAAGGATGCGAGAAAGGTATGCAAGCTCCAATGGTCCATTTATGGGTTGAAGCAAGCATCTCGGAGCTGGAACCAACGTTTTGATCAAGTGATCAAGAGTTTTGGATTTGTCCAAAACCAACAAGATTTCTGTGTTTACAAGAAAGCGAGTGGGAGCTCGGTAGTTTTCTTAGTACGTAGTATATGTAGATTACATATTACTCATGGGAAACGATGTGGATCTTATGAATAGCATGAAAGCGTATTTGAGCAACCAATTTTCCATGAAGGATCTAGGTGAAGCTGCATACATATTAGGAATCAAGATCTATAGAGATAGAGCAAGGCACCTAATAGCATTGAGTCAGAGTACTTACATAGATAAGATTTTGAAGAGGTTCAAAATAGAAAACACCAAGAGGGGTTTTACACCTATGATGAAGAATTGCAACTTGAGTATGACTCAATGTCCTGTAACGGACGATGATAGAGAACAGATGTCTTACGGCCCCTATGCTTCTGTAATAGGATCTATCATGTATGCAATGCTTAGTACCCGACCTGATGTGGCATTGGCTCTTAGTTTGACGAGCTGATATCAGAGTAATCCAGGACCGGATCACTGGACAGCTATGAAGAATATCCTAAAGTATCTGAGAAGAACAAAGGATATGTTCCTGATCTATGGAGGAAATGATGAAGCTCTAAATGTAACAAGTTACATAGATGCGAGCTGGAATTCAGATCATGATGACTCGAAGTCTCAGACAGGATTTGTTTTCTTGGTGAATGGTGGAGCGATAAGCTGGAAAAGCAAGAAGCAGCCAGTGGTAGCACAATCTTCAATGGAGTATGAATACATTGCTGCAGCTGATGCAGAAAATGAAGCTGTTTGGCTAAGGAATTTCGTCACCGAACTAGGAGTTTTTCCCAATGCACAAGACCCCGTGTGATCTATTGTGATAACACAGGAGCTATTGCAAATGCAAGGGAACCAAGAACTCATTCCACAGCCAAACACATCAAGCTTAGATTTCACGTCATCTGACAGATTGTTGACGAAGGTGAAGTCAAGATTTGCAAAGTAGATACGGAACTGAATGTAGCAGATCCTTTGACTAAAGCTCTCCAACATGACAAGCACGAACAACACCGAGATTCCATTGGTGTTAGGTTCCTGCCTATTGTAAACTAGTTTTCTATACTCTAGTGCAAGTGGGAGACTGAAGGAGTTATGCCCTAGAGGCAAATAATAAAGTGTATTATTTGATATATCTCCTGTATGTTCATAATACGTTTCATACTGTGCTATAACTGTGTTAATACGAAACGTTAATACACGTGTGGTATGTAAACAAACCGTGTCTCTAGTTACCTCTAGTGAACTAGTTCATTGGTCATGAGGATGGTCTGTGTTTCAAGATCATGGGCATTTATGCCAACTGACAATGAGGTCATGTTATTAGTTGAATAACATGATAGACAAACATCCGACCGTTATATCTTAGTGAGATCTAGTTACAAAGTTCGCCATTGATGATAAAACACAGATAACCTCGCAACATGATCCTTTGACTGTGAGGTAATGCAAATCACCATTCTGGAAGAAGCTTAGATGGTTATCAAGAATCATCTCGTAACAGGGTGATCAAAAAGGTGCCACTCAGGTTTTCTGAAGGAATGCGTAGAGGAGTAGATATCAAGACCAGGATTTGTCTAGTCCATGTAACAGACAGATACATGTGGCCATCTCGGTAACGTTGCATTAATGAAGCTTGCAAGCATGTGACTAGGTCACGGAATGCAATGACATGAGAACGAGAAAACAAGTTCATCAGTAACGAGATCAAACTAAGGTATGGAGATACCGAAGATCAAATCTCGGATGAATTAGGTATTGTATGACAAAGGGAATGGGGAACGACTATCTCACGGTTCGAGCGATTGTATTCGTGAAATGCACGGGGGTCACATGGCCATCCAGGTCCTTCTGTTGATCATTAATATGAGAGTGGTCTCTATCATGTCTGGAGTGTTTCCGAACCGAAGGATGTCACGCTTAAGGGTAGGGACGCTTAGGGTAGATGAGGCATCGTATGAGAAATAGAGAGAGAGAAACCGGAATAGTTTCGGTAACATCCAATGGAGATCGGAAAGGGGTCCGGAAGTTGTCCCGGAGTGAAGAGATAATATAATATGTATATTTGAATGTTAATTGGAGAATTAATATTAAATATATATTTTATTTTAGTTTTGAAGGCACTATATTACTAATGGGCCTCACCCGAAGGAAGGCCCAAGTGGGCATGGCGCCTAGGGAGTGGGCGCCAGCCGGCCTAGGGCTGGTGGGCCGCCCCAGTGGGGCCCACCTAGGGCCGGGGGCTGCCCTAAGGTGGCTAGTGGGTGTGGGGATTAGTCCCACCCCGCCTGGCCCCTGGGTGGTGCACCCCCTCCCACTATATAAAGGGGCCCCCCCTCCCCTTGGAAGACACCCATTCCTCTCATTCTCTCTCTCATCTGCTGAGGGCTTCCCCATAATATTGGGGAGGACCTCGTAGTTGAGTTCTCCACCTTCACACTATCGTCGTGTGATCGGCGATCCGACATCTACTTCTTCCGCTGCTCGGCTAGATTGGAGCCCGGTTGATGTCCCCTACACCGGACGTGTGACGAACTTCGGAGGCACCACACTTGGGGTGCTGCTCGTCTTCATCAATATACGCCTTCCTGCGTAAGGCGTGCCTCTTTCTGCAAAGGTATGAATATTGTATTCCTTCTCCGTTACTTATGTTTACATAGTATAGATCCTGGTATTAGTGTTCGAGTAGATAGAATTTTTTTGTTTTCTGCTACGGAACCCTTCAGGTGTTTCATTGGTGTTATGTCAACGACTATCGTGTACTACATCATGCAGTGGTATGTTGGGTCACCGCATGCCTTTCTTCCACTTTTATATTGAGTCTCCACCTTCTATCTTTATGCACCAATTAAGAGAGCATAATTGTCATTCTTAGTTCTATGTGCATTGTCCCAAAACTTATTGATTGATTCATAATGTTGATATTTCTTGTTCTTGAACTATTTGTATCTAGTCACCCTTATAAACTTTGAAGGTGTCCTATGCATTTATGTTTTTCTACTCCATGAGGGACAATATGAATGCCACTATGTTATGTTTTCTATATGTGAAACAAACTAACGTCTTTCAAAGAATTGTTATTCATGAATTTTTTGTTTGTACCTTTTCATGTTATAACATAGTTTCTATGTCTTATTGTTAGAACTATATCTTTCATGCTATGTTAAAATACTATAATCCTAGCTATCAATGTTTTACAAATACTTTGATCAAGATTATGATGGTGCATATCACCTCAAAAGATATTCTTTTTATCACTTACCTACTCGAGGATGAGCAGGAGTTAAGCTTGGGGATGCTTGATATGTCGTAAACATATCTATAATTTTTTATGTTCCTTGCTTGTTTAGTATCTACTTTGCTTTGCTTTGTCAACACTTTGAGGTATTTTTACACATTTTCTGGAACTAACCTATTAACAAGATGCCACAGTGCCAGTTGCCTGTTTTCTTCTGTTTTTGGTTCTAGAAAAGCCAGAAAATGAATATTCTCATAATTGGACAGGACAAAAGCCAAAGTCAATATTTCAACAAGGGGAACAAGGAGCGAGAAGACGAGACGGAGAAGGGCCTCGATGGGGCCACACCCCCTGGCCGTGCGGCCTAGCCTGGCTCGCGCCTGGGGGGGTGCAGCCGCCTCGGGCATCCCCTCGGCCTCCCCTTTCGTCTATAAGAAGCCTCCGATGTAGAAACCCTAGATAATCCAGCATACATCCACGAAAAGTTCCGCATCACCGCCGCGACCGAAGGGGAGATTTGGGGGACAGAAGTCTCTGTTCTAGCACCTGATACATTGCAAATGTATCTATAATTTTTGATGTTCCATGCTTGGTTTATCTACTTTCTTATGTTTTGTCCACACTTTGGAGTACTTTTCATATGATTTCTTGGACTAACCTATTAACAAGAGCCACAGCGTCAGTTGCTTGTTTTCTGCTGTTTTTGGTTTCAGGAAGTCAGAAAATGAATATTCTCGGAATTGGACGGGACAAAAGCCAAAGTTATTATTTTACCGGGGGACACTTGGAGCCAGAATATGAGACGGAGAGGGGATGGGGCCTGGCCACACCACCTGGCCGCGCGGCCAGGCCTGGCCTGCGCTAGGGGGTGGTCTAGCCAGCCCAGGCACCTCCTTGGCATCTCCTTCCGCCTATATATTGCCTCTGATACGGAAACCCTAAGTACCCGATCAAAAATCCACGAAAGAGTTTGTAGCCGCCGTCATCTCCATCCCTAGATTGGGAGGGATCTGAAGATCTTCCCGGCACCCTGCCGGAGAGGGGAATTCACCCTAGAGGCCTTCCTCATCATCATGCAAGCCTCCGGTGTGATGCGTGAGTAGTTCATCTCTAGGCTACGGGTCCATGTAGTAGCTAGATGGCTGGTTCTCCTCCTTTGTGCTTTCATGTCTAGATCTTGTGAGCTCCGTTCATGATCAAGATCATCTATTTGTAATTCTGCATGTTGTGTTTGCGGGGATCCGATGGATATTGAGATGCTATTTCAGATTGATTATGGATTCTATCATGTCTTTCTTATTTGTGATCTTGCATGCTTTCTGTTGTTAGTAGCTATTTTGGCCAAGTAGATGCTAGCAACTCCAAGAGTTAGTATTTATGCTCGATAGTGGGTTCATGCCTCTGGTAATCTAGGGAAGTGACAGAAATTTCTAAGGTACTAGATGTGTTGTTGCTACTAGGGAGAAAACGACAATACTTTGTTCATAGAACAATCTTATTGTTTACATTACATGCAATTCGTAATGCAATAAATCTGTTGCTTGCAACTTAATACTGGAGGGGGTTCGGATGATAACCTGAAGGTGGATTATTAGTCATAGATGCAGTTGGATGGCGGTCTATGTATAATGTTGTAATGCCCAATCGAATCTCAAAGGAGTCAAGATGAGTAGTATTTGCTTGTATGCTTTCTCGATGTTTGTCAATTGCCCCGCTGTAATTTGTTCACCCAACATGTTATCTATCTTAAGGAGAGCCACCTCTAGTGAACTATGGACCCCGGTCCTTTCTTTTACATACAACCTACAATCAACTGTTTACTGCTTTGTGTTTACTTTCTGCAAAGTATTACTTCCTTCCATTCGATACGTTTAATCCTTTGTTTTCAGCAAAACCGGTGAGATTGACAACCTCATCGCAAGTTGGGAACAAAGTTCTGTGGTTGTGTTATGCAGGTCTCCACGTTGCTACTAGCACCAGTAGTGCGCCCTACCAAGGCTCAGTAGCAACACCTTTGGGGTGTTTCCTTGCTCCTACTGGATTGATAACCTTGGTTTCGTACTGAGGGAAAACTTACTGTTGTGCTCATCATACCTTCCTCTTGGGGTTCCCCAACGAGCTCGGTATATTTTGGGCCAACAGCACCCTGCCGGGATGGGGAAGTGCCCCCGGAGCCATCTCCATCGATCTCCACCACCATCTCCATTGTCGTTGCTGATTCCCATGATGATGAGGGAGTAGTTCTTCGTCGAGGCTAATGGCTCTATCGATAGCTATGTGTTCATCTCTCTCTCTATGCATGATCTTATTGAGATCATGAGCTTTGTAATCTATAGATCTATTCTGCTACTCAAGTGCTTTAATGAATCTCTGCTTATCCCGGCGTGTGTGAAGTTGATAGTGTGCACACCGTGTGGCACTTTGTCTAAGGTTACATAAATACGTGTTATGAGTTATATTTGGAGTTGGATGTCTCTATGAAATTGTGGTGTTTTTTGGAACCATCTAGCACTCAAGGTGATAGTGTGGGGTTATCTAGATGGGGAAGGCGGACTTTGAGGAGTGTTGTTATAGCCCTACCGTGGATTAGAGTTATCCAACCGGAGAGTAGTTCAGAGTAGTATCATAAAGAGAAGATATTTATATGAGAGTGTTCACTAGCAAAAGTATGATCCCTAGGCCTTGTTTCTAAACATTGAAACACCGTTTGCAACTAGATCTGTTACATGTTTGCTTGCTTCCATATTTTTGCCTTTAGTCTTTTCCTCCCGTCAAGCTCTTTTCTCGCACCGTTGTCTTATATCCATACCACTTGTATTTCACTATCTCTTTGCCAAACTAGTGCACCTATACACCTAACAAGTGTATTGGGTGTGTTGGGGACACAAGAGACTTCTTGTATCTTGATTGCAGGGTTGCTTGAGAGGGATACCTTTGACCACTTTCTCCCTGAGTTCGATAAACCTTGGGTGATCCACTTAAGGGAAACTTGATGTTGTTCTACAAACCTTTGCACTTGGAGGCCCAACAACTGTCTACAAGAATAGAAGTGCGTAGACATCACCTGGCCACCCCCATATAAGGTGAGACAGAACCTCCAAGGAGGGGGTCGGCCATTTTTGCTAGAAGGAAGAACCTTAGTGAGAATTGAGAGCATAGGAGTACTTCACCTCCCTCCTCTCCATGATATAGCTCAAGGAGCTTCTGTAAACCACAATTGATCTTGAGAATACAAACCTTCGAGTGTGAAATCACCACACTATCCCTCCCTGGATACCACTAGTGCATATTGGCCCCATCTTTAGCCTATCCATGGCATTTGCCGTGACACCACCACAACAACTTTATTACAACATATGTATAGTATTGAATGCTTATAATATTGAAGTATATATTTTATGATGGTTCTAGCATTACTAGTTTAACACTATAGATGTCGGTATATATCTTTCTACATGTTTGGTAAAATGCTATGAGGTTTGATTTTACCAAACTGATGTAGCCCATCGTATGTCAATCATCATGCTATACATTGAATCAAGTCTTGCTATTCCAACAAATGCACCTATGGTGAATCCTTCCACCACATGTACTCATTTCGTCATCACTTGAATGGAATGCTACGCCAAACAAATCTCATCTTATGACTAGGTACATACCCATGATCATGATGACAAAAGGAGATGCAAGGGATGTCCAAGGAGCTAAGACCCTCTAGCAAGAAAAATGGAAGGCGGAAGAAGCGGAAGCTACAAGACCAGAGTCTTTGCCCCTACTAGACCGGAGTCTTCAACCCCAGAAGAACGGAGACTCCGTCCCTTCGGCCCTAGAGTCTCCGCCCTCGTACTAGAGTCTCTGTCCCTGACTTTGGCCCAAGACTCCAGCCCATTGTCAAACGCTCTTGCAATCCAGCCCATAGTCCACCCTAGAGTCCCCGGTCCACCAACACCGCAATCTATGGCCTAAGAAGTGGGCCTACATTCCAAGAGCTGGGCCTTGGCCTATGTAACCCCCAATTCATCTTGAACTTCCTGTTTATACTGAAACTACTCATATTTGAGTGGTTGGCCTTTATATATTGAAGGAAATATGCCCTGAGAGGCAATAATAAAGTTGTTATTATATATTCCTTGTATATGATAGATGTTTATTTTGCATGATATAATTGTATTGATAGGAAACATCAATACATGTGTGTTTAATAAACAAAAAGGGTTCCTAGTTATGCCTCTCTTATAGACTAGCTTGTTGATTAACAAGATGATCAAAGTTTCCTGATCATGGACATTGGATGTTGTTAATAACAAGGTCACAACATTTGTGAAATGATGTGATGAACATTCATCCGAAGTATAGCATTACGATCAAGTCATTATGTTTATATTGCTATAACATCATACAAAGTAGTCTTAGTCCTTAGACCATGAGATCATGTTAATTGCTAACACCGGAAGAGTATCTTGATAACATCAAATGTCACACCGTAACAGGGTGACTATAAAGATGGGTTCAGTACTACGTAGGTGTTATGTTGAGGATCATGGATCAAGAGTGGGATTTATCAATCCAGATGACGGATAGATATACTCTGGGCCCTCTCGGTGATATCACATTCAGATAGCTTGCAAGCAAGTGATGTGATCACTAGAATGTTATATCACGGGAATGAGAAAAGAGTGCATGTCGGTAACGAGATCAAACTAGGTATTTGGATACCGATGATCGAATCTCGGACATGTATTATATCATGAGAAAAAGGGATTAAATTGCTGACGTTAAAGGTTCTCACGATCACAGAAGTCATCGTTGAATGTGCAGGAGTCAGTATGGATCTCCAGGTCCCGCTTCTGATTATTGATCTGAGAGGAGTCTCAATCATGTCTACATTATTCGCGAACCATAGGGTGACACACTTAAGGGTTGCCGGACACCATTTAGGAGCACATATGTTCCAGACAAAAGGTTTGGAAAGTGCAGGAAATGTTTCGATAGAAACAGGAATTGTTTCGATAGAAACCGGAATTGTTTCGGGTGAAATTGCAGAAAGTGGTTCTGCATGTAATATTGAAATGTTGCAAGGGGTTTTATGTGAATGTTTGTTAATTAAAGTAATTAACAAAATTCAGAATAAAAAATAATAAAAGAGTTTTATTAAATGAGAGAGCATTAAATTTGGAGAAATTTAATGCATTTAAAGTGGAGACTTTAAAAGAGAATGTTAAGGGGCATTTTAATGCGGAGGGGTTACCACCACATGAATGGGGGAGGTGAGGGGTCACCCCCCCATGCGCCAGCCATGGAGAGAGGGGGCACCCCCTCCTCCTATAAAAGGCCACCCATTCCCTCCTTCATCCTCACACCTCCTCGTGAAGGATCTCTCTCCCCCTCTAGATATTCCCGCATGGTCTCGGATTAGCGAGATACATGTTCCCGGTGGACTTGCGTCTGGAAGGAGTTGCTGCTTCCGCTGATTCGCTGGAGCGAGGAGGTGGAGGTTGTCCGGTGGCTTGAACGTGTGTGTGAGGACAGATGCGCTGCTGATTTGCGGTGCTCGGACTTCCACACGATCTTGAGATCGGCAAGCGTACGACTACATCAACCACGAGTTCCTACTCGTTAACAAAACTCGTTGTCTTCGAGGGTAAGTTCTCCATGGATGTATGTCCACCCGTTGCTTTGTATCTAGTAGATAGATCTTGGTGTATAGTTCTCATCGTAGGAATTTTTTTGTTTTCTATGCTGCGGACCCAACATATATGCCCCCACCCTCTCCTAGAAACCCTAGAATGAATTTGAGTTGAGTTGTCTTAGCCTCCACCTTCCCATAGGGGGGCATCTCTTAAGATCTCGGTTTATACTAAAGGTTGTACAAGGCCCTCCTCGTTTGAGTTGGATCTTTCTATCTTGTGCACTCTATTATGTTGATCTCTCCCTTTGGGTCTCTATCAATTGCAATCTCTTCACAAGAAGATTCTACCAGCTCTGAGACGATCTTTTGATCGTGGATCTCTACCTAGAGGTATCTTCCACATGGATACTGTCGAGTTGGTGATTCGGGCCAACGAGGGATCCTAAACCGTGTGTGTGTTGCGTTTGTATCTTTACCTTGCATTTGCATTGTGTTCATTGAGTTCTTTCCGTTCATAACCTTTCCCTCGATTCTGCTACCAAATTCGTGAAGATTGGGCCACCCCTGAGGTTAACTCTCAGTACAAAAGCTAAAGCCCAAGGTAGTAGATTCGAACCGAGAAAGTACTTGTGTGCAATAGAGGGGCCACCAGGGGTTGAGGAGGGTCGGCCTACGCGACTGGGAAATTTAAATGAAAGGTACCCCGATCCAGTACATGGGCCTGAACTTTGAAAGCCCAATTCCCGCTAGCTCTCCTCTCGAACTCTACCCAACCCAATTCTTGTATGGTTTCTTCTTGAAAAAGATATAGCTTTTCGTGGGAGTCTAGCACTTCCAAGGGCATGGGTAATATATGTGAGTTGTTGGATTGGTACGACGCAAGGTGCAAGGATGAACGGATGTGATTAATGAAAATTCCCCTTCATAATTGTTAATTGGCATCTCATAAATCCAACAGGATATAACATATGCTTGTGTAGAAGAGATTAACACATGCATCTTGCATTTGATTCTTAGAATTCTTGTTTTAACAAATGCTTTGTCACACATATCGCAAAGAAAATATCAGAACATAGTTTGTGCTATGAATATGATTGTTTTCCTGAAAATTCTATTATAGAAATTAAGAGATGATGGATGGGAGCCTCTCTTGCTGGTTGCTACTAACTTTTGTGGTGGAAGAAATATTATAGTGTCAAATATGTATGATAATGTTTCAACTACGGGTTATCCAAGGAGCTCACACAAAATGGTTACTTGCTTCCATCGTTACAAGGTACAAATATTTAATGAAGTTCTTGATAGAAACTGAAGGGTTCCGTTGCAGAAAACAAAAAAAATCTAACTATGCGAACACTAATACTAGGATCTATACTATGTAGACATAAGTAACGGAAGATGAAGACGGTATTTGATGACCCACAAGTATAGGGGGTGTATCGCAGTATTTTCGATAAGTAAGAGTGTCGAACCCAACAAGGAGCAGAAGGTGTTGACGAGTGGCTTGGAGCAGGAATTCTCTGTAAATACTTAGCAAACAGATTTTTAGGTTTTTTTAATAATGCAGGTAAATAAAGTACGAGTAAATAAAAGACAATAATAATAGTTGCAGCAAGTGACCCAATCCTTTCTTTAGCAAAGGACAAGCTAGTTGTATTACTTAAGATGACCAAATGTTCTCGAGGACACACGGGAATATCGTCAAGTGCTTTCACTTCATATAGTTGATTAATCTTCTTTAGTTTGCTAAGTGTTGTGTTGGTGAACCTGTGCTAATGTACCGACCTTCCTAGGACTAATACATCTAATGTACCGACCTTCCTAGGACTAATACATCTAATGTACCGACCTTCCTAGGACTAATACATACTTGTGATTATACCCCTTGCAAGCATCCGCAAGTACAAGCAAGTAATTAAAGTAGAAACCTAACCACAGCTTTAAACTCTAAGACCCTGACATCCCTTGTGCAAAGGTTTCCTAACGGGGGTTCAGGTTTCTGTCACTCCAGCAACCCCTACGATTAGTATCCAAATAAACAATGCATTCCCCTAGGCCCATATAAGTGAAGTGTCATGTAGTCAACATTCACATGACACCAGTAGAAGAAATACACCACAACTTACATATCAAACCATTGAATCTTACTCAACACAATTCCACTACTAACAACATGACTTCCCCATGTCCTCAAGAACTAAACGAACTACTCACAAGACATCATATGGATCAAGATCAGAGATGATATAATTATAAGCAACAATCTGAACATAACAATAATTCAATGGTTCCACTCAATAGCATCAACTACAAGAAGTAATCAACACCGGGAAAGTTTCCCCTAAGAACTATGCAAGATTCAACCCAATTGTTACAGCGGTATGAAGTGGTGTTGATGGTGCTGGTGGAGATGATGATGGTGATGATGATGATCCCGATGAAGTCCATCTTGATGGTGGTGTTGATGGCGACGATCTCCCCTCTCCGGGAAGGAATTCCCTCGGCAGAATTCTGACTGTCAGAGAGATCTTTCTCTCTATGTAGTTTTTCGCCCCGCAGAGATGGCGGAATCTTTCTTTGGTCGCTCCCCAGGTATTAGGGTTTCGTGGGGATAATATACGCTAGAGGGGAGAGCCTGTAGTGGGCCAAGGTGGACACACCACCTACTGGTGTGTCCTAGGGCTGCCCGCGCCAGGGGTGGTGTGGGCCCCCTGTGGCCCATCTCCACTCCCCTTTTGGCAATCTCCGTCTTCTGGAAAAATAGAATTTTCCATGTATTTTCCTGGATTTTCTGATCTTCGCGAATTTTGCCTCCAAATAGCCCCTTTTCCATCAGAATCCTGACTGTAGCGGTCCATGCTCCAAAAGTCATCAACCATGCAAAAACATATGAAATAACATAAGTATCATCTATTAATATGAAATATATCAATGAATAACAGTAAATTATGATATGGAATAGTGATGCAAAATGGACGTATCAACTCCCCCCAAGCTTAGACTTCGCTTGTCCCCAAGGGAAAACTGAGCTCAATAAACATGACCTCAGGTTTATGGAGCGAAGAGTCGATAAAAGAATACGGACAAGAAGGATCACATTCATCAATACATAAATCATAATAGAAGGCAACTCACTATTATATAACTTAACTTGCAATAAGTAAAGGAAACACAATAAAGATACATAAAGTAAATCATAATTGGTAATGGAAAACTTAGCTCTTGGTCAAAGAATAGTTGACAATTTGCAGGAGTTCACACCTAAAGGGTTTTCAATGATAACTTTCAAAGTAGTATTCACTAAGATAAGAGCAATGTGCAAAACAAGGAACATTGGAAACATGATTGAATAAATCATCATATGAATGAATGAAACACAGCAACTCAAAATACTTGCTGAGATAGAAGGGAATAGGTTTACTAACTCAACTAAAAAGTAAAATATAGGCCCTTCATAGAGGGAAGTAGGGATTTCAAGTTTAATAAAGAGCTTCCAAAATTATGATACTTATTAGCTTTCAGCTCTCATTGCCCCTATCATAGGCATCTTTAGGTGATTAAGGTTAAAGTGATCAAATAAGAGGATATGCTTGACAAGTTGTAAGTTGAAAATCTCATGTCCCTTGAATACGAGGGCCGCTCATCATGCTACTCAAGTTTAGTTACCGATAAGTTCTTGTCATAGTAAGTATATGTGTATCATAGAGAACCGCCAATCGGGGTACCCCTTGCCTGATGATATGGAAGAATCCCCATATCAAAATGACAAGGCAAGTAGACAACGAGCATCTCAGCAATCTTCTTATTTACCATGGGAAAATGTTGCTTTTTTCTCTCTTTCCTCTTTTCTCATCTCTTTTTTTCTTTTTTTTCTCAATCTCTATCTCTTTTTTTATAAGAAGAATGCTTCATAGATTGCTCATTATGGTTACGCTGCAGGTTTCCACCATGATTAGGCATGGATTAGACCAGCGACCCGGGCGTTTCTCTAACACACATACATAACTCCATGGACTTACAAGCTCCCCTTTCATTTCACACTAACGACATCCATAAACAAAAGAGCATGATATCAACTAGGTACAATGTACAAGTGCAATGTTGAAAGCGTTCCCCATGACAACATGGTTCTGCTAATTCACAACTTACAAAGCGCAAGCATATACGCAACATAGATTGGCACAATGGTTCAAGTTTATTAAGTGCAAGAAAGTAAAGTGTGCCTTCAAGTTCGTGAGAGCTTTAATCACTAATTTTCACATAACAATTTTAATTTGGAAGGTAGATAAAAACATGAATTTACTTGGAACAGCAATAATGCTAATAGGTAGGTATGGTGGACACAAATGGCATAGGTTTGGTTTAACGATTGGATGCACGAGAAGCATTCCCTCTCAGTACAGGTTTTTGGCTAGCAAGGATGGGTAGCAAGCATAAGAGTTGAAGGAAACAAACAAACATACAAGTGATAAAAACAAACATGCAATCTTCCTTGGAAGCACAAAAGATCTCAACTAGAGAATACTAAACTTATGAGAAAATCAAGAAAGAAAGATGATGAAATTATATTTCTTTAGAGTACTTTTTATCTTTTTCATTCAATTCTCAAATAGTGTTGCTACTGACCGAGCCAGGTTTTCCAAAACCAACTAAATTAACTCAATGATCCCAAAGTGATAGCAATACTAACAACAAGATCAATCATATAACAGAATTGAAAACTAATATAAGATATGCAAAAGAGTAAATTAAAGAACTTCTCATTAATATTCCATAACGGCAACTCACACCAAGGGATACATAGATATCTAACAAGAGGCGGGAAACTTCCATAATGCAAACCATCATACATGATAGCTTCTCTATTTATGACATGACTCTACTAAAAAGGTAAAAAGATAGAAGATAGTGATATGATACCGCGACACTCCCCCAAGCTTGGAACAAACCAAGGGGATGCCAAAACCTGATGACGAATTACTCCTTCGGTGGTGGTGGTGTTCTCTCGATGAGCTTTTCGATCAATTTCCTCAAGTCCTCAATCTCGAAGGTGAGAGTACGAATCAACTCCGAGTTTTGCTCAATGCGGCTCATGATCATGTCGGGTTGCGAATTCCAGCTCTTGCGATTCTTTCCCCACTCTTCCTCCTTGAAGTCTTCTTTTCCTGCATGGTTAGAATGAGGCGTATCCCAATTGGAGGGTAGTTTCTCCTTGGGAATATTCTGGAATTGATGCTCATGGATAAGGGTATGGAAGGGATTCTTGGTGCATGGAGAAGGTGACCATGGAGACAAACAGTGACGCGGAGGCTTCCCTCCAGTTGACATCCGTGCAGTCCTTTTGATCCTGGCAGGGTTTGCCAACACTCCAATTCTTGCAATGGTAGTGCTGGTGTGCGGATGCTAGCTTTTCCTTGCCTCCTCTTCATCGATCTCCTTCTCCTGCTCGGGGTCTTGGGGATCCTCCTCCGCAGGCTCCTTTCCCTTATCCTTGGTGGAGACCACTGTGCTTCTAAACTTTAAGAATAGTTCCTGGCAGAAATAGATCGAAATGAAAACACGACGAGAACACGATATATGAACCTCAGGGGATCCGGGAGATTGTATATTACGAATCTTTACAACAAAAGGAAGGTACTGGGAGAAAACGGGTCGGAGACAGAGTCCGAGGTGGCCACACCACCTGCTGGCGCCGCCTGGGGGCTGCGCTAGGGGGTGGTGTGAGCCACCCTGGCTCCGTTTCCGTCCCTCTTTCACTTCGTTGCTTTCCTTGTTGGATAAAAACTGCAAAAATATAACTTGACAGATTTTTTGCGGAACTTTTCTTACCAGAACTGTTACCTATTCGAAAACGGATCTGCAGGTCTCTAAAGTTGGCATTTAGTAGATTCTTCCGGAGTCACCGCTTGAATAACATCAATATCTTCATCTTCATACACATATTGCTCGAGTCATGAATCCTTTCACTATCTTATTACACCATTTTCTCCAATAACCTAGAAATTTCTTTCACACAAAACTTCACACAAATTCTCATTAGCAACATTAGTATAAGCGAGGTAATAAATCTTTTAAGTTAAATTTCAACTGAAATCCATCAAAACATAAGATACTGTAGCAACTCCTTCTGAAAACCCAAAAAGAATTCAAAAAGGAAATCAATTTAAGAGGCAAATGCAAGAGTAGCAAAAATCTGTCAAAACAGACTAGCAGGTACAGATCAATTTTTTCGAAAATCTTATGTTCCTCAAATAAAAAAGTGCAAAACTAATGAAAGTTACATAACAACCTGGGTCATAAGCATAAAACATTACAGCTCAATCCGACGTACAGAGGTCTCTCACGAATTTTTACGGTGAAGCACAAAAATCTGTTTCGGGATAGCAACTTCCCCAAATCTTACTTCTCTCTCATTAGAGGTTGATCTTGACACAAAAACCAAACAAAAAGGATAAGGAGAGGTTATTGCTGAAACTATAAATTCCAACACTCAAAGAAACAAAAACAAACTGAAAGCAAAAATATATTGGGTTGTCTCCCAAAAAGCTCTTTCTTTATAGCCATTAAGATGGGCATGATAATTTCAATGATGCTCACATAAGAATATGAATTGAAGTGAAAGAGAGCATCAAGAAGCACAAATACACATGTTTAAGTCTAACCCACTTCCTATGCAAGGGAATTTTGTAAACAAACAAATTGTTGAAACCAGAGGCTACTAGCAAAGGAAGGCAAAACAAGTGCAACATAAAGACTTTAAGCATAAAACGAGAAAACTTGATATTATTGAGATGCATAAGAACAGTCTTTCCTCCCTCATAATAACCTTCAGTATCATGCATAAATTTAACGATATAACTATCACATGAACCATTGTAGCAATGATCACTTATCCTAACAGAAAACATAGGAACACTAGCTCTCATAACACTACTTTGTGAAACAATATTAGGGATATCCTTACAAGGGATAGTGTGTCCCTCCTCTACATATTTAATGACAAAGTCTTTCACATTTTCTATAATAGGTTCATCATCCATTTGTTTATCAGGTTCAACAGCTTTATTTGTACTTTCATTAACCATACTAGCTATCATAGAATGTTCATTTACTTTAACCGGGAAAGGTAGTTTCTCAATGTAAAGTTCAGGTAAAACATGATTAGCAGTATAAACTTCATTATTTCTTGCAGGAACACTACTAACAATGTCTTTATAAGGTGCATGGTACTTATTCCACTTCTTTTTAGGAACTTCAATATAGGAAGCAAAAGCCTTAAAATAAGTTGCAATAGCTTGAGAGTCTAAACCACAAGCATTTTTAATATTTTGAAAGTCATCAGTTCCCATAAAAGATTCAATGCATTCATAATCATAATTTATACCTGACTTTCTTCCTTTGTCATTCTCCCATGCTTCAACATTGTCTTGAATACGGTCTAGAAGATCCCATTTAGCTTCTTCTTCCATGCGTGTAAATGATCCAGCACAAGAGGTATCCAATAAATCCTTATCATGAAGAGAAAGCCTTGCATAAAAGTTATTGATAATAATATTATTGGCGAGCTCTTGAAAAGGACACTTCAGCATTAGTAACTTCAATCTCCCCCAAGATTGAGTTATACTCTCTCCATCAAGAGGCCAAAAGTTGTATATTTGATTCCGATCTTTATGAATCTCACTAGGAGGATAAATTTTAGAATAAAGAGAGGTACTAGTTCCTCCCATTCAAGAGCTTGACCATTCTTCAGCAGCTTATATCATTCCTCAGCTCTTCCTTTCAGTGATAATGAGAATAACTTCTTCTTGACTTGATCTGTTGTAATACCTGCACACTTGAACAACCCGCATAATTCGTGTATAAAGAGCAAATGATCACCAGGATGGACAGTTCCATCTCCAACATAATAGTTATCCATAACACGATCAATAATTCTTGTAGGTATTTTAGAAGTATCATTCTCAGCAGTTGGTGGTTCATCTACTACCTTAGAAGTGGTAGTAGCATTATGAAATAAGAAACTCAGCGAATTATCCATATTGAAAATAAAGCAACTAACAGAAATAAACAATACTCACAGTAGTAGTTTCCTTTACCAGTTCCACTCTCCAATAGCGCTTCACTCCCCGGCAACGGCGCCAGAAAATAGTCTTGATGACCCACAAGTATAGGGGGTGTATCGTAGTATTTTCGATAAGTAAGAGTGTCGAACCCAACGAGGAGCAGAAGGAGTTGACGAGTGGCTTGGAGCAGCAATTCTCTGTAAATACTTAGCAAATGGATTTTTAGTTTTTTTTTGATAATGCAGGTAAATAAAGTACGAGTAAATAAAAGATAATAATAATAGATGCAGCATGTGGCCCAATCCTTTCTTTAGCAAAGGACAAGACGGTTGTATTACTTAAAATGACCAAACGTTGTCGAGGACACATCGGAATATCATCAAGTGCTTTTGCTTCATATAGTTGATTAATCTTCTTTAGTTTGCTAAGTGTTGTGTGGGTGAACATGTGCTAATGTACCGACCTTTCTAGGACTAATACATACTTGTGATTATACCCATTGCAAGCATCCGCAAGTACAAGAAAGTAATTAAGGTAGAAACCTAACCATAACTTTAAACTCTAAGACTCTGACATCCCTTGTGCAAAGGTTTCCTAACGGAGGTTCAGGTTTCTGTCACTCCGGCAACCCCCACGATTAGTAGCCAAATACACAATGCATCCCCCTAGGCCCATATAGGTGAAGTGTCATGTAGTCGACATTCACATGACACCACTAGAAGAAATACACCACAACTTAAATATCAAACCATTGAATCTTACTCAACACAATTCCACTACTAACAACATGACTTCTCCCATGTCCTCAAGAACTAAACGAACTACTCACAAGACATCATATGCATCCAGAACAGAGATGATATAATGATAAGCAACAATCTGAACATAACAATAATTGAATGGTTCCACTCAATAGCATCAACTACAAGAAGTAATCAACACCGAGAAAGTTTGCCCTAAGAACTATGCAAGATTCAACCCAATTGTTACAGCAATATGAAGTGGTGATGATGGTGCTGGTGGATATGATGATGGTGATGATGATGATGATGATCCCGATGAAGTCCAGCTTGATGGTGGTGTTGATGGCGACGATCTCCCCTCTCCGGGAAGGAATTCCCCCGGCAGAATTCTGTCTGCCGGAGAGATGTTTCTCTCTCTATAGTTTTCCGCCTCGTAGAGGCGGTGGAATCTTTATGTGGTTGCTCCCTAGGTATTAGGGTCGTGGGGATAATATACGCTAGAGGGGAGAGCCTGGAGTAGGCCAGGGTGGCCACACCACCTGCTGGCGTGGCCTAGGGCTACCCGCGCCAGGGGGTGGTGTGGCCCCCCTGTGGCCCATGTCCACTCCCCCTTCTGGCAACCTTCGTCTTCTGGAAAAATAGAATTTTCCATGTGTTTTCCTGGATTTTCTGATCTTCGTGAATTTTGCCTCCAAACAGTCCCCTTTTCCATCAGAATCCAGACTGCAGTGGTCCATGCTCCAAAAGTCATTAACCATGCAAAAATAGATGAAATAACATAAGTATCATCTCTTAATATGAAATATATCAATGAATAATAGTAAATTATGATATAGAATAGTGATGCAAAATAGACATATCAGTATTCATACCCTTCAAGACCGAGGAACGCCTTACACAGGAAGGTGTATGTTGATGAAGACGAGCAGCTCCAAGCACCCCAAGTGTGGTGCCTCCGAAGTACTACACATGTCCGGTATAGGCGATGTCTCCCAGGATCCGATCCAGCCGAGCAGTGGAAGAAGAAGATGGCGGACCGAAGATCACACGATGATGGTGTGAAGGTGGATAGCTCAAAACCCTAGAGGTCCTCTCCAATATTGTGGAAAAGTCCTCAATGGAAATGAGAGAGAGAATGGGATAATCCCAAGGGGAGGAGGGAGACCCCTATATATAGTGGGAGGGGAGGGTACCACCAAAGGGGCATGTAGTGTGGGACTAATCCCCACACCCACCGGCTACCAAGGAGGAGCCACTAGCCTAGGTGGGCCCCACTTGGGCAGCCAACCAAGCCCTGGCTGGCTGGCCCTCCTCCCTAGGCGCCTTGCCCCTTTAGGCCTCCCCTCCGGGTGAGGCCCATTAGCAATGGGCCGCCTATAAAAATAAAATAAAATATATATTTTAATATTAATTCAACAATTAATATAAAATACACGTATTATTATATTTATTCACTTCAAAACACCTTCCAGACCCCTCCGATCAACATCGGATGTTACCTGGAACTATTCTGGTTTCTCTCTCTCTATTTCTCCTACGGTACCGCATCTATTCCTAAGAGTACCCACCCTTAAGCATGACATCCTTCGGTTCGGAAACACTCCAGACAGGATTGAGACCACTCTCATATCAATGATCATCAGAGGGACCTGGATGCCCATGTTGACCCCCGTGCATTTCACAAATCTTATCGCTCGAACCATTAACGTTGTTTCCCATTCCTTTTGCTAGTTGATACCTAGTTTACCCAAGACTTGATCTATGGTATCTCCATACCTTTGTTCGGTCTCGTTACTGATGAACTTATTTACTCGTTCCTATGTCATTGCATTCCGTGACCAATTCACACGCTTGCAAGCTTCGTTAATGCAATGTCACCGAGATAGCCACATGTATCTATCTGTTACATGGATTGGCAAATCCTGGTCTTGATATGTACTCCTCTACACACCCTTTGGGAAACTCGAGTAGTACCTTTTTGATCACCCTATCACGAGATGATGCTTGATACCATCTAATCTCCCTCCAGAAAGGTGATTTTCATTATCTCACAGTCTAAGGATCAAGTTGCGAGGTTTCTTTTGTTAATCATCAACGGTGAACTTTGCAACTAGATCTCATTATGATACAACTATTGGATGTTTGTTTATCACATCATTCAACTATGACATGACCTCATTGTCAATTGGCATAAATGCCCATGATCTCGAAACCCTAGAGCATCCTCATGACCAATGAGCTAGTTCGCTAGTAACTAGAGACACGGTTTGTTTACATACCACACATGTATTAACGTTTCATATTAACACAGTTATAGCATAGTATGAAACATATTATGAACGTACAAGAGATATATCAAACAATACACTTTATTACTTGCCTCTACGGCATATCTCCTTCAGTCTCCCAATTGCACTAGAGTACAAATTAATCTAGTTTATAATAGGCATGAACCTAACACCGATGGTGTCTCGATGTTCTTCGTGCTTGGCTTGTAGGGGAACTTTAGTCAGAGGATCTGCAACATTCAGATCTGTGTGTACTTTGCAAATCTTGATTTCACCTTCGTCAATGATCTATCGGATGCCGTGAAATCGTAACTTGATGTGTTTGGCCGTGGAATGAATTCTTGGTTCCTTTGCGTTTGCAATAGCGCCCGTGTTGTCACAATAGATCGTCACGAGGCCTTGCGCACTTGCAATAACTCCTAGTTCGATGATGAAATTCCTTATCCAAACAACTTCATTTGCCGCATCAGCTGTAGCAATGTATTCAGACTCCATTGTAGACTCTGTTACTACTGGCTGCTTCTTGCTCTTCTAGCTTACCGCCCCACCATTCACCAGAAACACAAATCTTGTCTGAGACTTCGAGTCATCAAGGTATGAGTTCCAGCTCGCATCCACGTAACCAGTTACGTTTAAAGCTTCATCATTACCTTCATAGACTAGGAACATATCCTTTGTTCTCTTAAGATACTTCATGATATCTTTCACAACTTTCTAGTGATCCGATCCTGGATTATTTTAGTATCGACTCATCAAACTGAGAGCTAATGCCACATCAGGTCGAGTACTTAGTGTTTCATACATCATAGATCCTATGGCTAAAGCATAGGGGACGTTAGAAATCCTTTCTCAATCAGCATCTGCTGCTGGACATTGAGTCAAACTCAGCGTGCCATTTCTTGTCATAGCCACCAAACCATTTTTAGCATCTTCCATTTTGAACCTCTTCAAAATCTTCTCAAGATAAGTACTTTGACTTAATGCAATTAGGCGTCTTGATCTATCTCTATAGATCTTGATGCCTAATATGTATGCAGCTTCACCTAAGTCCTTCATGGAAAATTGACTACTCAAATATGCTTTCAAGCTTTCCATAAGTTCCACATTGTTTCCCATAAGTAGTATGTCGTCCACATATACTACTAGGAAAACCACTGAGCTCCCACTCGCTTTCTTGTAAACACAGAACTCTTGTTGATTTTGGATGAGTCCAAAACCCTTGATCACTTGATCAAAACGTTGGTTCCAACTCTAAGATGCTTGCTTTGGTCCGTAAATGGATCGCTGAAGTTTGCATACCTTTCCAACATCCTTAGGATCAACAAACCTTCTGGTTGCATCATATACAACTCTTCATCAATGTGTCGATTGAGGAATGCGGTCTTGACATCCATCTGCCATATTTCATAGTCGAAATGAGCATCAATTGCTTGTAGAATCCGGACAGCTTTAAGCATCACTATGGGAGAGAAAGTCTCATCATAGTCAACTCCTCAAATTTGTCGAAACCCTATTGCGACAAGTTGAGCTTTATAAATGGTCACATTACCATTCACATATGTCTTTTTCTTAAAGATCCATTTATTTTCCATGGCCTTACAGCCTTCCAGAAGATCTATGAAGGTCCAAACTTGGTTTTCATACATGGAACATATCTCGGATTTCATGGCTTCTAGCCCTTTCTGAGAATCAGCACTTTCCATAGCCTCTTCATAGTTTTCGGGTTCCTCTTGCTCATTCAGAATGACAGTCATCACAAGACTACTATACCAATAAGCAATGGTACGAACTCTTGTAGACTTGCAAACCGCAGGAGTTTTGGTGTGGTTGTTTTGATCATTATTATTTGATTCTTCTTCCATGTTAGAGGGTGTTTTCGGAACAACTTCCATTGCGCTAGTCGGAATTTAGAGAGAAGGATCAACAACCTCATCTAGCTCAATTTTCCTTCCACTAACTCCTTTAGCAAGAAACTCTTCCTCAAGAAAGGTGTCGTTTTTCGTGACAAACGTGTTGCCTTCGGCTTGGTTGTAGAAGGTATACCCAACAGTTTCCCTTAGGTATCCTACAACGATACATTTTTCCGCCTTGAGTTCGAGTTTGTCAGGTTGTAGTTTCTGTACATAAGCCTCACATCCCCAACCTTTTAGAAATGACAACTTTGGCTTCTTGCCATACCACATCTCATATGGGGTTGTCTCCATGGATTTGAATGGTGCTCGGTTTAAAATAAAAGCGGCGGTTTCTAGCGCATATCCCCAAAACGATAAATCAGTCAAAGACATCATGGACCGCACACTATCCAATAGAGTACGGTTACGTCATTTTGACACACCATTATGTTGTGGTGTTCTGGCTGGCGTAAGCTATGGTATGATCCCACAGTCCTTTAAGTGCATGTTAAACTCATAATTCAAATACTCGCCTCCCTGATCTGATCAAAGATGCTTGATTTTCTTGTTAAGTTGATTCTCTACTTCCTTCTTAAATTCCTTGAACTTTTTAAAGGTTTCAGATTTGTGCTTCATTAAACCGATATATCCATATCTACTCAAGTCGTCAGTAAAGGTAACAAAATAATGATAACCATTGCGTGTTGAGACGCTCATTGGTCCGCATACATCCGTATGTATGATCCCCAGTAGGTCTGCAACCCTCTCCATTGTGCCGGAGAAGGGTGTCCTGGTCATCTTGCCCATGAGGCAAGTCTCGCATATATCAAGAGATTCAAAATCCAATGATCCAAGAAGTCCATCTGAATGAAGCTTCTTCATGCATTTTACGCCAATGTGACCAAGACGGCAATGCCACATAAACATGGGATTATCATCATTATGCTTACAATGTTTAGCATCAATATTATGGATGTGAGTATCGCAATCAAGATCCAATAAGAATAAACCATTACACACAGGCGCATGAACATAGAAAACATCATTCATATAAATAGAACAACCATTTGTTCCTGATTTAAACGAATAATGACCTTGCAATAAGCAAGATCCACTCACAATATTCATACTCAATGCGGGTACATAGTAGCATTTATTCAAAACTACAATTAATCCTTACGGCAGATGCAAAGGTAAAGTGCCAACGACCACCACATCGACTTTCGATCCGTTGCCAACGCGCATCATCACCCCGTCCTTCCTCAGACACCTCTTACTCCGCAGCTCCTGCAAAGAGTTACAAATGTGAGCAACAGAACTGGTATCAAATACCCATGTGTTACTCCTGGCGCTAGTAAGGAACACATCTATAACATGTATATTACATATACCTTTGTCTTTGGCGGTTATCTTTCCGAATTTCTTGTCTTCAAGGTACTTGGGGCAGTTGCGCTTCTAGTGCCCATCCCCTTTGCGGTATTAGCACATGGTTCCGGGCCTAGTAGCCTTAGAGGTGTTGGCAACTGGTTTGCTATCCTTCTTAGGCTTCTTGCCCTTGCCCTTTTGTCCCGTTTTCTTGAAGTTGGTGGTCTTATTGACCATCAACACCATGTGCTCTTTCTTGATCTCTACCTTAGCAGTTTTGAGCATGGCGAACACTTCAACAAGGGTCTTAGTCATCCCTTGCATGTTGTAGTTCATCACAAAGCTCTTGTAGTTAGGGGACAGCGAGTGCAACACCATATCAATCGCGAGCTCCTCCGGGATTTTGCAATCTAGGACATTCAAGCGCTTAACGTAGCCTGACATTTTGACTATGTGCTCACTAATACTACTATGCTCTTCCATCGTGGCGGAGAAGAAGAGCTCAGAAGCATCATACCTCTCGGCCCGATCTTGTGGAGCAAAGACAGCCTTAAGATCTTCAATGGTCTCAAAAGCATTAATATTCTCAAAATGCTTTTGAAGCTCCGGCTCCATGGTATAGAGCATTCCACTTTGGATGAGGGAGAAATCATCTGCCTTGGACTGCTAGACATTCTTTTCGTCCTGGGAGGCAGAATCTGCAAGCTTAGCTGGAAGCTCAGCCTCGATGACATAAGGCAACTTGTAGGGGACTAGGAGGATCCTCAGATTGTGGAACCATGCGGTGAAGTTGGTTCCATCAGTTTTCAGCTTGTCCTTCTCGAGGAACGTGCTAAGGTTGAAGGTGGGTGGGTGAGACATCTACAATAGATTTGCAAAGTGTTTAGACCATGTTCATAATAATGAGTTCAAGTTTTAATTTATGTTACTAAACTGTAACACCACGTCCACTCCTGGGCCCGGGGGGTGTCACTCCTGGCACCTTAATAGGATATCTAGACTGGCCCCACAGACCAACACTAGTCTTTTCTGCACACTTTGTCCTCACTCGTGCGCACCCGGTACCCACTTCCTGGTCGGTCACCCATCCTAGAATTGCTCTAGGCCAAGCACGCTTAACCTTAGAGTTCTTTTCGAATGAGCTTCCGGAAAAGAAGTTACAACTTGTTGGTATGAGTATTCTATCAATCCTATTAAGCCATGTGCCTGGTCTCACATACACCCACCCTTTATAAGATCGATGCTCTCATCGATCAAGCACACCCCAGGAACGTTCCCTCTTGGCACACGTCTGTGTGTCCAGTGCCGGCACATGTGCCATGCCGTGTCCACTCCGGGCCACACGCGCCATGCTCCACATGTAATCGCGAGGGTCGGCTTTGATACCACTTGTAACACCACGTCCACTCCTGGGCCCGGGGGGTGTCACTCCTGGCACCTTAATAGGATATCTAGACTGGCCCCACAGACCAACACTAGTCTTTTCTGCACACTTTGTCCTCACTCGTGCGCACCCGGTACCCACTTCCCGGTCGGTCACCCATCCTAGAATTGCTCTAGGCCAAGCACGCTTAACCTTAGAGTTCTTTTCGAATGAGCTTTCGAAAAAGAAGTTGCAACTTGTTGGTATGAGTATTTTATCAATCCTATTAAGTCATGTGCCTGGTCTCACATAAACTTAAAACAAAAAATAACTCCCACTCAAACCAATATCCGTCGATTCGTTTAGTGATTACATGACCCCAATCCACTACTCCACCCCTGATCGTCACGGCCGGCAAAGCAGTTTCAAAGGTAGACATTCTCAATGTCAATCACATCCTATATGATTCATGCTCGACCTTTTGGTCTCTTATTCTGAGGCCATGTCTTCACATGCTAGGCTCGCCAATTCTAACTTGTGTGTATCCGTAGTGCAACATGGCTTACACCCACCGTATGTGAATGCAGTTATGTTTGACACCCAATCGTCACGGCCTGCCTCATAATAGATAACTTTCTTGGTGGTGCACACACAAGGGGAATACTATAACTGGAATTCTATGAGGGATTATCTTATTATGATATCATCATATATTCTAATCTTACTAGCATAAAAAGATGCAGGAATACTTCAAAAGTATAGTGCCATGACGTGGTTTTAGCATATTGATCGCTATCGAGAGCTCCAATGAAAAGTTTCACAAACTTGTCATTGCCATGTCACAACACCTGCCTCTATGCAAAATAAAGACAAATGCCTGTACTTTATCTATTGCAAGTTTTACGCAGCCTTAGGGCTTTTGTGGCAGAACCCCTTCCCACCTACGAACGTAGAGCCACATCATAGATTCAATGATTGTTGTTTTACTTCCCTTTTCAGGGCCCTCCAATGTTGATGCCATGTTAACTACTGCAGAGAGATAGACACCCCCAAAGCCACTTAACTGTGGACCAGTCTCATGAATCACCACGTAAGGTTGGTTGCGACCGCTTCATCAAACAGTGTCGTGATATGAACAAAAACATAAAAGAGGGTAGCAACTAGAAAATCAATGCCCATATATCGCTATGTGTTCGATCCGTACGACATACCTACCCATAGACCCGCTCTGATACCACTGAAGGGTTCCGTAGCATAAAACAAAAAATTCTAACTATGCGAACACTAATACCAGGATCTATACTATGTAGGCATAAATAACGGAAGAGGAATACAGTATTCATATCCTTGAAGACCGAGGAACGCCTTATGCAAGAAGGTGTATGTTGATGAAGACGAGCAACTCCAAGCACCCCAAGTGTGGTGGCTCCGAAGTACTACACACATCCGGTACAGGAGACGTCTCCCGGGCTCTGATCTAGCCTAGCAGTGGAAGAATTAGATGGCGGACCAAATATCACACGACGGTGGTGTAAAGGTGGATAACTCAAAACCCTAGAGGTCCTCTCCAATGTTACGTAGAAGTCCTCAATGGAAATGAGAGAAAGAGAATGAGAGAATGGTATCATCCCAAGGGGAGGGGGAGAAGTTTCGATGGATGCTTGGCTTACCGCACATGATAATAAAGGATTGTGAGGGGAGGAGTGGAGGATTAGCCTTATTTTGGAGGCGAGGAATAAAACTTAGTTTACGATGAAAGGGTCGTACGCACATTGATGTTGATGTGGGGGAGGAAGACGGTTTCAAATGGAGGCTTACGGGGATCTATGGTGAACCGAGACATGATAAGAGGGAGGAAATGTGGAGGCTGTTGCGAACTCTTCATCATCAATAAGATTTGCCGTGGACGTGTATCGGCGATTTTAATGAAATAATGTTTAGTTTTGAAAAACAAGGTGCTGCTCTAAGGCCCTAGTCACAAATGGATAAGTTTCGCAATGTTTTAGAGTTTTGTAATCTGCAAGATTTGGGCTTTGAAGGTGACATATTCACCTGGAGATATAATAAATTTCGTATTAATAGCTATATTCGTGAAAGGTTAGACCGCGTTGTTGCCACACCAACATGGCGAGCACGCTTTCCAGGTTTTAAGGTGATCAACGGAGATCCTGAACATTCTGATCATAGGCCGGTCTTAGTATTGCTTGAGGGGGTTACACGTCCAGCTACAATAAACAATGGGGGTCTAAATAAACGTTTTGAAGCTAGATGGTTAACTGAAGAAGGGTGTGAGGACATAATAAAAAAATGCTTGGGACGTGGCTGGTATAAGAGGTGAGGCAGGCGTCATGGGAAAGTTACGGATGGTCTCACGTGAGTTACATAGCTGGATCCGAGACGTGATCGGTGATCTGCAAAAATGCATAAAGTTTTTAAAGTCTGAATTAGAGGAATGCCGCAAAGGAGTGCTCAACGATGCATCACTGAATAAAGAGCAAGTTCTACGGTATAGGCTTGAGAAACTTGAGGACCAATGGGAGACACACTAGAAGCAGCGTGCACATGTTAACTGGCTGCAAAATGGTGATCGCAACACGTCATATTTTCACTCAGTTGCTTCGGAAAGGAAAAAACACAATACTATAAAAAAGTTGAGGCGAGAAGATGGTGTGGTGGTGGAAGGGGAGGAGGGTTTGCAGGCCCTCGTAACTAACTATTTCTCTAGCTTGTTTACCCCCATGGCAGGTACAAATCCGACACAGGTGCTCGCAAACATTCAACCTCGTGTCACTGACCAAATGAATGAACATCTAATGGCGGACTACAGTAAAGAGGAAGTGAGGAAGGCCCTTGATAGTACAGGGGACCTTAAAGCACCGGGAGCGGATGGGATGCCGGCGATTTTCTACAAGAAGCTCTGGGGGACGGTTGGTGACATGGTGGTACACGAGGTTCTAAATGTGTTGCAAGGCGGCAGTATACCGGAGGGATGGAACGAAACAATCGTGGTGCTTATCCCGAAGGTGCAGAACCCTGAAAGTTTGAAGGATCTTCGCCTATTAGCCTTTGCAATGTTGTTTACAAGCTGGTGTCCAAGGTGCTTACCAATCGCCTGAAGTGTATTCTTGATGAGCTCATTTCCCCAAACCAAAGTACTTTTGTACCTGGAAGAATCATCTCGGATAATACCATCATAGCATATGAAATGTCACATTCTATGAGGAGGCGGAGGTCCGGGAAGAAATGTTACATGGCGGTGAAGCTAGATATGAGCAAGGCGTATGACCGGGTGGAATGGTCGTTCCTTGAGGCTACTATGTTGAGATTGGGTATTTGTGCACCATATGTGGAGAATGTGATGAAGTGTGTTCGCTCTGTCTCTTACAGATTTAAAGTGAATGGTAACATAACTGGTACAGTCATTCCGGGGAGGGGGTTGAGACAAGGCAATCCCATATCCATACCTCTTCTTATTGTGTGCTGAAGGTTTGCGCTCATTCATGATGCTGAAGAGAGGGAGAAGATTCAAGGTATAAGGCTCACTGCCGGAGCCCCAAGCGTAAACCACCTCTTGTTCGCTGATGACTCGTTACTCCTGGTGGAGCCTATGATGGAGAGTGCAGCTGAAATTAATAACATCCTCCGAAATTATGAGGAAGCTTCTGGAAAAATGATTAATAGAGATAAATCGTCTATTCTGTTCAGTGCCAACACACCAAGAAGGAAGAAAGAATCGGTTATGGGAGTCTTGGGTCTGCGAGTTGAGGCACAAGGAGGAAAATACCTTGGTTTACCAACCTATATTGGTAGGGAAAGATCTAGGGCCTTTGCATACATAAAAGAGAAGATTTTGAACAGAATAAGGGGTTGGAAAGAGAGGTTCCTTTCTAAGGCTGGCAAAGAGATTCTGATTAAGGCTGTGACTCAATCGATCCCAACATATGCAATGGCCTGTTTCGATCTCACGAAGACTCTCTGCGATGATATCACACAAATGGTTTGTCGCTTTTGGTGGTCGCAACAGGAGAACGAGCATCGAGCACACTGGATTGGTTGGGAGAAAATGATGCGTCCAAAAGAGGAGGGAGGACTCAGATTCAGAGATTTGTACTCATTCAACATAGCAATGCTTGCACGCCAAGGATGGAGACTGTTGCAGGCACCAAACTCTTTGTGTAGCAGAGTACTAAGCGCAAAATACTTCAGTGACGGAAATCTCCTTAATGCGAAACCGGTGGCAGGAATGAGCTATGTGTGGCGCAGCTTACTTAAAGGACTGGATGTCCTAAAGCAGGGAACCATTTGGAGGATCGGGGATGGCAGCAATGTCCGAATCTGGGACAACCCGTGAGTACCAAACGGCGATACAAGGAGGCCAAGTAACCGACAAGGAAATCAGGTCCTTACGAAAGTTTCAGAACTTATCGATCCAACTAATTGCACCTGGGATGAGGCTCTGGTACGGCATACGTTTTTTGAGTCTGACGCAAATATAATTCTTAGAATGCCCATTTTTGAACACGAGGAGGATCATCTTGCCTGGCACTATGACGCCAAGGGATGTTTCTCTGTAAAATCTGCGTACCACGTACATGCTATTTCAGTTAGCGATGAGAGACGAGCTGGTACCTCTGATGGTTGTCGTGGTAGCAATTGGAGAAGAAGCATTTGGCGCCAAGTGTGGAGCTTGGAGTGTCCGGCCAAGGTGCACCATTTCCTGTGGAGGCTAGGCCATGATAGCTTACCTACACGAATGAATGTCGAGAGGAAACGGGTCGAATTGGATACGAGATGCCCTCTGTGCAACACTTTATTTGAGGACGCTGGTCACTTGTTTCTCAGATGCCATGAAGCTAAAGAAAGTGTGGAGACTTCTCCTCCCTGAGCAAATTCGAGTGATGTTATTTCAGTGCACATCAAGCATGGAGTTTCTAAAGGAAATACTGAATCTTCCTTATGAGAGGAAAATGAGTTTGATGGCCTTGCTTTGGTGTTGGTGGAAGGAGAGAATTAAAGCTAATCATGGTGAGCGAAGAATGCCCCTAGAGAAACTACGATTCACAGTTTGCAAGCATACTGCTGAATGGTCTGAGTTTTTTAAGAAGCACCCAGTTAAAAGACAACAAAGGTCAGCACATTGGCAAACACCTCCGCTTGAATGGATCAAGATCAACCTGGATGGTGCTTTCCAAACAGGAACAGGGAAGGGTGGCTGGGGCTGCATAGCTCGTGGCCATGACAGCAATCCAATTTTTGCTGGTGCTGGGGCGATCGCAAATGCTGGAGAAGCTTTGGCTACTGAAGCTCATGCTCTGCTCCAGTCCATCTCCATCGCAGAACAACTGGATATTGGTCGCCCTATGTTTGTTACAGATTGCCAAGTTCTAAAACAAGCTGTCACATCCACAAGTTATGATGCAGCGCCTTTTGCGAGAAACAGTTGTGGTTCATGTCACTTCAACAATTAACATGTATGTATTCCTGAAACAAAGCAGCTGATTTTTGACCCTCTTAGGATATACAACTGAATTTGCTTTTGAATATATAAGCATACTCGAGAATACATGAGATGCTTGTGTAAATTGATACATGTTGTACGTTGTTTTTACAATTTCTACACGAGTTAACAAAATTTTTAGTGCCCTTAAATTGGAGCATGCTCTATGATAAATGAACGAGCGGGTTTTATCGACTAAGTGGATCAAAAAAATATCATAACTTCTATTTTTTATTTTGATGTACGAAATTTATCAAATTTGATTACATATTAAATCTTGTTTTTTTGTAAAGATCCGTGGCAACTAGGTTCTTTTAAATTTTATTAAACCAGTGAATAATTTAGAATATATATCAAGTGTAACTCCTGCATAGAATTCATATATATGTAATCTGGTTGTCTATATTGACTAAATTAATCATTTAAAAATTCAGCCAGTGTTGAATACAAAGTTATGCCGTAATCTAGTTATCTATATTGACGAAATTAATCATTTAAAAATCCAGCCACTTATAAGTGTTGAATACAAAGTGGTGCCTTTGATTCGAGGTCTGCAATCCAAATAGTTGAAAGCATCGATTTTGAGCCAGTCAAACAAGGTTACCGTGTGATCTTCATAAGTTAGCTTGTTTTGTTTAGATTCATTTTTTATCTTAATTATGTAACATGCAAGTTTCTTGTGGTACTGAACTTGATCTATTACTCGATGTATTTTTTTAAGTTTGCTCGATGTACTTTTGGTACCCATATGTTGTTTATGAGATTTAATATGAAATAAGAGCCCGGTTCTTATGTCTAATGTCAGATATCTCAGTTTCACACATGTTTAACACATAATAACATATTTATCTATCGATTAAAACACTCAACCTCACACATGCTCATATATTTAATTTATAGTAACATAAACAAAACAAATGTGTTCCCAGCAGTGAATACAACACACCTACCATACTCTGACAAATGGACCGTAAACGCATGGCGAAACGTCGCATATCCACCTAGGATATAGTTCATCTTGTTAAATTTGAACCTCCATGACTTAAGCTACTTAATTGTGTGCTCGTGCATGGGTATCTTGTACTCCTTGTTTGTGAAAAAAAACGTGAGTGAACGTTTGGTACACATGGCACGAGTGATCCTGGTTAACAAAAATAAAATAAAAATCATTTTATGAATTTTAAATTTTTTTGAAAAAAATCCGGATGTAGATAATGATTTATCCTATCAACGTGTAAAATATCATTTTAAAATACTTTATATATGAGCTACACAAAAAGAAAAAATGTAGATCTGAGTATATATAGTTTTACATCTCTAAATTTTATCAGATTTTGTTATTTTTGTGTAGTCCACAATGTGAAAATTGGGTTACAATTTTTCATGCTTATAGGATACAACATTAATTCTGTCAAGAATTTATTTTTATTTTTTCGAAAATAATAAATATGTTTTTTGAATTTGCCAAAAACACTTTCCGCTTTTGAGTGGTATAGAAAAAAAATTGGGTAAAGGCGTGTGCTCCCATGTGCTGAACTGACGTACTTGTCCTGCGCGGTACACGCTGAGCACAGTAGACGACACACGGGGTGAACGCGACGCGACGGTCCACGCGAGGCCAAACGTGGGGAGGCCAGACCGTGTCCACGAGTTACGCCCGTCGGGCCCACCCGGCAGTGACACCAGCGTGGCGCTTATCCTGGGTCCAGCTAGGCGCTCGCCCGCACCACCAACACCAACCAAGCACCAAACTTCGTGAGATACTCCGCCGCCGGCGACGGCCGCCCGCCCGTCCCCGCATGCCGATCTCCGCCGGCATCCGCGCGCCGCCGCACGGGGCATCCTTATCCGTGCCCGGGAGGAGGTTCCGTCTCCATCCACCGGCCTCCGTAGCGGCGGGCGGCGTCCGGCGCAGGCGGCTCGGGGTGCTGGTCGCGGCGGCCTCTTCGGCGGCGTCGCCCGACGAGCTCCACGCGCGCGGGAGGCATCTCCACGGCTTTCCCGAGGTGAACGCGGATGCTCCTCCGTGGAGCGTGTGTCTATTCGTCCGTTCTTTTGTCGATTATTAAAAATCTTCAATTATGTATTCAACATAAATTTACCAAAAACATGTGGATAGCAGCTGAAATCAAATTCTGAGCATCTGACCGATCACCTTTAGATTGAGATGTGTCCAGACAAATGTAAGGAAGTCATTTAGCTTTCACCGTGAAGAATAGATTCTTGTGTTCTTCCACTGGAGAACTTATCTAGATAGACCTGTCAGCTTTTAATCCTACCGACTTGTGTTTATTTCCACTGTTCATTAGCATGACGCTATTGTATTGATTGCAGGAATCTTCACTATGGAACCTGATAAAAGATGTAGAGCCTCTGGATCTAAGTGTAGTCCAGAGAGATGTTCCTCCTGAAACTGTGGATGCAATGAAGAGGACTGTTTCAGGCATGCTGGGCCTGCTTCCGTCGGATCAGTTCAGTGTTGTCGTGGAGGCCCTCTGGGATCCCTTCTTCAAGTTGGTGATATCTTCAATAATGACAGGGTATGCTTTTCTCCCGAATCGTACCTTTTTTACAGTTGAATTTGATCTGGCTGGTCAAAAGAAGTCACATTTTGGCATGGTCACCTTTTGCAAATGTGTGCATATACAAGTAGGAAACGACTTGATGTTGTACATAGCTCAACTAATTATGTGAGGTGGACTGGAGAAGCATGTCATTAGTTGTAGGCTGGTAGCCTTCTGTAGCATTGATTTTATATCTATGCGTAGGAAATCGAAACTCAATGTCACTGCTCACTGTTATTTGCACAGTTGTCAGGACAGTTTGCTGCACTTTGATTCACATATGTGACATGTGAAAGCATGCTTTGAGGCTGTGAAGTGCGAGCTATGAGATGTGAATCTTCTTGCATGATTTCTCTGCCTACGTGATTTAATGTTGGTACAACTTTTGTCTTGTCTGCTTAGACATTGGTCACCTATAACGTGCAAATCTTGCTTGAATTCTTCCATTCTCTTCCATTTGCTATGGAAAGGCTTCATTTTTTTTCTTCATAATTCTATAAACCACAGGTGAAATAAGTTGTGAGCTAAACTTGATTCTTCAGATTTCAGCCGGAAACACTGATCTTTATGGCACTCAATTTCTTATAGTGACATTGAACGCTTTGTTTTGTTCACTTTTACCATTACGGAAAATCTGAACCAGCTCCTGCCTCCTGGTTGTTTTAGCCTGCTTGTATGTGCATTTGGTTAGCATTGTCTACTCACAGACATGAACACATGATAACCATGCTTGAGTGTACCAGGATTATTATTACTCAAAACTACTCTGTTTCTGTTTCAGGTACACTCTGTGTAATGCTGAATACAGGCTCTCTCTTGAAAGAACCCTAGAGTTGTCTGATGATGAAATCGAATTAAAGGAAAGATACAACACTGAATATAGTCACGGTGACCTTGATCTGGGAGGACCTATGGCTGTTTTGAGATTGTCAGAAGATGATGAATTGACCAATGAATCAGAAAAGAGGGATGAAAATATATTGCCAGAAAAGTTCGGTGGACTAGAGAACTTAAACGCTCAAGCAAAAGAACATATTCTCCAATTGCAGTCTCGGTTGGATTCCATGGAGAAGGTAACATGTATGATCTATCTCATACCTGATTTTGCAATCCCCGATGGTTATTACTCCATCCTTTTCACTATATTTCTCCCAAGCATTGGGATGTTCTGTTTCGAAAGGCCTGTCCATTGGGGAACTCAAAAGTGTAGTTATTGTGTTGATTCCACTCTATACCCCTATTGATTTAATTTTGGAATGGTTAACTGTTTGTGTTGTGTTATCTAATAGGAATAAGTATGGTAATTTCTCAGCATTAGTGCTTCCTTACTCTGTGTGTGTGGCGGCCTGACCGGCTGAGGATAGATATGGTGAAACAGAGGGAGTAATAGACTTCTCACTGTTAAATGGCTGTTCTATTTTCCTGCATATTGTCTATCAAAGTTCACAGACCTACTATGCCAGAGCCATGGGGCATTTTTTTATGGGCAGTGCTAGGCGTCCCCCGGGGGATCAAACCCCCCGATCCCCCCGGGTGGAGAGACCAACATGTGTCTCTCAGCATGGTCAACGAGGAAGGAAATATCCCGACCCTGTGCAACTCACCTTCTCTCTCCCATGTCCTGGCCCGTGCACCTCTCCTCTCTCCCCACGAAGGAAAAACCAGGACACCTGTCCTGTCGCCTCTCGCTCTCCCAACTGTCGTCGGAGACATCGCCGTTGCCGGAGAAGACGCCGTCGCCAAAGAGGCCGCTAGCCCCTTGTAGCAAATACAACCGCCTGATGTAGCAGCGTCGCCCCGCCTCTGTAGCAGCGCCGGCGGTCCATTGTAGCTAGGCTGCGGCGCCTCTGTAGCAGCGCCGGCCGCCTATTGTAGCAGCGCCGCCACGTATCTGTAGCAGGGCCACCGCGGGTTTGTAGCAGAGGCGGCCGCTGCGGGTTAGTAGCAGTTCCGGTGGCCAGTTGTAGCAAGGCCGGCGACAGGTTGTAGCAATTCCGGCGGCCGGTTGTAGCAACTCCGGTGCCACTGGCTGTAGCAAGGCCGACGGCCGGTTGTAGCAACGGTGGCAATCAATTGTAGCATGGCCTGCCACCCAAGGTAGCACCGCCAGAGCCACTCGTAGAAACACCTTAGATGGAGCTCGAGAGCCACAGAAGTGGAACCCCGACAGCAGCGCAGGCCTGCCCCTCGCAGCCCGCCGGTTTCCCTCACGTCGTGGTCGCAGTAGCCATCGTCATCGCACCAACACGTAGTCCTCGTACGCCTCCAGCCGCTCGGAGCTTCTGCGCCTAGTCCTCGCATCACGGCGGCCGCCAACTTGCAACGACGGGGCCGAGAGCTAGCAGCAGCAGCGCGCCTTGCTGTGGCGGAGGGAAGCCATGGCGCGTGGTCGTATTGTGGAAGAAGAACGGTGGGAGAAGGGCGGTGGCCACGCAAGGTGGGAGAAGAGGGAATAATTTCGGTGGAGAAGATAAGGTCGAGATATTTTGGGAGGATTCGGCAGGATGGGGCCCACACACGAGCGCTATGTTCATGCGAGAGCCGCGATGCCTTCGAGAGGAACCGGACGCCGAGCGACACAAGAGGACGGGATGAAAACGTTTCATCCCCCGAATGATACATATCGTTTTCCTTTTTTTATTTTATCAAATCATCTTTTTTGTGTCAAGAATGTCTACCTTGTGCAAGATAAGCTAGTTTCTGTAACTCCAGAGGTCATATTACTTTCTTTAGCGAACAATTAGTCCCATTTCCATTTTTATTATCTTCCTGACTTAATCTTTCACTTGTTGGCCATTGCTGGAAATTTAATTCGATGCCCATTCTATTTTCAATCTTTCAGGAGCTACATGAACTCAAAAGGAAAAATTATTCCCTGCAAATGCAAGAATTCTCTGGAGAAGACAAAAATGAGTTATTGAACTACTTGAGATCGTTATCACCTGACATGGTTTGTTCTGTCTCTGACCTTTTCGTCCAGCAGTAATCTGTTTCATCTTGCTTCTACATATCTATTAAGTGCTTTTCATGGGCACTTAGTTGAACAAATCAATAACATCCCATGAAACTAGGTTAGCTTCTCATGATCCGTGGGTACCCCTATTCCGTGTCTGATTTGAGCTACTGACTATTTTTACAGGTTATGGAACTCTCGGAACCTTCCTGCCCCGGTGTGCAAGAAGCTATTCATTCCGTGGTACATGGTCTTCTAGCAACTCTCTCCCCCAAGATGCATGCAAAGCCCCCTCCACCATCAGAGAACATGGCTGGTGGAACCCTAAATTATGGAAATGGGGATGATGACCGTGCTGAGCTCGTGGAGGACGTGTCGCTCCCATTTCAGCCCCTCATATCTATTCCACGGGATCATCTTGCACGTCTACTTTTTTGGTAATACGAATGGATCGATATATTTCTTTTACTCTATTGCCAATTCACCACTTGTTGAATGCTGAACTTCGATCATCCATGCCCTCCAATCGATGTTCAGGTGTATGCTGATGGGCCACTACATCCGAGGCCTCGAGCGCCGGTCAGAGCTTTCGCAGCTCCTGGCAGTGTCTAGAGACGTGAGGTCGTGACTTCCTGGTGACGACGGCCATGCTTGGAATTATGAAGCTTCTGATGGTTGGTTGTCCTGAGAGAACGGGAATGTAATGGCTGATCCGTGTCATCTGTGGCACAGGAAAGAGAAGGTCCGCGAACCAGGGTATCTGAGCTCCTGTTCGCTATTGCCACATACTACCTCGAAACAGCTGAGCTGCCTGCGGACTGGCAGGTAGCACATGTGAAGTTTCAGGGTATTATTTCTTTTCGCTTCCTCGTGCTGTGCATATGTTCTGGTAGTTTGGACTGTTGATCAGTAGTGATCCCCTCTGTGACCCTTTTGTTATTTGTGAAATTTGGTTATCTATAATTTTGTGATTGTATCATACTCCTGTATATAGTTGAGTCAGATTGATCAAAGGCCCTTATTAGTAGTCCGTGTCTTGCAACATGAAGCGCGTTCCCACTTAGGGTAAAAATGGTACTCCCTCAGGTACATATTAATGTTCTCAACTTTGTCTAAATTTGAATGAATCTAGTCTAAATCTTTAACTAGGTATATCCGAATCTAGATAAAGTTGAGAACAGTAATATGGGCCGGAGGTAGTACGGATTATTTCTGGCCGATTATCCGACCGTAAGGCTCGCTCACTGACTGATTGTCCGACCCAAGGCTCATGGAAGTCAAATACGGATTTGTTGGATGCTCATGAAAGGCAAATACGAATTTGTTGGATGCTCATGGAAGACATATACGAATTTGGTTGGATAATTGTTGGATACTGATCCAACCTGTTCTACCGATGACTACATCTACCCTGCTAAGTCCTCCAAGTGGACCAGTGACCCGTCCTGCTACTTCCTCCGTTCATAATTACCTCGCGTTCTAGGTTTAGTCAAAGTTAAACTTTAAAACTTTGACCAACAATATAAGGAAAAACTTCAATTCCAATGCATATAATATAAAAATATAGTTTATGACAATTTTAATAGAATAATTTTTTCATTATTAATATTGATATTTTTTCCTAAATATATGGTCAAAAGTTTACAAATTTTGACTTTGACTAAAACTAGGATGAGAGGTAATTGTGAATGAAGGGAGTATTTCATACAAACACGATTTGTATTCTTAGGTAGGAATCACAAGATCTGGGCCAAGGTACCAAAGAAGATGGACAATATGAGCATGTACATGTAGCCGAAGAATCAACAACTCTTGTGCTGAAATTTCCGGTCCCACCGGAGTCTCCGGCTACCTCACACCGGTGTTTCTGGCCCTGGTCTTCCAGGCTTGCGAAGGCACTAGTGACACCTTGCAGATGCCTAGATCGTCCAGGAAACTCTGAATCTGCAACGCCTGATCGGAGTCTTCGTGATGGCACTAGTGACACCTTGCAGATGCCCATATCGGAGCCCACTCGAAGTCCCGCAAACTCCGAATCTGCAACGCCTGACCAGAGTCTTCGCCGCACACGCCCGAGAGTCTCTGTCGCACACGCACATGGATCTACACCCCAGTGGGAGTCTCCGTCGAGTACACACCGGAGTCTCCGCCCCAAGTGATTCCAGATTGCCTAAGCATGTTGGGCCTTAGCCCATGTAATGCCTAGTTCGTCTAGAATTCCCGTTTTATACATAAACTATCCCTGTTTAAGTGGCTGGCCTATATATAGCATCCACCCTCTATTAAAAATCCTAGACATAAATAATAGACTAGAAAACCCTAAGATTGGATCTTTTTTAGTTGTGTCTCATTTCCCTTTCTAAGGGATCCCATATTATCACAAACCTTTTTGGATTTTACCTATGGTGTTCAAGTTGTACAAGGTCTTCATCTTGTGTGTCACGAGTTGAAGTTGTCAAGACCTTCACCGAAGTGTTCTTACTCTGCGTTTGTGATTGAGGAAATTCTTTGTCCGATACCGATCCCCTTTAGGATGTATTGGGCCGATAGCCTTCGAAGTGAGCCAATTGCTTGTATATGTGCCGTGTTTGCATGTGTTCTTCGTGTGGCGTGAGGTTGTCTTCGCCTTCTTCCCCTTTTATCCCATGATTTCCACGACTCCCCTCGAGAAACCGTTAAAGATCGGGCAATCCTAGTGGTTAACCAACAACATATTGGTATCAAGAACCTAAAGTTTCTCACAGGTTTCTTCTCAGTTTGGTATTTCACCATAAATTTTAAAAAATCCAAAAAATAGCCCAAATTTTTCTTCGTATCGATCTCTTGATTGGGTGTCTTTCTAGTGGTTTTAATCCATGGAATACTTGTCTTGGGACTTGGTCCAGTTTTTGTGCATTTTCTAAGCCCAATTTAGCCGATTTCCCACGGATTTGAGGCTTGGAGTCCAAGATTTCTGCCTAAAAGGATGAATAACTCGCGTGACCCCAAGCCTAGAGTATTCGACACAAACACACTAGAATCCCTAGTCGGACCGGAATCTCCGGCCAACAGCAACAGCAGCCTCCAGCCTACATCCATGTTTTTCCTCTTTTCTGTTTTGGTTAACCTTTTTTTGTTGTTTGTGTTTCGTGTGTCTGTCATAACCTAACAGCAAGCTTCCGCAACTCCATCCGCGCTCTTTGACACCACGGAACTCAAGCTATCCCCCAACCGACCGCAAGTCAATCATCATCAAGATATCAAAAGTATAACTTGCGTCACCTTGTTAACCTAAATTTTTGTTTTGTGTGCTACCTATCCTATCGAGAGTAGATTATTTTCAAAATGTGTTTTCCAAAGCATTGTGTACTTATCCTTGGATAATGATAGTGTGTAAGAAATAACAAAAATTGACTTAGTAGCATAAAGGGAGAGCAAAATTAAAAAATAGAAAAAATTCTCTCAATACAAAGAAGAGTCTCGGAGCTTGCAAGCAAGAGAAAAGAGCGACCCAATAAAGTGCACAAATATGGTGCTTTTACTCTTTTGGAAAAAAGCTATGGTCTCTCCTTATGTTAGCATGACACCGAGCTTAGTCTTGTGAGGAAATTTTGTTCCTCATTTCCCATAGTCATGCTAACCCTATTTATCTCACATGTGTATTTTAGTTAAAGGTTTCCGGCATTTTTGTGGCCTTTTTCTTCGAGTTCTGTTCATTTGTATTTTCTCCACTTGTTACAATAACCTTGTATTTTGATCTTTTCGTTTGGTATCCCACTTTTCTAACCCATCCACCGTAAGCCTTTTTGAGTGTGTGAGTGTGTAGCTTTTATTTTGAGTTTTTCCTTCTCATTTCACTTTTAGGGTCTTTTGCTCTCAAGTGCGGTTACTCGTTCAATACAATCTCTTCAAGTTAAGGTGAAAGGACTACCTCTCCCTTCATATTACATTTCCATATACAACACTTGTTTTGGCTCATGATGGCTAGGAGTGGAGAAAATATTGAAGCTCATGTGGGAGGTGATGGCCCATACATGACTCGAAATAGTCATTTCATAGTGGAACAACCTTCAAGCAACGGTTCGACAACATTGAGATGTGTCTTGATTAACAATTTGAAGAAGTTCGTGTCGAGTAGAAGAACATGGGAAGCTGCATGGACGACTTTGGACAGCATATGCATGCTATGCACCATAAATGTGGGCATCAATTCGAGGTCCTCCAACAATCTATTGAGAACTTTGCTACTCTACCTCGGCATCACTCAAGTGCTTCGAATTACACACAACATTATCCATGTCGCTAAGAACAACATGCAAGTTATTCAAGGAGACATGACATCCCTCTTGAAGGACAAGAAAGATCTTAGCAACATATATCGTCTCCAAGGCGTGTGGCAACCTCAATCTATGATGGTGGCTCGTCTTCATCAAGGTCCAACTCAAGGCATGATGAACCACATTGCCATGCAAGGGCACTCATTATTCGAGATGAACCACCTCGTGAAGAACAACAAGTGGAACCACGAGATCGACATCGATAAAATCATCAACCTCAAGACCTTCACTCGACTACAAGCGATGAGTCCAATGTGGAAGATTGCGAACACCATTGACATGAAGACCCTCCAAGACACAATCATCGATAAGAAAAATCACCGACAAAACAATGTTGATGATGAGGAGCAACGACCACGAGGAAACCATGAGCATCATCATTGCCATGAATAACAAAATGTTCCACAAAGAAACGAAGAGCAACCTCAACCCCATCAATAACCTAGGCGTGAGGCTCAAGGATCACCACCACGCCAAGAGGATCAAGAACCTCAACCACGCCGTGGGGCCCAAGAACCTCCACCTGGACAAGAGTCACGAGCACCTCAACCTTAATGGGTGACACAAATACCAAAACAATTGCGTGAATCTTCGACTCCACCACCTAGGCAATGAGCCAATCAAAACCAACAACCACAAGCACGTTAAGGTGATTGATACCTGAATGATGACCTACATGATAGCTCTGACAATGGGTCTAACCACCACCAATGACATCATCCTCAATTGCATACCACCATCGTTGCAATCACCAACAAGATGAAGAAATTTTTGGCAAGCTCAAATTCACAATGTCCAAGTTTCAAGGCTCGATTGATCTAGAAGGATACCTCTCATGGTCACTCAAAGTTGACAATATTTTCCGGATTCACAACTATATACAAGAGAAGATGGTGGCCATGGCATCCCTAGAATTTTATGACTGTGCAAATATTTGGTGGGAACAAATCCAAAATGCTTGCCAAGAGAGAAGAAGACCTCCTATCAAATACTTGGCAAGCAATGAAGGAACATATGCACTCTTTCTTTGTCCCTACGCATTACACAAGAGACCTCTTTAATAATCTTCAAAAGCTCAACTAAGGGACAAAGAGTGTGGAAGAGTACTTCAAAGAGATGGAACTTCAGATGATAAGATCCAATATCGAAGAAAGAGACTAGAAACCATGGCATGCTTCTTGTCTGGTTTGAATCATCCAATCAAGCGCATTACGGAGTTCCAACCCTACACCAACTTGGTATAACTTATGCATAATGCAACCAAGGCTGAGCGTCAAGTTCAACATGATATCAACTATGCAAAGACAAAAGAATTATTTGCCAACAAAACCACTTTGACCACTCCTTATCCAAGTTTCAAAGGGTGTAACATCCCAGCATTAGGATCCAACGAAGGGTAGAAATAGGAATATAAGTTTGGGCATGCATGCATCTGTAAAATCTGGGTAAATTTTTCGCCAAACAAAACACTAAAGGGATTAGAGTTTCTTTCACTAACTAGAGGTAGTTATAGCTCTTGTTAGTGATTGCTATGAATTTTGACATGATCTTTAGGCAGTATTAAGAATTTGGGGAGCTTACTTGGAATTTAAATTTGAAATTCAAATCAAATTGAAAGTATTTAAATGTTTGGAGTTATTTATATTTAAGTGTTTCCAAAAATAAAACCTTATTAACCTTGCTTGATTTTAATAAAGAAATAGTAATCAACAATAAGATTTAATGACAAGGAAAAAGAACTAAATAAGAAATAATGCTTATTTCTCTATTTTTATAATGAGGTCACAAATGTTGACCAATACATCAAAGGTATAAGATTACACAGAACATAAATTTAACTTTATTAAACTTGTAATAACATCTTTACAAGATCCTTTATAAAAGAATTACAAAGAAGGTTACAAGTAGAACCTATACTAACTATCAATCCTACACTAATCTTGTGAGTCCAGATCTTATTCCTGCAAATAAGAAAAAACAACTAAGAAGGAAAATTAGGGATTAGTAAGGTAATTTTACTCTCAGTGTTGAACAGTGAAGTGCACTGTTCATGGTACATCATTGAGTACACAGAAGGGTAAGTTTCACCAACAGTGAAGTATCTGTTATTCTCAGTTAATAGCAAAAGTTACAGTAAAAGTCAAGTGGATAAACAAATAGGCTTCACTAGGCTGACAATTAGTAAACAGGTAAGAGTAACAACCAAGTTACTTGAGCTGATCCACATGCACAGCACACACACACACAGCTTAGTCGACTAACTGCATGGGGTGTGCTGTCAAGCTACCAGTAGAAGTACAAGGTACCACACAGAGCACCAGCCGAAGGGGAAATACAGAAGCTTAGTTCTTCTTCTCAGGCATACACTCCCAGCAATAGAACTTGCTGAAACCAGAGCCCATTTCTCCACCAAATTACTCAAATCAATCATCAGATCTCTACCTGATGGTAACATAAGGAGGGGGTGGAGCAGGTGGAAAGAGAGATCAAGCATCAAGTTACAGGAGCAGCACCAGGTGGTGCGGAGCTAGATCAAGCAACAAGCTACATCACAACATCAGCAATCAACAAGCAATCTGGTGAGTTCAAATAACATCACCACATGATCAGGTCATCATAGAATCATATGAGCATATGATTTGTTTTACCTAATCTTCTCAGAAAAACACCCAAATGGGGTGTAGATTCATTCCAGAAGCATTTAAATGAAAGCCAATGACAAATCCTTACAAATAAATCCAAGATCTCAGCCTTTGCATCATAGATCTTGGATGTATACTCAATTATCCATATTTATAAATAAACAACAGTCTTAGACCTAGATTCAGGGCACATATCCTATGGAGTAGCACCTCTGAAATCTTAGGATCTTAAGGATCAATATTTGACAGTGAGGAGATCAATCATTTTCTTAAAAGGATTCAAGAATCATTAGCTGATACCATGCATCAGAGCATATCTTTGAGGGACAGCTAGAAACAACTTAATATTTCCTAGCCATGCCTCAGACCAGCATCATAGGCTAATAGACTATAGCATATTAGGATAATAAAGCCAGAAGAAACTTTTCAGTCATTTAACCAGCCAAACTTGGAGACAGGTAGGATTTAGGCAATAGAAGTATGAACATTTGTGTACCATTCTAAAGAAGGTGTCACAAATGTAGCATATAAAACCAAGCCAATGCTTTACTGATATTGATCAGTTAACTTACAGAAAGATAACTAATCACTTTCCTGGAATAAATATTCAGGAATCATACTCATGGTTACATTTCTATACTCAGGGAAGCATAGGAGTATCATTCTCCCTCCAATGTAAAAGATCAACATAAACCAGTGTATAAAGATCAACTGAACACTACTGACAGAACCATTGTCAGTACTAGGATCATGAAACCACAGTGAAATCCACATCACTAGCATAAGGGGGTAAACATCCAGGGCAGTATAACCACTATAATCAGTCCTAATAGAATCATCATGCTCATGCCAGAGGGATGAACCCTAAGCTAACCATAAAAATCAATTAGGGATTTACCAATAAAGGCACACAGAGGGTATCGAGCAAGGCAGAGTGGAGCACATCAGAGGAGTAGCCAATCTTACTCAAGGGCCTCGCAAAAAGAACCGAAGAGGAAGCAAAGGTTGACCGACGGCGAAGTAGGAATGGTGGCACGGGGAGCACCCCGAAGGGGCGCTGCAACCCGCACCAACCGTGCGTTAGATCCACCGGAGAAGAGCTACGAACATAGTGAAGAACCGACGCACCATCGCTGATGCTCCAGAGCGGCAAACCCTAACCCTAGCCTAGGGTAGAGGTCAGCACGGCCAGGAGAAAGCATCAACCGCGGATCTGCTTGGACAAGATGAAGCAGCGTCATCGATTGAGTCACCCTGCACCGTGGCGGCGGCAATAGTGGCCGGATTTGGCCAGAATCGTGCGTGGCGGCGGCAGACGGAGGAGATGGTCATGTGCGCGAGAGAGTGAGAGAGGGGAGAAGAGTGTGCGTGCGGTGGGTACTGGGCATGTGGGCAGCCCAGTACCACACTAGTAAGTGTAACAAGGCCAGGTGGGCCATGGTTAAGTTGGGTCGGGCCAGCCCAGAGGGCCAGGCCCGTATCTTAATAGGATTATTTAAAAAGAGAGTAATTACAAATATACCCCGCAGATAAAAATAACTCTAGATAAATAAATAAAAATCTTAAAAATACAAATAATATATCTATAAATTCACAAAAATATTTTCTATTGAATAAAAATAATCAATAGAATTTTTGGCAATTAAAATTTAGGGTTAATAATAACCGGATGCTAATTACTTTTGGATTTTTCCAAAAATATGGGAAACACCTAAAATTGAATAAAATTCACTTTTAAGATCCTAAATGAATATACTATTGTAGAAAAATACTAATTTGTATTTTTGCAAAGTGAATTTAGTGTGAAGAAAATAAATCTTATTTCCTTAAAGGAATTTCATAACATATTTAAAGGAAACAAGTTCATAGAATGATATTTATCTTTTATCAATTAAATAAAATAGTAAGCTTTTACTAAAAGGGTAAAACATGCGGGGAAGCAAATAATAAATCATTGCATGACATTACTATGCATGGCATATTGCTTCTTTAAATATTGTCCTTATCGGGCAATAATGGTTCTTTGTAGAAACCGGAGCTCAAGGTCAGGTGGAAGCATCCGACTTCACTACCTTGCAGTCACAAGGCGAGTTCATAACTTGCTCATGTCCTTTGAAGAGTCTTTATCAAAGATATTGCAAATTGTGTGTTATCATCTATGATTTGGAAAAAGAAAATGATATCTTCTCTAATAAATAAGATGTAGTATCATCCTAAGTGATGATAAAGATCAGCAATGGAACTTAGGGTTCCAATTGCGTAAGTCATATAGGCTTAACAACCCATGACATTAGTGATTCTAGCATTGTATAATATGCGTTAACCATGAGATTTGGAATGGGACGGAGAAGTCAGTTGTAACTTCTTCCTTTCATATGGAGGCAAGATGACCTTATCGTGACGTTGGGATTCCTGGTATGGATCCAACATATGGGTGGGCACCCTTAGGCCCCATGATTTTGGTGTCTAGATTATTTATGAGTGGCTACCGGAGGTATAGTCGAGCCTTTTTATGGAGCTTACCAGGGGCATCACCACTTCATAGAGTCTTCGTGAACTCACCAGGGTTATAGATTGCCCTAGTTGGAGGCTTAACGGAGGTGTAGTCAGCCCCGGAGGATCGTGCAGACATATGGGGTCGCGGAGATGGCAGTGATTGGCTTGGATCACCTACTGGGCCCCACATCATGGAATTGTGGACGGGAAAGTACACCCGGTTGTGCAATAAGGAGTTGGTCTCTCATGGGTAAAGCAACGCACCTCTGCAGAGTGTAAGAATTATGACATGTTACTCCCTGTTCTGGGAAGGAGCTACGAACGCGGCAGGAAAGGAACTCCATGAAGTTCTGGTCAACCTGTGAAGGCTGATGGGCATAGTTTTTGATAATAAAATCAATCTTTGAAGAAAGGTTTACGAAAAATGCATAGTACCAAGGATGTATTGTCCGAGGTGGTAGATAGAGCATCAAACTTCCCACATTGCATATAATGAACTTGCTGGGTAACACTTTTACTCACTCTTTCCTTTGAACCCCTACTTAGACTCTGAGAATCCATAAGACACTTCAATGTACGTAGCTGATGGATAAGAGGATGTCTGCTACGAAGAACCCGACCTGTCCAGAGGAGTTGAAGGGGTGGACTACGAGATACGCTACAGAGTGGAGGGCAACGAGTCCGAGTAGTTGCCTTAGTTATTAGTGAACCAATTGAGCCGAGCAACAGGAACTATATAAAATAAGTTGTTGAGCTCAATTCGGAGTATGAGTTTAGTTTTTAATATCTTCCATGGAAACTACTTAAGTTTGGTTTGTACTTTCATAATATTTGAAGTGTGAGAACTCTCGGTTTGTAATAATAAAGTGTGTATGTTTGTAATATGGACCCGCAATGTTTCTGTTGTACCACTCTGAGTGGTGTGATATTTACGGAACGGTGTTCTGTGAGTGTCATATCAACGATGTTGGGGATATACTTTCCGGGTATCCTCACAGTTCCTCGCTGACCAGGGTGGCCCACTTCGGGTTAGAGCTTTGCTTCACGGGCAACCCAGTCAGAGAGAAGAGATGGAGTCCAATTCGGCTACGGGAAGGCCCAGAAGACTTACCGACGTAGGCCCATAGTGTTACTTGTAGTTCAAGATGTACTCTGTAACTGACTCTTAGTCGTAGCCGGATAGATCTTTCCTGTAAACCCTAGGCCGGATATCTATATAAGCCATCCTAGGGAGAGCCTTTAGGGCACCCTCAATAGTCTACAATCTCAACTCGCACAGGCGAACCCTTGTAACCCATATTCCGGCTCTGCCATATTACTGGATTGCTAGCAGGAGTAGGATCCGTCCAAAGCTGGCGGATTCGAACCTGGGTAAACTTGTGTACTCACCGTCCTGGAACACTATACGTATCACACCCCTCTCTTCCACACGCCTCGAGGACCCCCTCATGGCGTACTTGTCATCAATCCGACGACAGTTGGCGCCCACCGTGGGAAAGGTGAGCTTCGGATCTGTGTTCCGAGCAGAATCTACAAGAATCGGATCGGCGAGACCATCGCCGTCGGTCACATCCTCTACGCCAGCGACGTCCCTCTCATCGTTCTTGACGAGACCTGATTTTCGGCTAGGGAGGCTGTGACTGCTTACACCATCATGTCTTTTGGCGAGATCGATGTTTACATCGGTTTTGCTGAACCTGTCCCACCTACCCCAGCGGTGATGATAGAGGGATAATAAAATTCTAGGTCCGCTTTGTCCGCGGAGGCGACATAGTTCCAGATCTCCAAGACTCTCATAGTATCAGCTCTCAATCACATTTGACCGTGCTGATCATCCGCCTAAGCTACACAGGCAAGGAAAATACGCCTTAATCGTTAATCCACTTATTGACAGTTATGGTTTCTCCAAGAATCTCATGGACGGTGGCAACAGTATTAATATTCTGTATGTCGAGACGCTACGCCAGATGAAGATCTCGGAGACCCAGCTGAATCATAGCTCTGTAATTTTTCACGGAGTTGTCCGAGGAAGACAAGCTAATTCCCTGGGAGAAATCACTAGACGTTACCTTCGGAACTCCAAAGAACTATCAGACGGAGGCACTTTCCTTCGAAGTGGTCCCGTTCAAGAGCGCGTACCACGCTATATTCGGACGCCCGGCTTACTTGGATTTTATGGCTCGTCCGTGTTACATTTACAATATGATGAAAATTCCTGGTCCCAACGGCGTGATCACCATCAGGGGCGACCTGAAGAAAGCGTGAGAGTGCGAGGATGGAAATGTCGCCTTTGCTGAAGCCGTGCTGCATGCCCAGGAGTACCGGGAGATCAAGAAAAGCATAGATCCGTCTGAGATGCCCGCAACAAAGAAGGAGGTGACAAAGCCAAACCTAGAGTTCAAGTCATCGAAGGAGACGAAGAAGACGCCATTGAAGGATGATGACCCCTCCAAGGTGACCCAGATAGGCATAGGCCTAGATAGCGCATAGGAAAGTGCGCTCGTCAAGTTCCTCCAAGCAAATCAAGATATATTCGCATGGCAGCCATCTGATATGACCGGAGTACCTAGGGAACTTGCCGAGCACTCTTTAAATGTAAACCCGAATGCTAAACCCGTCAAACAGTCCCTACGACGTTTCGGCGATGAAAAGCGTAAGGCAATAGCTAAGGAACTAGCATGGCTCGAGTTAGCCAGATTCATAGAAGAGGTCATCCACACTGAGTGGTCGGCCAATCCTGGTCCCTAAAAAGGACACCACTGGTTTAAGGATGTGTGTTGATTATACTGCCTTGAACAAGGCTTGTCCCAAAGATCCGTTCGCTCTGCCTAGGATTGATCAAGTTATCGATTCTACGGCAGGCTCGGAACTCCTCTATGTTCTCGATGCATATTCCGGTTATCACCAAATCAGGATGAAGGAATCTGACAAAGTAAAAACTTCATTCATAACCCCCATCGGAACCTTCTATTTTGTTACGATGCCCTTTGGGCTAAAGAACGCAGGAGCTACGTACCAACGCACAATGCAGCGTTGCGTCCACGATCAAATCGGACACAATGTACATGCAGATGTGGATGATATTGCGGTGATGTCCAAAAAGAAGGAAGCATTGATTTCCGAGTTGGAGGAAACATTCGCCAATCTACGAAAATACAACATAATGCTTAATCCCAAGAAATGCTTCTTTGGAATCCCAGCCGGAAAATTGTTAGGTTTCATCGTCTCCCAAAGAGGCATAGAGGTGAACCGAGACAAAATCAAGGCTATACTCAATACTTCCAGGCCAACTCGCCTGAAGGACATACAAAGACTAACTGGTTGCATTGCTGCAGTCAGTCGGTTTGTAAGCCGGCTCGGTGAAAGAGCCGCACCATTATACAAACTCCTAAAAAGACCAAGGATTTTGTGTGGACCGATGAAGCTGAAGCTGCACTACAAGACCTGAAGAAAGTACTCTCATCTGCTCCTATCCTCGTTGCACCGGAACCGCACGGACCGATGTTGTTTTATCTTGCTGCGACAAACAAAGTCGTCAGTATCGTCATGGTAGTGGAGAGACCGGAGGAAAATCAGGAACACTTGGTGCAGTGTCTGACCTATTTTGTCAACGAGGTCCTAACAGAATCAAAACAGCGGTATTCGCACTATCAAAAGCTGGCTTACGGTGTTTTCCTAGCATCTCGTAAGCTACGACACTATTTCCAGGAGCATCCAATTACCGTGGTGAGCACAACTCCCATGAGAGATATAATCAACAACAGTGATGCCACAGGACGCGTCGCCAAATGGGGCATAGAGCTCTCAGCTTTCGATATTGAGTACAAACCTCGGACAACAATTAAATCCCAAATCCTTGCCGACTTTGTTGTTGATTTGACAGAGACGAAGGAGAATATGACCCTCCCTGAGTCGGAATATTGGACCCTATATTTTGATGGGTCTAAGGCTCGCGGAGGCTCGGGGGCTGGCGTGGTGCTCAAATCACCCCAAGGAGATAAACTTCTATACGTGTTGCAGATCCACTTCACAGCGACAAATAATATTGCTGAGTATGAAGCACTGCTGCATGGAATCCGGATTGCTAAGGATATCGACATCCGACGTTTGATGTGTTACGGAGATTCGGATCTTGATGCTCAGCAAGTGTCGGATATTTGTAATGCAAATAAACACATGGCAGCATATAAAGCTACCGTGGACGATCTATCTAAATCGTTCGAGGGGTTTGAGGTTCAAAACATCCCTCGAGCAGAAAATGAGGAAGCAGATGCATTATCTCGAATAGGCTCTACACAGAAAGAGGTCCCGGATGGCGCTTTTTTAGAGCAGCTCAAAGTTCCCTCAATAAAGGGAGTGGACGAGGAATATCCGACCAAATCCGACTCACCTTTGATAGCAGTTCTGGCTGTAATTCCTAGCTGGACTCAACCCTAGCTGGACTTTCTGGTAGATGGCAAATTACCTGAAGATGAGGTTCTGAGCCGGAAGATCGTCCGACGAGCAAAAACCTACATTGTGGTTAGTGGTGAGCTCTATAAGCAGAGTGTGTCTGGGGTTTTTCGGCGCTGCGTATCTCCGGAAGGAGTGGAAATATTAAGAGAAATCCACGAAGGCGAGTGTGGTCACCACGCTATAGCCAAATCTTTAGTGGCAAAAGCTTTCAGGCACGGTTTTTTCTAGCTTACAGCCAAGGCAGATGCCGAACGGCTGGTCAAGATGTGCAAGGCTGCCAAAAATACGCCAAATGGATTGAGGCTAAACCCGTCACTAGTTGTGATGGAGCAAGAGCCAAAAGATTTGTCGAGAATGTTATAATCTGGTATGGTTGTCCGCACAGTATTATCATGGACAACAGGAGTAATTTTTCTATGGGAGAATTGGCCGAATTCTGCAATGAATAAAATATCTGGCTTGACATTGCGTCAGTCGCACATCCACAAGCTAATGGAAAAGTTCAAAGAGCAAATGGTTGAATCCTACAAGGCCTAAAACCGAGACTCGAAGCACCACTACGACATGCTGCCGGGGCTTGGGCAGAGGAATTACCCTCTGTGATATGGAGTTTACGAACAACTCCGAACAGGTCAATCGGATACACACCTTTTTTCTTAGTCTATGGCGCAGAAGCAATTCTTCCTAGTGATTTGATTCACACTTTTCCTAGAGTGGCCGTGTATATCGAAGAAGATGCCGAGATTTCTCGACAAAATGATCTCGACTTAGTCGAAGAAATTCGCGTTGTTGCTGAAATGAGATCAACAGCCTATCAGCAGAAGTTACGCAAGTATCATAGCCAGAGAGTCAAAAACATGTCTTTCAACAAGGGCGATTTGGTTCTCCAGCTTGTGTAACAAAGAAAGCACAAACTTTCCCCGGTATGGGAAGGGCCCTTCCTGGTTAGTCGAGTATTACACAATGGTTCATACTACCTAACTGATATGAGGCCAGTCAAAGAGAGACCTGATACTAAGAAGAGAAAGAGAGCTGGAGGCAGTACAAATCTGGATGAATTAGACAAACCATGGAATATTGCTCAGCTACATCCCTTTTATTCTTAGTTTATCCTTCTTTGTAATCATATATATGTACATGTTCTGTGAGAAATAAAAGTTTTGGTTGCCTCAAGTGTTTTCTGAGAAGTTTTTACCATCTTATTTCCGAATGATCATGTCATAGTCGAAAATCCCAGAATACTTGAAAGTACTTTATGCTCATGTTGGTTCTGGTTTAGATTTCCGATTCTAAAAATCCTACCTTTGGGTATAACTCTAAAGTTTCTAGCCTATACTTTGGTTATTTGTCTGATTGCCGGATGCGGGCATTTTCCGAGTAGTGAATTGTTGGTACTAGAAGCCGGCTTTGTTTGCGAGTTTAAACTGGTTTTGCAATTGAGCTCCGTTGCTCGGCAAAGTTTCCGTGCAGAAAGTTTAGCCAGCTCACGAAAGGGACGAGGCAGAAAGCCAGATAAACAATAAGTATAGACGAAAAAGTATAAGTGCTTATGCAAACATTTCAGGCACACAAAAATTTAAAGTCAAAAGTGCTGAATATATTAAAAACTTGGCATTAGCAAAAGTATCATACTGCATATTTACAGACCCATAATGTTTCTCAGAATAATACATTTGTTTCTTGTAATCTATGATGCATGAGAGGAGGTAGGAGCTGCCGGCTCGCTGGACACATCAGCCGCACCCTGATAGCAATCCGAGATGTCCAAATCGGATATGGTTTGCCCATCCTCGGAAACTTTGTCTGCTTCTTCTGGAGGCGGAGGCGGTGAGTCCACGCAAGTGAAGAAGGGAGTGTCGTAGCTGGTTAAGTCAGCTACATGACACCCATATCCAGCGCAGGAGTCCATGATGGCCTTGATGTTTTGCTCCTATCCATCTTCATCCACAGTAGAGTACCCTCTGGTCACTTGCCAGATTTCCATGCTTCCATGGTGGCTCATGACCATGGTGAGAGCGTTTTGCGTTGCGGTCCGTGCGTAGGACATGTTCTAGTCTCGGACAAGTTGCGACATCTCCTTTGCCTTGTCCCGCACCTGAAAGTCGGACATGCTATGCATGTCCGAAACCTTGAGAGCTTCGCCAATATCCTCAATGGATTAGCGGAAGTCATGAAGCAAATCACTGACTTGGGTAAGCTGGTGGGTGCCGAGCTCGGTAGAGGAGGAGTCCGTCAAGTTCAGAGGACCTATACATATAACACAAAACGGTTAAATAAATCCGACATCGAAAGAGTCGAAGAATGTAGGCAAGTCAGAAAGATGGAAAACATACCGAAGATGGCGTCATCAACTTTGGTCTTCTGTTCTCGAAGACTCCGGAGTTCAGCCCGGAGCACCTCGGAAAGATCCTTCTCTCTGCAAAGCTCATTGTTGAGATATGAGATTTTCTGATCTTGAGCCGCAATCTTACGATCACGTTCATCAGTGGCCATGGAGGTGGATTCAAGAATTTGAGCGATGCTCTTCGCATGATCTGCCTTGAGCTTATCCAGCTCTTGGCGAAGTTCTTTATTCTCCACCACCAGGGTTTTAAGGTTCTCGGCCTCTTCGATCATAGCATAGGTTACCAGTGCTAAAAGTCAAAAAGAACAACAATTCAGCAAAAATTATTCGACTATGAAAACACAAGACAAGGTTTGAGTCTCGAAATGTTTACCTTCGGCCGCATCCTTGGAAACCTTTAGCTCAGCATTTTCAAGCCAGAGAGCTTTGATCTCTCTCCGCTTGTTGCAGATATTCTTCAACAAATCCTGGTTATATGAATTAACTTTCTGTAAGTCAGAATACCAATAGTCAGAAGTCTATTGAAGACTCGGGCTAATATTGTTACTAATATCAGCACGAGCCTTGGGGGCTACACTAGTTCATTCTTTAGCATCCTAAGGAAGCATAAACCCAGATTGTATATCCAACTTCATGCTTGGGGGCTAGAGGATATGATATAAAGTACAATAAAGAAAAACATGAGTTGGAATTCCAACTTACATGATGTTCATGTGTGAGCTTTCTCAGGCACATGTTCACCTTGGTGGTAACCTTCTCGGCGAGGGTGAGTGGAATAACCGGAGGTGGTGGAAGCACACCAGCTCTAAGTCCCTCGTCGTGAAGACGGACTTGTTCAAGAAGATCGAAGTACTTGATGTCCTCCGCTTCTTGTGCTTCTTCTTCGGTAGAGAGATTTCGGCTTTCCAAGCATTGCCAGGCCAGCCACTGGATTTCCTCCGCAGATTTCCGAGACATGCCAAATTTGGCAAGTCCCGGATTATTCAGGAGGTTCTCGGCGAAGGTCTCTGCCGAGGGATCATTACCCGAAGAGGGTTCACCCTTATCTAAACCTGAGCCACCCATGGTGGCATCAGTTTGCGACTCAAGGGTCGCTGGCCCCACTAAAGGAGTCGGATCTTCTGCGACAACCGGCGATGGAGTAATCACCGGCGTTGCAGAAGGTTGAGGAGCAGGAGTTGGAGGAGCCGTGGCAGGAGAAGACATAGTTATCTTCGTCTATCGTAGGGGCTTCGAAGAAGTTCCCTTCCCCTTGCCCTTGATGAGCTGCTTAGCTCTAGGAATGTAAAATAACGGAAAACATTACATGTCGGAAGAAATTACGAGTAAAGTACAAAGTCGGAAGTTGTGTTGAAAGTTACCTCTTCACAACTAGCACCTCCTTTGTGCCGACGGCCACTGTCGGAGCTTTGCGCTTCCTAGGCACAACGTCCGGCAGTGGGTCCAGTTCCTCCTCCTGAGAAAACTCTAGAGGATACCCCTCGATAGGATCCAGCTCCGACTCGGGGAGGTCGTCAAGCTAAAAAGAAGAAAATATCTCAGTATTACAAAATAACTTAAAAGGTGAAACACATAAAAGGGTTTATTGCTAAAGCTTACCGGAACTACAGGGTCTTCCGCTGTGTGCATGTCCAGAGACACGTCCGGAATCTTTCTCTCAATCTGCTCCTTAATCAGCAATTTAATCTGGCTTATGTAGTCCTGTGGCTTTAGGGCCTTGGTACTGATGCGGAGGGAGTCTTGTTTTGACACCGTGATGGAATGCATCAGTCGGTCGCTGTGGTACTAGAGAGGCTTGATCCGGCGTGCTACCCAGCACTAGACTAAGTCGGACCCTTTCAGGCCCTTGTGCTTCATCAGGTATTCAATCCGCCTCTTGGCGAGGATTAGATCGTCACTGAGAGCCGGAGGAGCCTCGTCCCAAGATGGAAGGGCCGTGGCGGCTCCATCGATTAAAGCCAGCAAAGCAGTAGCTTTGCCGGGAGCAGGAACATCCTTATGATAAAAGAAGGTGGCCGACCACTGTTTGACCGACTCACTAGCTAGAATACGAGGATAAACACGCTCGCGTCTAACTGAAAGGCTAATAGTGTGGGTAATATAAGGATTACTGGCAGTGATAGAGTTTCTCCGGACATGAAAGTAAAACCGGAACAAAGTGAGACTCGGCCTAATGCCGAGGTATTCCTCACACAACGCTGCGTAAGAGCTCATCTCTAAGATGAAGTTGGGAGGAAAATGGTGAACCTGAACGCCATAGTGATCAATCACCTCGAAAAAGAATTGTGAGGGAGGGAAAGACAAACCTCTGTCGAGGTGGGTGCCAAAGTGTACCCGCTCGTCGGCGTGCGGGTTTGGGGTGGTTTCGCCGAAACCTCTCCGCCAGTCGCCGGCGCGGAGGAGTCCTTCATTCTCCACGCCGCGGAGTTTCTCGTCGTCGAGGAGACATGAGATCCAAACCCCACGGTTGCCTTATTTCTCCGCCGTTGCCGCTGCGAAGCTAGCCAAGCCGGACGATGAAGAGGAAGCCATTTCTCCAGTGCGCCGATGACCTTGGATGGGCGGCGCTGGGAATCTGGGAGGCAGAAGAGCTCTGTGCGCGAGAGAGAAGTGGAGGAGAAGGAACGGCAAGGGAATAGGTGAAGATGAGGAAAAGAAATCCTCACCCCTTATAACCACCTAACCGTGCCAAGATTCGTGCAAACGGCACTATGTAAACGCCACGCGTCGTGGAAGGAACTGGGAAGGTCCCACATGATGATTACGTCGCCTCGATCTCCGCGTACGCATTGAAACGGCACCTCGATTCCGCAAACGGTGTACCCACCAACGGTCGTGCTGACAGGATGTTTGTCAGATGACGTGACTTGACCATGACCGGTGTCAGATGACGTCAGAGACCAAGTTCCGGCTTAGTTTGAATATCAAGCTGGAAAATCCGAGTAACATGTTGATAGGTCCAACTTATTTTTAAGACCCGGATCGTATTTTTTGTTTTGAAGTTTCAGGAATCCTTCAAGATTCTGCAAGCTGAAGATCAAGCTAGACGATGATGAATCCGACTCTAGATCTTGGAGACTTCCAGGGGCTGCTGTTGGGGATATACTTTCCAGGTATCCTCATAGTTCCTTGCTGACCAGGGTGGCCCACTTCAGGTTAGAGCTTTGCTTCACGGTCGGCCCAGTCAGAGAGAAGAGACGGAGTCCAATCCGGCTACGGGAAGGCCCAGAAGACTTACCGACTTAGGCCCGTAGTGTTACTTGTAGTTCAAGATGTACTTTGTAATCGACTCTTAGTTGTAACCGGATAGATCTCTCCTGTAAACCCTAGGCCGGATATCTATATAAGGCGTCCTAGGGAGAGCCTTTAGGTCACCCTCAATAGTCTACAATCTTAACTCGCACAGGCGAACCCTTGTAACCCATATTCCAGCTCTGCCGTACTATTGGATTGCTAGCAGGAGTAGGATCCGTCCAAAGCCGGCGGATTCGAACCTAGGTAAACTTGTGTGCTCACCGTCCCGGAACACCGTACGTCTCACACCCCTATCTTCCACACGCCTCGAGGACTCCCTCATGGCGTACTTGTCATCAATTCGACGACAAACGACTATAGTGTACTACACATGTAGTGGTATGCTGGGTCACCGCAAAGGGAATGCCTCAAGAAATGCAAATCCACCAATTGAGTCAATAGCTACACCAAGTCGACCTCCAACAAATGGCAAACCGACAACATCCACAAATAGCGCCTCCTCAAGTAGCCTAGTGGAATGTTATAAGTGTGGAGTAAAAGGACACAAGTCAATTGAGTGTAGAAACACCAAGATCATGTTCGTCAATGAGAATGGATATTACGAGTCCTTGAGTGAAGAAGAGTATGAAGCAAGAGCAAAAGTATCTCTCCTAATTCATGGCATGGATATCAATGATCAAAATCTTCTCATGTGTGAGAATGATGCTAGCTAATCACTCGTCGTCACAAAGGTTTTGACCACACAAGCCCAAGAACATGAAGATCAAAGATGCAACATTTTCCAAACAAAAGTCGAGATCAATGGAAAGTCCATCAAAGTCATAATTGACGGAGGAAGTTTCCACAACCTCTCAAGCACCAAGTTGTGTGAGAATCTCAAACTCCCTCTCCGTCAACATAAGCACCCCTACCATGTGCAATTGTTGAGAAATAGTGGAACCATCAAGATCAAACACACGTGTCAGTATCTTTCACCATTGGTCCATATAAGGATACAGTTGAGTGTTATGTGGTTTCAATGATCATTTTCCACATGTTGCTTGGAAGGCCATGGTGATTTGACAAAGGTGCTATCCAAGATGGCCACACTAACATGTATAGATTCAAGTGGATTGGGTAAGTGTGTGTCTTAAAACAGATGACTCCTAGCCAAATTATCATGGAGAATTCGAAGGCTTTAGAAAGGGTGCAAGATACAAAAACTTCTAGAGAGGTTAGTTGTGAGAGAGAGAACCACCAAAATGTGAGTGAGAAACAAAAACCAAAATTGAGTGAAAAAATGAAGGGTGTTCTGCTTGCCACCAAACATGAGATGAGACAAGTGAGGGAAAACCCATCCATGATGCACTACATGCTCATATGCAAAGATTTGGTGCAACACACTAACAATTTATCAATAGTTCCTCCCTCTGTGATGGTTGTTTTGCAGGAGTTCGAAGATATCTTCCCATCTGAGCTACCTCATGGACTCCCTCCACTTTAAGGAACTTAGCGCCGCATCGACCTCATCTCTGGTGCTCCTCTACCAAGTTGTGCCGCCTACCACATGAACCCCAAGGATACAAAGGAAATTGAAAGGAACATTCAAGAACTACTCTCCAAAGGTATGATTCAAGAAAGCATAAGTCCGTTGGCGGTTCTCGTGATCCTTGTCCCAAAGAAGGATGATACTTTGCTTTTATGTATGGATTATCGCCCCATCAATTCCATCAATGTTCGTTATCGTTATCGTTATACCATACCTAGAATTGATGACATGCTCTATGAGCTTAGTGGAGCCACTATATTTTCTAAAATAGATCTTCATAGTGGTTACCACCAAGTACACATGTTCATGTGTGATGAGTGGAGAACCAGATTCAAGATCCAACTAGGTCTCTATGAATGGTTGGTTATGCCCTTTGTCTTTTATAATGCCTCGTCCACTTTTGTGATATTGACGAATCGTGTTTTATGTTCTCTCAATGGAAATTTTTTTGTCATTTATTTTAATGATATTATTATTTATAGCAAATTGCTTCAAGATCATGTTTAGTGAAAGAACTTTTGAAAATTCTTCGCAATGAAAAGCTTATGCTAATCTTCCCAAGTGTTCATTTGCTCGTGACAAATTGATTTTCCTTGATTTTGTTTTTTCTTACAATGATTTTGAAGTAGATGACTCTAAAGTCAAGGACATACGCTATTGTCCAACACCAAAAACGGTTGGCAGATTTCTAAGTTTCCATAGCTTAGCCGGTTTCTATCGCCTCTTTGTGAAATATTTCTCTACCATCACTTTCCCTCTCAATGGATTGACTAAGAAAAATGTACCACTTGATTGGGGTAAAGCGCAACAACTTGATTTTGATGAACTTAAGAAGAGGTTAGCCGAAGATCCTCTACTTGCCTTGTCAGATTTTATGAAAACTTTTGAGATTGGATGTGATGTAGGTGGTATAGGAATAGGAGGTGTACTTATGCAAAACGAACCCCCGGTTGCTTACCATAGTGAGAACTTGGATTGAACTCACCTCAACTATCCCATTTTTGACAAATAATCGTTTGATTTGGTTTGTGTTTTATAAGATTGGCAACACTACCTATGTCCCAAAGAATTTATAGTCCATTTCGACCATGAGTTGTTGAAATATTGAAGGTCAAGCCTACTTGAGCAAAATGCATGCTAAGTGGGTAGAACTCATGGATTCTTTTTCCTGTATAGTGAAATACAAGAAGGGCAAAGCTAATTAATGTGATCATTGTAGATGTTCTTTCATGTAATAATATACTCCTACTTACACGCCTTGAGATAAACATTTTGGGTCTTGATGATATTAAGGATTTATATCCTTATGACTCCTTATTTGACCCAATCTTTGCAAAGTGTTCCATTGAAAAGGGATTTGATGAATTCTAATTGCACAAAGAATTTATTTTCAAGCAAAATAAAATTTGCATTCCGAAGTCATATCTCCAAATTTTTATACTACAAGAAGCTCACGAAGGAGGCTTAATGGGCCACTTTTTCCGTGACAAAACATATGACATGTTGGCCAAAGATGAAGGCGACGTCAAACGACATGTCAAATGGTGCACACCGTGCGTACAAGCTAAGTCCAAATCTAATATATTTGGTCTTTATACTCCATTTCCTATTCCACATTCACCTTGGTTTGACATAAGCATGAGTTTTGTATTAGAACTACCTAGATAAAAACATGGTCATGGTTCCATATTTGTTGTTGTTGATAGATTGAATAAAATGTCTCATTTTATTCCGTGCCATAAGATTGGTGATGCTTCACATATTGAAATTTTTGTTTTCAAGGAAGTCATCTGTCTCCATGGTGTACCCAAGACAATCATCATCGACTGCGATGCCAAGTTCACGAGTTACTTACGAAATACACTAATAGCCAAGCTCGGTGTGAAGTTACTTTTATCCTCTGCCTCACATCCTCAAACCGATAGACAAGCGGAGGTTGTCAACTGAAGCCTTGGAACTCTACTCTGAGCATTGATAAAGAAGAATCTCAAGAATTGGGAAGAGTGCATCCCACGAGCGGAGTTTGCCTACAACCAAGCCAAGCACTCCACAACAATGAATAGTCCATCCATGACCGTCTTGGCTTCGAGCCTTTGATCATGCTCGACATCTTGTTGCTTCCACTTCATGAGCGCACCAACATGGACATTGACAAATGATCCGAACAAATGAAGATAGTCAGGTATGAATCAAGCAAACAAGAACTACAATCGAGCAATAAGTTCTTCGTCAAGCTATAAGTCTCAACAAGCACAAGAAAGAAATGATATTCGATGAAGGAATCCTGATATGGATACATCTCTGCAAGGATTGTTTTCCTATAGAACGAGACTCCAAGATTAAGCCCCATGGCGATGGTCCCTTCAAGGTCCTAAAGAGAACCAACAATAACGCCTACATCATCGACATCCCCATTCCCATGTACCTAGTGAGCAATACCTTAAACGTGGCGGATATTGCACCTTTTCATGGAGATGAAGATACTAAAGAATCCAGGACAAATCTTTCCCAAGGGGGAGATGATGCAGCTCGTCCTACTGACGACTTTACATCTACTCCGCAAAGTCCCCCAAGTGGACCAATGACCCATGCATGAGCCAAGTCCTCTGAGATAGGGCCAACACGCTCCTATCATTGTGTGATTTCGATACTCCTTTGAATGGCTTGCTACTTCATGCAACACACTTTGTATTCTTAGGTATGAATCACAAGATCATCGCCAAGGTACCAAGTAAGATGGACAAGAGGAGCATGGACACGCAATCGAATAATCAACAACTCCTTCATCAGAATTTCTAGCGTATTGCACCGGAATATCCGGTCCCACCGAAGTCTCTGACCCTGCTCGTCCAAGCTCGTGAAGCCACTAGTGACACCTTGTACCTTCCCAGATCGAAGACCACTTAGAAACGTGAAAGTTGCAACGCCTGACTAGAGTCTTTGTCGCACATGCACTGGAGTGTCCGTCCCAGCCAGAGTCTCGGTTAAATACACACCAGAGTCTCCACCCCAAGTGATTCCAGATCGCCTGAATCCCATTGGGACTTAGCCCATGGAACAACCAATTCGTCCAGAATTCTTGTCTTATGCCTAAACTACCATTTTTAAGTGGCTACCTATATATAGGCCCCTCCCTCCATTGCAAACCATAAACATAGATAATAGACTAGAAAACCATAAGGTTAGATCCTTTCTAGTTGTGTCTTATCTCCCTTTCCAAGGGAGTCAATATTATTACAAACCTCTTTGGATTTTACCTATGGTGTCCAAGTTGTACAAGGCCTTCATCTTGTGTGTCACGTGTTGAAGTTGTCAAGATCCTCACCAAAGTGTTCTTACTCTTTGTTTGGGATTGAGGGAATTCTTCATTCGATATCGATCCCCTTGAGGATTGTATTGGGTTGGTAGCTGCCAAAGTGAGCAATTAGCTTGAATGTTTGTTGTGTTTGGGTGTGTTCATTGTGTACTTCATGTGGCGTGAGTTCATCTTCTCATTATTCCCCTTTCTCCCCATGATTTCCACGAATCCCCCCCCCCCCCGAAAAACCGTGAAAGATTGCATTATCCTAGTGGTTAACCTGCAACATATACGGTCACAGATGCGAATAGTAATTCACATATGCGGAAAAGGATGTGGTATCACTAGTATCCATACGTATTTAAAGATATACCATGAAATTATATCTGGCCACTATCTAAAAATTATCCGCAACTACACTATCTAAAAATTATCCAGCAACTATAACCTCATACACCATGCCTACTAACATACAAAACTATAGCCCAACCCAAAGAGCAACATCCTCCTTGTGAATAAAAATCTTATGAAATCACACTACATAAAGCTACGTTTGATTGATTTAATCTCGTATCACATGCCTACTAATATGCAAAACTACCACATTCCTATTAACATACAAAACTGCAACCCATCCCATAGAGCCACATCCTCCTCATGAACAATTATCTTACAAAATCAAACTACATAAAGTTACTTTTGATTGATTTATCACAACTGGTTGGTCCATAACACATGTTATATCTCACTCCTATTTTTAACCGACATTCTATAAAAATTTCTATCCGCAACCAAACCATACTCGTCATGTATTCGTAACCGGTAGGTTCTGATTCAATATTGATATATAGGCACTATCTAGTCTGACTCTAAATCCAAGGAAAATAAGGATAGATACATTGATTCACTACTATTCGATCGTATATGCTCCATTTCACCCCTACTTCTCAATGCCTTGTAATATTCTAGCCTCAGTACTACTGCTATCTATAGAAACGAGAAGCACCCAACCCCTACGTTGCAATACTAGTAGGCGCTGATACGTGTATTTTGTATCATCATAATAGAAACATGTAGGACTAGTTTATATGGTTACTTGCATTGATATACCATTATTTTTGCCTTCTTAGATGATTTATGGGACTTCCTATAAAGTCCCTTATTTTGGTATTAATAAAAGAGACCATTAATTGACCATGTTTTGTGGTGAAAGTGTTCAGTTATTCAAGAAAAATACTTGGACATGTGGTTGAACTTCATGTCTATCTTGTTTCCGCTATTCTTTTATTTTTATTGGTTATCTGATAAGAGTTCATGTATTTTGCAAAGTCATTAGTAATACTATGAATAGTGCAAGGGTTACTTCTTAAAGTTGATTTGAAAATAAAGATGATTTAATTGTCCCATATGCAATGGTTATTCTAGTTCAAAAGTAAAGGGTTGTTGCTAGAGCTTCTACTTATGTTTTCATCTTTGGATGACTGTTAGTTTATAAATATTTTAGATAACTGAAACATGCATAAGTTGATGATACAATGCTCGTATTTCTTTTATCAACCATAATCTCATTGATGCATGATATGATCTATTCGCATATTTGCTCGAGGACAAGCAAAGGTTTAAACTTGGGGGAGTTGATACCTGCATTTTGTATCATCATAATAGCAACATATAGGACTAGTCTATATTGTTACTTGAATTGATATATCATTATTTGTGCCTTCTTAGACGATTTATGTGACTTTCCTATGATGTCCCTTGTTTCAGTATTTAATATTTGGAAGGAAGAAAACCTCCTTTTTCGTATTTTGATCTTCTAGGGACTTTATGGACTCCAATTAATTCGAGACAAAATACCACAAAAGTTTTTCATCGGAACCAAGACCCTGGGTACACATGAGGGGAGCCACGAGGCCCAAAATAGGCTAGGTGGCACAACCCACACCCTAGATCATGCCACCTGGGCCCATTTCCCTTCCGCAACGACTTGGTCCGACAGTCTTCGTAGAAGGCACGTCTTCCGCGACGAATTTCTCGGCTTGGTCGTGGCTGATGGAAAACATTTTTTTCGGTTTCGCGGCCCTCTACTACGACAGAATCGCTAAAACCATAGAGGAAGCTTGTAACATCCCAAAACTTCAATCCAAGGTTATTAAGATCCAAATCATCAAAATTACGTTTAACAAAAACTTTTCCAATTAAAATTATTAAAGCATTCATATGTGTGTGCATTTAAATTAGGAGTTGATTTGAATTGCCATGATTAAGAGATCCATTGCTTGTAAAATGATTCTTAGGTGAAATAAACATCATCTAGATCATTTCTAAACAAATCCCAAAGAAAAACAAATCTAAATGAATAAAAGAAAGAAATGTTCATTTGTGCCATTTTAACTACCATGCCTACTTTGGCTATTCCTAGAACTCAAAACCTAACAGAAACAAATGTGGATCTTTGCACCCCTTCCTAGTACATGTAGTGATGTACCAAGGCCCACTTTGTGATCTGCCAAAAACTTTCAAACACTAATTTTAAATGGCATTTGAAAATTGAATGTAGTTCATATGAGAAGATCCCACTTATTCAAAAACCACTCAAATGAGCTCCATTTTCAAATCCCAAGCAACCACAGAGGCTTAAGCATGTGTCTAGAAACTCCACCAAAAATTCAAAACTTGAATTCTTGCGGCCATTTCTACAAACACCTTGCAGGAAGAATCAAACTTAGCCTAACTTCTACTGTTTTGATCAAATCTTGTCGAGTAATTAGAGCTGCATTGATCACTCTTGTCCCCCTGAGTCCAACCAAGTGATCACCGGCCTACCCCTAAGCCGCAGCAGCAGTGGAGCGCCGCCACTTTGTGGTCACCGTCGGCCAATCATGGACAGAGCGCCACAGACCATGCCGCGCCATTCCAGCGCCACCACTAGTTCCGCCCAACCCTACCGCACCTCCCTGTCCACCCCTCGATCACCCCCAGGCACTGGACCACACCCCAGCACCGCCGCCCATTCTCTCTGTGAGCTTGCCAGAGCGCGCCAGAACGCGTTAGCCACCAGCACGCCACAGACCGCCCCTCGACCCAATACCGCGCACTCCGCTCCGCCTTGACCCCAACACCCCGCCATACACGGCCGTGCGCCACCGTGTGACCCACAGTCGTGCGCCGTGTCGAGCACCGCCTCTGTCGCGCAGAGCACCAGCCTCGCCCGACCAAACACCACCACCCCTAGCCGCACATTCTAGTCGTAGATGACCGCTAGGAAGCAGGCCACCGTCCGCCTACGCCGCCCATGCCTCTAGCCGCCTGTATCAACGTCACCGACGAGCTCACCGTCGTGTCATTCAGTCTCCTCGTCGCCCTATAAAACGAGCCCTCCCCAGCACAAACTACTCACACCACTCCACTCCCCTCTCCTCACTGATCCTTCCCCACCTCTCGCCGGAGCCACTCGAGCTAGAGTTCGCTGGAATTGCGTCGGAGGAGCCTGCTTTAGAGGAGGAGAAGGCGCCGTCGATTTTGTCCACCCCAGGAGCTGCTGCAACCTCGCCTGAGCTCACCGTCGTCCACCAGTTCGTTTTCCCGCCTCACCACAGTAGCTGGAGCCCTGGTATGCCCTCACCATACCCCCACCGAGCCGCTAGGGTTAACCCTCGCCGACGACCTGTCCGTCATCGACGACAAGCCCCAACCGTCGATCTAGGTTCTAATCGCACGGTCCACATTGCCCCATACCGCTTCGCGTTTAAATAGCCGTTGACATGTGAATCCCCTGTCAGCTGTTCTCCGTGCCGCGGAACGCCACTGGGCCGGCCCATTTTCTTTCCCGCGCTAGCCCACAAATTCAAATTTAGGTTTTTCTATTTTAGTTTGAACTCACTTCTGTCCCTTAGTTTAAAAATCAATTCAGAGAGATTTACAAATCCAAATGGAGTGATTCCAATTGTGTTGGAAAGCTTCTGAAAAGATCTATCCAAGCCCGCTGGAATTAATTCATTTAGAGTTAGAGATCTCTCCTAGTAAAAATAGCAAGACAGAAGCATTTGCACCTTGCAATATTTTTCTAAAATCAACCATGTTAGATTTTGAGTTGATTCCAACTCTCAAAAATCACCTTTAACCATACCTATCTAAATATGTAATAATAGTAAGGTTTACATGCAGTGACTTTGGACTAGTACCAAAATAATGCTATATAGGCATTTCTAGTCACTTTAAATCATTAAATAATAAACATAAACTTAAGTAAATGTGATCCAACCCTTAAATCACATTCCCACATCTTAGAATATGTGGTGAGGACATGTGTCCACATGAGCCCATATTCTAAGTGGTGAATATTAAATCTTAGTTATTTTCAATGAGTATAAATTACTTTTCTCAAATAAAAAGAATAAAACTAGTAATTAAACCTTGTGATGCTTGTGATGATATTAGATCATCAACATGTGTGCCTTAGTATGCTAAGTAGACTTTTTAAGCTTTTATTGGTGATTGTGTACTCTGTATGTATTTATAGACGATAGTAACGACCAAGCTTTCGAGGAGGAGGAGTTCTACCAAGAAGAAGAGGAAGAAAACTTCAACCACTTCACTATCCAAGGCAAGCCATCATTAGAAATGCAAGCTGTTGTTAGCAAGCTAGAATATTAGGTGACTTAAGAAAGATGCATTAGGCATGCTTTGGTTATACAACTTTGACTAGTACCTACTCCAAGTTTACCTTCAAGCTTTTACTTCTTTACTTTACCAAAGTCCTTTACTTGTTTTGAAGGTAGCATAAGGAGTATAAAACTTGACCTATCTAGATAACCTTAGATGTCATTCTATGGCATGAGATTGATCTTAGCATCCCCACCTTAGTGAACACTCTTAACTTAGTAGCTTAGAGCCAGATCAAAACTTGAGTCACTTTAGATGGGAATACCTGGAGAAAATAATTTATGAAAACCTTGGAATGATGAGTCATTCTATTGAGATGTTTTGACATGTGTTGAGAAACACAAATGGTTTATGATGATGAAAATGTTGAGGCATGAGCCTTAACCCTTTTACAAAACTGATGGTTGGATTCGGATGCAATACCATTCCAATTTTACCGTACAACCACAATACCTGATTTGGGTAAGGCTTAGCTGGAAGTTGATATGCATTAGTATTAGTTCCCTCACGGGAGAGGTTTGAGCTGAGGCTACCTCCCAATGTTGTCCACCTATGCAGTGCCCAAGATGACAGATGGTCATGGTTGGGAGGCCATGCTCATAGGAGAGGTGCTTATACTAGGGTGTGTAAAGGAAAGGTTATGTTTGATTATCTGCATACTAAGTATGATGATTCAGGGTTATCCCTGACAGATGTATCGAATCTTGTGGTGAAAGTGTACCACCTCTGCAGAGTGTCAAACTATTCGAATAGCCGCGTTTGCGGTTATGGATAGTTGGAGTGGCCATACTGTTTCATTGTCAGATGTTTTCAAAATGACTTATGAAATGAATGATGAATCTTGACTTGACCACAACAGGGTTGTGACAATGAGACTAGCTTCCCAACTTAAATGATTCTAGAACTTTATTTTATCTTTCTTTGTTTCTGAACTCAGCATAGTTTCAAACTTAACTTTATAGTTAAACTTAGAGTTAGCATTTACTTTAGTAATATCCTACTTGTTAGTGGTAGTTTGCGAGTACTTAAAGAGTACTCATAGCTTGTATCCCTGGCTATTCCTATGGCCAGACTATGAAGGAGACTACTAAGATGACGGTCAGCAGGACGGCTATGATAACTAGGACTATCTGCCTTCGTCAGCATTGCCTATGCCCCTGAAGATGGACCCCACCGCTACGCTTATTATTTATTCCGCTGCTTGTTGTATTAAGACTGGATCATGAGATCCTTTATTTGTGTAAGACCTTCTGTATGGTTCGTAATGGATGATGTAGTGTGATATCCAATCTATTATGTCTCGCAAAAATGGTAATCTTGGGATTGCGAGGTATGGCATAACAGGCATTTGGGATTAAAAATCCGGGTGTTGACAAAGCTCGGCTGGCGCATGGCAGAAGCAAGATTTTCGTTTTCTCACACGATGTTGACTCACCAAAGTTTTTTGAGGCGTGTGGGTCCCAGATGTCAATGTATCTAGTGGACCATACTTTTCGGTCACGCCTCCCTGATTTAAACTCGATAACATTTCTCGAGGCGTGTGCCGTTTAGTCAAGCAGCTAGGTCCCATATGTCAGCCTCTCATTAGAAGAATCGTGTTTATGATGGAATTTTTTCCCCTTCGCTCGTGCTACCCTTTTCCAAAGTTGATAGCACTACTCGCTACATCTACCGTTTAATCAGGCTGCTGGGACCCACATGTCATCCTCTCATCAGAAGAAACGTGTGTATGATGGATTTTTTCCTTCACTCGTGCTACCCTGTTCTGAAGTTGATAGGGCTTCTCGATGCATTTATCAATTAATCAACCTCATGGACCCCACATGTCATCCACTCATTAGAATAAACGTGTGTATGATGGATTTTTTTCCTCGGTCGTGCCTTCGTGTTCTGAACTTGATAGCGTTGCTCGCTGCCTCAGCCGTTTATTCAGGTTGGTGGGTCCCCTATGTCAGCCTCACATTAGAAGAATCGTGGGTATGATGAATTTTTTTCTTCTCTAGCGCTACCCTGTTCCGAACTAGATAGCATCGCTCGATGAATCTGCCGTTTACTCATGCTACTGGGTCCCTCATTTCAGCCTCTCATTACAAGAAACGTGTGTATGCTGAACTTTTTCTCTCGCTCGCGCCTCCCTCTTTCGAACTGGCAACGTTGCTCGATGCAGCATCTATATAAGTTGTGCTACTGGGTCCCACATATTAGCCTCTTTGTAAATGAAACGTGCGTATGATGGACTTTTTTTGGCCATGTCCATTGTTTTGACCTTGGCAACTTGCTGGGTCCCATATGTCAACCACCTCTATGCAGGAAACGTGTCTATGTTGGGTCCCAGCTGATAGCCTCTATTTGAAAGAAACGTGTGTATGTTGGACTATTTTTTCGGGTCCCAGATGTCAGCCTCAGAGTATAAAAAATGCTCATAAAGGATGAATTAAAAAGATTATGGGCTAACTCGGGGTGGATGCCATATTCGTCATGGCTTATATTCCATGGGTTCACTCATAAATTGAATGGGCTATGACCGGTGGCCACAAGACCATGAAAAGGATGAATTAGAAGGTATTGGGCTATGCTTGGGGCTGATAGGCTAATTTCATGGGTTATGCTTGGGCCTGCTGGGTCCGACATGTCAGCTTCTCTGTAGGTGCAACATGTGTATTATGGAATTTTTTTGGCCGCGTCCACTGTTTTCACCGTGGCAGCTGTGTATGGTCTTACTGTTGGGGCCCTTATGTCAGCCTCTCTGGCATGTTCTGGCTTGTGGGTCCCCGATGCAGCCTTGTATATTCTGTCTGGTGGGTCCCTGGTGCCAGTCTCTCTGTCCAAGTATTTAAACTTATTTTGTGACCACACCCTCAAAAAAACTCGAGGGACATTGCATGTTGGTGGGTCCAAGATGTTAGCCTCTCTGTAATGTGATAATGCTAGAAGAATAAAATGTAAACCCCAGATACACACACACAGGCGATCAAGCAAAAGACCTTCAAATCAAATAAACGTAAACTGAGTGCGCTTCCACTACAACAAAGATATTTATAGAAAAAATATCACTAAACTTTTATTAGTACTATAACTTATGTATTAGTCTTCTTATAAATATTTTGTGTGTCTATGTTTATCTCTTTTAAAATATAAAAGGGCAACGCTCTTGGCATCTCAATTTATAAAATGCCACATAATGGAGTATTTTCTTAAAAACATGGGTCGACAGGTTTTTTTTATTTGAGAGGTGGGAGAAATGCCCAAAAGGCCGAATAAAAAGAGTTTGGCTATTCTACATAGGCTTCTCTACATGGGTTATACTCTATAGGCTATGCTTCATGGGCTTCATTCTCAAATTTTACTGGGTTGTGCTCAGCAGTCCCCTGACCCCTAAAAGGCCGAATTAATATGTTCTCGGCTATACTCCATGGGCTCCTTTCTCAAATTTCACTGGGTTGTGGTCAGCAGTCCCCTGACCCCGAAAAGACTGAATAAAAATGTTTTGGGCTAAAGAGGGGCCGAATAAGCTACTAGATTTCTTCTCTTGGTTAATAAAAATTGCATTGTGATGTGCTGTGCCGGATTCGAAACAAAGACCTCAGAGAGGGAGGGGGAAAGCGATAATTCTTTTAGGCAGGTATTCATGCAAAATTCAGCAGTATAGAATAAGGTAGAAAAATTATCAACAGATTCAAAGTTCATATTCAGGAGCACTTGACCAATTCAACAGCAGTTCAAAAATGACAAATTCTACAATACAGACAATGAAATACAATAGCAATACAGAGAGAATCAGTTCTTGTTTCAGCTCTAAAAACCTTGTTGTGCGATCAGTTTGTCCTTTTCACCAAACACACTCGATCAAGTCTGCTTTGAGTACCTTTTTCTCACATCAATGCCTGTGTGACCCACCGTATGCAACCCAAAATGCCCAAGTCTCATCTAGATTGTGACATGGCCATGTTTCAAAAGAAAAGAAAGACTATCTACTGCCTTTGATTTAAACAAGTACCAACATCAGTACTAGTTCCACAAAATGCTTTAGTAATAGCAACGACAAAACATTGAGAGATTCGATAGCTTTCCTGCTTGGAATTCAATACTAGTACAGAGAGAATCAGTTCTTGTTCCAGCTAAAAAAACTTGGCGCATGATCAGTTTGGCCTGTTCTCCGAAGAGACTTGATAATTGGAGCAAGGAAAACTGACGATCAAGTATACTTCTGTGTGAATACCTCCTCCTTACGTCAATGCCCATGTGACCACCCATATGCAACCCAAACTGCCCAAGAATCATGTTGATAATTTTGACGATGCTAAGTTTCAAAAGAAAATCAAGACAATCTGATGCACTTCATCTAAACAAGTACCAGTACATCACAGTTTGTTCTACAACATATTGTACTAATAGTAATGACAGAGCATTTGACAGATTCGGTAGCATTTGAAAGATCCAGCAGTACATAATAAGACCGTGAAAATATTAGACAGATTCCTGATTCATATTCAGCAGCACTTGACAGAGTTAGTGCAACATTCAAAGTGACCGGTTGGCAGTACACAGACAGTGACCAAAAGAATTAACAGATTCAGCAATGCGGACATTGAAATTCAATAGATGTAGCAAGACCTGATTCAAAAGGAAAGTGACACCATATTCTGCACTCGGCCGGTCGATTTGAACAAGTACCGAACAAATTTTTTGACAGGTTCAGTAGCATTTGAACGATTCGGCACTACATGATAAGAAAGAAAAATATCGACAGATTCCCAATTCACATTCAGCGGCACTTGGACATATTCAGTAGCATTTCAAAATGACAGATTTAGTTTGCCCTTTTCTCCGAACACTCATCATTGGAAGAAACAAACCTGATGATCAAGTCTGTTTTTGTGTGCATGCCTCCTTCTCACATCAATGTCTGTGTGTGACCTCCATAGGCAACTCAAAATCCCTAAAGCCTTGTGTAGATTATGAATTTATGACAAGGCCAAGTTATAAAAGAAAAGCAATACCATCTACTGCACTTGATCTAAAGTGAGTTATCCTATTACATAGTATTACGATTACTTACGGTAGTTTGGTTCCAATCGCAGGCATTGGCGAAGCTCGGGATGAACCATATGGAGTCTTCGGAGATTTCCATGCAACATTGATTGAGAAACCAACAACTGCTTCTTCGGTATTTAGACTGAAGCAGCATATTTCAGGAAACGACCTATATCCAAGTCCTATTGCATGGTGGGAGGTGTAGACACAGTTGCTTCTCGTCAGATATCCTGGGGCAACATCTGCACCACCTACCGCAATGTTAATCAGATAGTTCAATCCAAGGAAAAGGGAATATGCTCCCAGGTCAGCAATCACTATCCATGGATTATGTGGATATAAGTAAGCAGTGTCCTTTGAGTACACCTTGCAGCCAAACCCAGTAGGATAGGTGCCACAAGTGTGACCACATCAATCAACACTATGATCAGCAATAGGATTGCCATGACCATAATAAGTACCGCCATAAAACTCCTCATCAGTAACGCCCATGGTATGGATAATAAGAAGGCAAGATTCATGTGCAGATATTGCTAAGAACCATAAACTAGGTTCGTTCTCATCATCATCTATGGCATCAAGGTTGCCCTCCTCGAGATGCATGCCAGGTGGTGATAGGAGCAGAATAGGACCTTGAAAAAAATGATGGCCAAATCAGCCAACACTAGTTTACATCCATTCAAATTGATGCTAGTGTTTAGAATAGGAATGGATTAAACTTACCAAAATACAGATGATTCCAGACATAAACACTGCCACTCTCAGTGGCTGCAAACACCAGACCCTTGTGGACAAGTGCATCGATGTATCTAAAATAGCACTGGAACTGGTTCTCAAGAACTGTCCATACATACTCATCGCCATCAAGGGTAGCAACTGAGTAGTCGAAGATAACGACAGGAGAGAAATCTAAATAATACGCCATAGTTGTGGGAGCTCGGCAATAGCAATCTTCTAGATGATAATAGGGCGATCATTATGCATGAATGTAAACGGATCATTGGTGGGTACAAACTCATTGACTTGTGGGAGAGGAACGCGTTGATGAGTGTACACATTGACAAGCTCCCACTTGCACTCGGACCCAACAGTGGCGATCCAATCTCCATTGGCACCTACCCACTGCTTACCCATATAATTCGGGAACACAGCGTCGGAGGAGAACTTGTCCAGTGTGTCAGCTTGCATGTCGTGCCCTTGCCCTCGAAGTACTCATTGCATTCCCATGGTTTCTTAGTCGGGTGAGAATGAAGAACACATGAGAGGCCAAAATGTTGAGAATCATGTAAAGTTGCACTATATTTTGCCGAGTCAAGAAGATGTTTGGACGAACCAGCGAGGCTCACGGCAGCGATGACGTCGCATCTGGTTATGAGTTCTTCAAGCAGGCTTTTGGTAAAAACATTTTGGAATAGCTCAAAATCATCATTGTCCTTGCTCGGTCCTGCCATCGCGAGGGAGTTGATGGAAGTTGGGACAGTGGCTTGATTTGTTTTTCTAGAAAAGAGGGAAGATCGATGGCAGTAGGCGGGATAGGAAGAAGAACAAACACTCTCATATTGTGTGGTGAACACGATCGGAAAGCGGCATTGTGGAGGAGAAGAACGGTGGCGCTTGGCGTAGAGGTAGGGTAATGGGGAAGTGGGGATAGAGCATATAGGCAAGGTTGAATAAAATGAAAACGGACGAATGTTCCTCTGCTCCAGTTCCCTTCAGAATAGTACTACTCTGCTCCAGTTCCCTCTATAATAAATCTTTCTTGTAAATTGAAAACAGAGTACTAATGAGTACTCGAATGTACGGGTAACTGTAGGAGTAGCGATCCACCTGTAATAATAATTTCTCCCATTCTGAACCTCTTTTGTGGTACTAGTTTCCAAGAAAAAAACTCTTGTGTACATATAGTAGGCCATATTGCGGAACATGGTTTTTGAAAGGCTGCCAAATAAATTGTCCTTGTTTTAAAAAAATCAGACAAAAAATAATGAGTACTAATAACAAAAGAATTCACACGACATTCTCCTGGCTATTTTTTAAATAATACGAAATATTTAATCAATATCATGAATAATACACAAAATTAGTAATTTTGAAAAGTAGCGTGGCCTCGGTACTTGAACCACCGACAAAAACTCGTTTGTAGTTGAACTACCGACAAGTACTAGTTTGTAGTTGAACTACCGACAAGTACTAGTTTGTAGTTGAACTACCGACAAGTACCAGTCAGGGTTTGAACTACCAATAGGCCGACGGCGGTGTAGGGTGGTGCATTGTTTGAGTGCTTATCAGTGGTTCAAACACCGACTAGTACTTGTCGGTAGTTCAACTACAAACTAGTACTTGTCGGTAGTTCAACTACAAACAAGTTCTTATTGGTGGTTCAAGTACCTGCATCTACTACTTTCCATGAAGATAAACATGAGTTTTGACAATTTTTAAAGATAAACATGAGTATGGATATTCTTGGATTTCAAGCCGAACGACCAAGTTCAAGGCCATATCTATATCATACTTTATGTCGATGGTCCTGTATCCAAGAATTTGCATGGCGGCAAATTTGGCCATATTTTGAAAGCAATCAAAGAGGAAGTAGTATGAAGAGTAGGGCCCGATCATCTGATCTCTCGAGGAGCCGAACCCAACTATATTCTTTGCTAAATTTTATGGTCCTTTATGCTAAATGTATGGACCTCTGTGTAATTTTACCTTTTTTAGGACCATTATGTAAAATGTACTCCCACCATAGATGTAAAATTCTAACCAAAAAGTGTAAGTGGTGAAATTTATACGAATTTAAGCTTAGTTGTCAACGAGTATGAAAATTATTGAATTTCAAGCCGAACGACCAAGGTCAAGGCCATATCAACATCATAATTTATGGTGATAATCCCATGTCCAAGAATTAGCATGCCGGTAGATTTGGGCATATTTTGAAAACAATCGAAGAAGAAGTAGTATGAAGAGTATGGCTTGATTAGCTGCTCTCTTGAGAAGGAGCCATATATGGCTGTTTTCCTTGATTATTTTTAGGGGGTGCTAAATGTATGGACATCGATGTAATTTTCCCTTTTCTGGGTCTTTGATGTAAAATGTACTTCCATCGCCCGTGTAAAATTCTAACCTAAAAGTGTAAGTGTTGAAATTTAGACAATTTTAAGCTTACTTGTCAACAAGTATGAACATTCTTGGATTTCAGTCGAACGACCAAGGTCAAGGCCATATAAACATCATACTTTATGCTGGTGATCGATATCAGAGAATTTGCATGGCAACAGATTTGACCATATTTTGAAAACAATCGAAAAGGACGTAGTATGAAGAGTTTAGCTCAGATCAGCTGATCTCTCGAGAAGGAGCCAAAACAGAAAGTTTTCCTTTGTAGGGTCCTTTGTGCTAAATTTATGGACCTCGATGTAATTTTCCCTTTTTTAGGTCCTTGATGTAAAATGTGCTCCCACCATCCGTGTAAAATTCTAACAAAAAAGTGTAAGTGGTGAAATTTAAAAAAATTCAAGCTTAGTTGTCAACGAGTATGAAAATTCTTGGATTTGAAGCCGAACGACCAAGGTCAAGGCCATATCAACATCATACTTTATGGTGATGATCCCATGTCCAAGAATTAGCATGCTGATAAATTTGGACATATTTTGAAAACAATCAAAGAGGAAGTAATATGAAGAGTATGGCTCGATCAGCTGCTCCCTCGAGAAGGAGCTATACACGACTGTTTTCCTTGCTTATTTTTAGGTGGGTGCTAGGACATCGATGTAATTTTCCCTTTTGGGGTCCTTGATGTAAAATGTACTTCCACTGCCCATATAAAATTCTAACCTAAAAGTGTAAGTGGTGAAATTTAAATGATTTTAAGCTTACTTGTCAACGAGTATGAACACTCTTGGTTTCAAGCCGAACGACCAAGGTCAAGGCCATATCAACATCATACTTTATGTTGATGATCCCATGTCAGAGAATGTGCATGGCAATAGATTTGGTCATGTTTTCAAAACAATCGAAGAGGAAGTAGTATTAAGAGTTTGGCTTAGATCAGCTGATCTCTCGAGAAGGAGCCGAACCAGAAAATTTTCCTTATAGGGTCCTTTATGCTAAATGTATGGACATCGATGTAATTTTTCTTTTTTGAGGCCCTTGGTGTAAAAATGTACTCTGATCGACCGTGTAAAGTTCTAACCTAAAAGTAAGTGGAGAAATTTAAACGAATTTAAGCTTAGTTGTCAACGAGTATGAAGCATTCTTGTATTTCAAGATGAACGACCAAGGTCAAGGCCATATCTACATCATACTTTATGTTGATGATCCCATATCCAAGAATTTGCATGCTGACAAATTTGGCCATATTTTGAAAACAATCGAAGATGAAGTAGTATGAAGAGCATGGCTCGATCAGCTACTCTCTAGAGAAGGAGCCGAACTCGACTCTTTTCCTTACATAATTTCAGGGTCCTTTGTGCTAAATATATGGAACTCAATGTAATTTCCGCCTTTTTAGGTCTAAAAGTGTAAGTGGTGAAATTTAGACGATTGTAAGCTTACTTGTCAACGAGTATGAACATTTTTGTATTTCAAGCCGAATGACCAAGGTCAAGGCAATATCAACATCATACTTTATATGTTGATGATCCCATGTAAGAGAATTTGCATGGCAACAGATCTGGCCATGTTTTGAAAACAATCGACGAGGAAGTAGTATCAAGAGTTTGGCTCAGATCAGCTGATCTCCCGAGAAGGGAGTCGAACCGGAAAATTTTCCTTTTAGGGTCCTTTATGCTAAATGTATGGACCTCGACATAATTTTTGCTTTTTGAGGTCCCTGATGTAAAATGTACTCCGATCGACCGTGTAAAGTTCTAACCTAAAAGTAAGTGGTGAAATTTAAACAAATTTAAGCTTAGTTGTCAACGTGTATGAACCATTCTTGTATTTCAAGACGAACGACCAAGGTCAAGGCCATATCTACATCACACTTTATGCTAATGATCGCACATCCAAGAATTTGCATGCTGACAAATTTGGCCATATTTTGAAATCAATCGAAGATGAAGTAGTATGAAGAGTGTGGCTCGATCAGCTACTCTCTCGAGAAGGAGCCGAACCCGACTGTTTTGCTTGCTTCATTTTAGGGTCCTTTGTGCTAAATGTATGGACCTCAATGTAATTTCCCCCATTTTAGGTCCTTATTGTAAATTGTACTCCCATTGACCGTGTAAAATTCTAACCTAAAAGTAAGTGGTGAAATTTAAATGAATTTCAGCTTATAGTTGTCCAAAAGTATGAACTTTCTTGTATTTCAAGCCGAACGACCATAGGGTCAAGGCCATATGTCTACATCATACTTTATTCTGATGATCGAGTATCCAAGAATTTGCATGGTGACAGATTTGGCCATATTGTGGAAATAATCAAAGATAAAGTAGTATGAAGAGTATGGCTCGATCAGCTTCTCTCTCGAGAAGGAGCCAAACCCGACTGTTTTCTTTGCTCAACTTTAGGGTCCTTTGTGCTAAATGTATGGACCTCGATGTAATTTTCCTTTTTTTAGGTCCTTGATGTAGAATGTACTCCCATTGACCGTGTAAAATGCTAACCTAAAAGTAAGTGGTGAAATTTCAATGAATTTAAGCATAGTTGTCAACGAGTATGAAAAATTCTTGGATTTCAAGGTGAACGATCACAAGGTTAATGCCATATCTCAACATCATACTTTATGCTCATGACCCCATATCCAAGAATTTGCATGGCGACAGATTCGGCCATATTTGAATACAATCAAAGAGGAAGTAGTATGAATAGTATGTATCAATTAGCTGCTCTCTCAAAAAGGAGCCAAACCCGATTGTTTTCTTTGCTTAATTTTAGGATCCTTTGTGCTAAATGTATGGACCTCGATGTCATTTTCCCTTTTTAGGTCTTTAATGTAGAATGTACTCCCATCGATCGTGTAAAATGCTAACCTAAAAGTAATTGGTGAAATTTAAACGAATTTAAGCATAGTTGTCAACGAGTATGAAAAAATCTTGGATTTCAAGCCAAACGACCGCAAGGTCAAGGCCATATCTCTACATCATACTTTATGTTGATGATCCTATATTCAAGAATTTTCATGGTGACAGATTTGGCCATATTTTAAAAAAATCAAAGAGGAAGTAGTACAAAGAGTATGGCTCGATCAGCTGCTCTCTCGAGAAGGAGCCGAACCCGGCTGTTTCTTTGCTTAATTTTAGGGTCCTTTGTGCTAAATGTATGGACCTTGATGTAATTTTCCCTGTTTTAGGTCCTTTATGTAGAACGTACTTTATGCTTATGATCCCATATCCAAGAATTTGCATGCTGACAAATTTGGCTATCTTTTGAAAACAATCGAAGATATTAAAAACTAAAATTAATCAATTTCAATTTTCCAAGTGACATGAATTTTTCTGAAAAGCAAGTAAGAAGAATTTATTTCCTTTTTTCTATTAAAAAATAAAGAACAAGAAGAGACTCTGAGCACAGAGGAGGCAGCGAGAGAGCTGCAAAGAGGAGGATTTGAAGGCAGTGCGATGTCAGAGAAAAGTTGGGATAGGTTCCTGACACGGGGTACATTCTATAGTGAGTAGAGTAAATTTCAGGACCTTTACAATATATATGCAGCCAAAACTAATTATGTTTTCTTGCTCCTTCACTCCCTCATCACCACTCACACCATGGCCGGTTGATCTCTCCGTCATCCACAACGTGGCGCTGCGCACGTGCATCGACTGATGACCTGTCTTGTGTCAGCAGCTCCTATCTATGTGTGGCGTGTTCGTCAGCTCGTTGGTGGGAACCATTTTGGTCCTTGGTGGAGTATTAGGATTTCTTTTTTCGTGCCCTCGGTTCATTAGTTGTACTCAGTAGTCGCTTAGTTTTTCCTTACTTTTCCTCTCCCTCCTTTCTGAAACCCTCACATGCGCTCGGATGGGGGGATGCCGTCAGGTCAAAGGCTTGACCGTTACATGCTGACATGTGGGACCGTGTTGGGCGGGTCCTGCGTTGAGCGTTATGTTACGTCGCATCCATTGTTACACGCTGACAGGTGGGGCCAGGATACACGGCGGACTAGCCATACGTCTCTCACTAACTTGTGGGCCCCATTTTTCCTGATTGTGTGGCCGGTGCAGCCAATGACAAATGGGGTTGTTCTGTGGGACCGTTGAAGCCAGTGAACGATGGGGCCGCTATGTGGAGCCGTTCTATGGGTCCTTTGTAGCTAATGGCCGGTGGGGCCATCATGTGGGGCTGGAGGGGGGATTTGCGTATTTGCCACGTTTTACTTTGAACTTGCATATTTGCCATTTTGTGTGTCACTGGCACGTGGTGGTCATGTGGCAAATATGCAAATTTCAAATAAAAAGTTTGGCAGATATGCAAAATTGCCAAATATGAAATAATTGATAGGTGGGGTCGTGTATGACATATAGGCTCTCTCTCTCTCATATGCTCCTAGCCCCCAGCCCCGAGCAGCTCCTATCCCACCGGCGGACAGAGCAGCCATCGCCGGTGCGTCAGCACATCGCCGGATTTGTCCTAAGGCGGTATCGGACGGACTGTCGAGTTGCACCTCAACTACGGCTCCGGCACTTGTTTCGTCCACAAGCATTGTATGTTGAGGTAGTACTGACCACAGGGAGGTCTACCGCCCACGATGATCGGGATTTGGTTCTGCCGCCATAGCTCGACGAACAGTCACAGCAATTCCTAGTAGTGCTTGCTAAGACCCCCGCTCCTGCTCCGCCCACCCTAATCGATTCGGTTCCCGTAATTTCCTCGATATTGTAGGTGCAAATTAGTCTTCAATGTCTGGTCGTAGCGGGTACACCAGCGAATGTGGGGAATCGATCATGTCGTGGACACATTCTCCTTCTCCCACCACGTCGGAAGTGCATGTAGCTCCTTCTCTTTGTACTACCGTTGAATTTGAAGTGCTGACATGGCCTGTCAGACTGATTCCAATTTAGTTTGTTTTGGGATGTTATAGTGTGCTATATGCCAATGATCCAAGGTACATTTCATACTAAGATGAATCAACTCAGTGGTCTAGCCATAGGATGGATTTGGAGGAGATGGTTGCCAAGTTAGGTGATGAATTGGCTCATAAAAACCTATTGATATTCGAGCTGAAGTGTAATGTCAAGGAAGAATTCAGAGCTTATTCGCAAAGAGAAGTTGACACCTGAGGTTGATCTTGCTATATCTGATCAAGTCGTAGAAAATCTAAAACATGAATTTCAAGTGAAGAAGGGGGGATAGTAGCTTCATGTGGGCAGTTTTAGTAGTTGTCATCCGTGTCCTAGTAGTTACAGTATGCGGTTGTGGTGAAGGGTGGCACGTGTAATGATTAGTTGAATAGATAGCTAATTTAGAGAGTAGAATTGTTATTCAATAGATGTTTATGAGTTCTTGCTAATTTAGTCACTTTCTGGTCCAAAAGTTGTCGCGGGAACACATTGTGGTGCCCGAGTTGCTTGCCATTGGATCTAGCGGTCCCAAAGTGGTCGAGAGAATGCATTGCGGTACCCGAGTTGCTTGCCATTGGATCTAGCGGTCCCAAAGTTGTCGAGAGAATGCATTTGCGGGGCCTGAGTTGCTTGCCATTGGATCTAGCTGCCCATAGTTGGCGTGCCAAATGCCTAGAGGGTCAAGTTGGGGCCTATCAGTTTTGACTATTCTGTCGCTGCCATCGTGGCTGCCATGTAGAGTTGCAGCGTTGGCGGCAACATCCATTCCCCGTTCCAAATTAGTGGCTGAGATTGTCAATCCAAGTTAGTTGACTCAAATTCCTCAAGATACAATCTAAATCAACTAATTTGGGTCGGAGGGAGTACTACTTATGAATCAGCTTTAGAGCATATCCATCGTCCTCACTGCTCAAATACATATCAATTTTGATTCAAAACGTACATATTTCAATGAAATTTATACAAGCCCATCAAAGATTGTCAAAGAAAGTACTACTACTTATGAGTCAACTTTATAGCATATCCACCGGTCTCACGGCTCAAATACATGTCAAATTTATTTAAATCGTACATATATTTTAAGTCACGGAATTTTGGTTCAAATTGGGCTTAAATTTGTACCAATTTTAAGTGGACGGTGAGCTAGCTGCCCTCCCCGCCGTATGTGTACTCCAAGAAGTACGAGCAAAGTGCTCCCATCCGGCCTTCACCGTCAAAGTGCACCTCGACGTGCCAGCCGTGGTCGCGGCCTGCCTCCCATAGCTTCAGTTCACGAGGGCTTGATCTGCACCGTCGCAGTGATGTTATGGATGATGGCTTCAATCGTCTTCGCATCGATGACCACTGTCGACACCACAGCCGTAGATGTTGCGGGTGATGGCTTCAATCGCCATCACATCGATGACCACTATCGGCACCACAGCTGTAGATGTTGCGGATGATGGCTTCCATCGGTGTCTTTCATCGATGGCCACTGTAGGCACCACCATTGTCGCACTGATGTTGCAGATGATGGCTTCCATCGATGTCTTTCATTAGCAACGGATCTGAGGATGTGAACGGAAGTGAGACAGAAAGAGACAAGGAAAGGGAGGGATAGACAGGGAAAGGGAGGGATAGACAAGGAAAGGGAGTGAGACAAATAGAGACAGATCCGCACCGCCACAAGCCGTTCCGACCCCCACGTGTAGATCCACGATGTCGTATGTTGATAGGAGGGGAGGCAGATGCGGCTGGTATACGTGCGACAAGGAAAGGGAGGGAGAGACCTCCAGCCTGTCGGATCATGATGTATCCAATGGTGGTTATCCAAGATCCGTGTGACATACATCTTGACCAATCAGAGCGCTAGCCAAACTGAGACATGAGAGAGGGGAAAGTGAGGAAAACTTTAGTGGGAGGGGAAAACTGAGGAAAACTTTAGCCGGAGGGGAAAACTGAGTAGAGCTAAGGAAAACAAGGGCACTCATATAAAAAATGACTAAGGGAAATTTAAGCTTTTGGCATAACAAATGGAAAATGTGTTATTTGAACAAAATAATCCATCTTGGCCAACATTATATTGTTTGCAACTCAAAGATACACAAGTGTGCCAAATTTGGCCTCATTTAGACAAAGTATGTTTTGGAATGGGTTTTCTTGGTGGTTGACTGAGTAGAAAGCCATGCATCTTTATAGCTAGTAGCTCATTCCAAGAAGTGGTTTAGGGGAGAAGTCCATTTCTATTTATTTCCTTTTCCTTTACTATTCATGCTAGGTTTTAGTTAACATAACAAGACTCCATGTGAAGGTTGCACTATGTTTTGACTTCTTTTTTAAATTAAACTAACCCTAAAACCATTTATTTGAATTTAATCACTTAGAAAAAGAAAATTGTGGTTGATTGCAAGTAAATCCAAAATTTCCAATTTCATATGGTAAATCAATCCAGGATACACAAGTGTGCTAAATTTTGGATCAATTGGTCAATGTTTGCTATGGTTCAAGCCATGAACTAGCTAAACCCCATGTGTTGACCACATGTCGAGGGCAAAACTGAGCAGTGCTAAGCAACTAGGTGCATGACAATAGAAACTTGCAATAACACATACATTATGGGGTTATCCAACATACAAACTTGGAAGTGTCATAAACATTGACAGTAGTTCAAATTCAATACAAACATTGACAGTAGTTCAAATTCATCATACAAATTCAAATTAATAATTCAAATTCATTTTTTTCTTGCTCCTAGTGTTTTTTTGCTGGAATATTCTCGGAGTTGACCACCTTGCTCCGGGTGATCCTGGCTCAAATATTCTCGGAGTCCACCATTAGCTTCTTCCGTGTGTTCCCTTTGTTCTTTCTCTCTGCATCAAATGAATCAAGTGCTTCAGTCTGTCGTACAATTGGTTCAACCACGTTTCGATTCATTGGTTCATACGGTTCAAAATGTATTGGCATCATTTCCTTAATATCCTCTTATGTAATTACTTTACTTTTGAACTCTACTTCTAATGAATAAACTGCTTCAATCTCCCATGCATTTGGTGAAATCTCTCCTTCATTTGGTTCAATCTCTTCTCGATCCATTGGTTCAATCTCCCCTGCATCTGGTTCAATTTCCCCTACATCTGGTTCAATATCCCTACATCTGGTTCAATCTCCTCTCGATCCGTTGGTTCAATCTACAATGTATCCATTGCTTCATTCTCCTCTCGTTCAAATACTTCATTCTCATCTGCATTTGCTGCTCTCGCCTGATCATCCATTCCATAAGCTGGGTCCACTGCATTTTTACAAAGCCTAGCAATGTGCCCTAGGATCCCACAATGTTTGCACTTACGTCATCGAGGTGGTGCACCACCCTCTGCACTAGCTCTCGTTCTATTCTTCCTTGGCCTACCTGCTGGTCTAGTAAAAACTGGAGGGAATAGCTTGAAGCTTGGATTCACTTCCATCTGTTGGTCTTTTCCCAACAAGGCTGGAATATTTTGAGCATATGCTTCCCTAAATTTGGCAATGAAGAAATACTCCGACACGTACGGATCAACTTCACCCTGTTCACCTCCTAGAACACCCATGAAAAATAATGCATGTAAGGGTTTCCCACGGAGCTGCCATTTCCTGCAATGGCATGTCCTGTCAGCCAAACTCACTGGATACCTCCATTGCATATATTTATTGTTGGGAGGATGAGATGGCCAGCATATACTGTTGATGCAATTCTTTGACGCAAATCGATTTTTATCATGATCATCTGCCTAATATTATCAAATATTTGCCACAGCATAAGCCCTTTCAATGACTTGACCTTTGCATTGAAACTCTCTGCAAGGTTACTTGTCACATAGTCTACCTTGCAAATTTCATTAAATTGGCTTCTTGACCACACCATTCCATGATGTACATACAAGTACTCCTTCACCGCAGGTTTTTGTTTATACAACACTTTTAAATGATACATATGCTTCCTCAAGCTGCATGTTTATGAAGCTGGCCATAGGTTGTCAGTATAAACTTTACCCTTCAATTTCTTTGTAAAATTCTGCACTAAGTGTCGCATACATTCCCTATGCTCCAGTTTGGGGAATACTGCTTCTACAGATTTCTCCAGACCTTTGCAAGTGTCTATGTGGATAGTAAGTCCTAGTGGATGACCTATAAGGTCGTGCAAATTCTCCAGAAACCAAGTCCAACTTTCCTCTGACTAAAACTCCAAAACTCCAAAAGCAACAAGGAACTTCCGATTGTGGCCATCAACTGTAGTATGAGCTACTAGTTATCCTTTAAATCTGCCCTGAAGAGATGTTGCATCCACGGCCAAATAAGAACTGCAACCATCCAGAACCCTTTCCAGCAAGCTTTGAAACAAAAAAAGCCCTTCTAAAGCACTCCTTCTCCATTGTCTTCCCTCTTATTTTGTATTGAGCTGTATGCATGTCTATCTGTACAACACTACCTGGACTAGCCATCTCCACTTTAGCTTTGAAGCTATAAAGCAACTGAAACTTTCATTCCATGGACCATTGATCCTATCAAGAGCAATTTCCTTTGCATAGAACATCCTCATGTAAGGTAATGTAATATTAAACCTTTCAGAAACATTTTTTATGAGCGATTTTGCACCAAGTGATGGGTTCACTCTCATCTGATCCATGATTGCATCTACCAATCACCTAGTCTTTGCTAGTTTTGTTTTGTCCTTTGGTTGCCCCCCTTGAGGTGGACAAGAATGTTCGAACCGGTTACCTTTTATCTGAAACATAATGAAACTGTCAGGTACAGTTAACAAATTCTACACAATGATCTAAAATACACAACTGGTTGTAATACCTAAACCAAACTGCTCCTGAGCATAGTGGATGCGTGCATCCTCCACCTACCCCTCTTGTATGGGCACTTCACTATGAACCTTGCTGGCTCACTCTAATAACAACATAATAATTATTGGTGCAGATGCAATATGTAGTAAGGGTATTACGATAGTCCCGCATCGTTTCATATATGGTGCCTTCTAAAATCTTAGGATCATTCCTGTCCCACCATCGTACTCGACTAAAACAAGACTGTCATTGTTCTCCTTGTTCTCTTCATCATCAGTGTCATCAAATCTAGCACCATGGGCCAATTCCTCTGTGTATTGATCCTCTAGTGCCTGTTTACTGAATCTATCTACCAATTCAAGAAATATCAACTCATCCTCATCATCTAGTGGAGGTGCTCCCTCGGCAAGATCTGCTTCGTCCTCCACATCGATCGCACGAGCGATTTGGCTTACACTCGCAGTGCGAACAAATGGTACTGTTGTGGACCTACAAGGAGCGTGGGGGCGCACACTATTAGCAGAGACAACAGAGACACATGATGCCCGACCACCTGATGATGCCTGATCACCAGATGATACTTTAGCCCTCTTTCCCGTGTGTTCAACTTTAGGTTGCACATGAAGACGAAGTCGACCAAAATGTTCGGCAGCATTCAAAGAGAAAAGCATTACCATATCAGCTTCGCTAGTTAGTGGGAGCAATCTTTGCTCGCTAATGTTGAAATATTGCAAATCAACTGAATCTCCATTGCTCTAGGGGAATTTAGAATATATTTTATATTTCAAATCTCTAAGAGTTATGGAGGTTGCAACCACCACTGGGAAGTAAAATCCAGAGAGATACCATTCACAACCACGAATTACGCTAGTATCTAGTTTAACCGCCAGCCGAAATGCCAGTGCTGGATCAATCCTATTCGAAAAGCAAGACAGTTAGCTGAGCACCGGCAATTCACGCTCAATTACTGCCTATAATCAATCCATAAAGGGAAACATTACTTACCCAGATGGAATCCATGCATTATATCCCTCCAATTCCACCCAATCTTCTTCGCGCTCGACGGGAGGACCGGTACACCTGCCGGCATCGCATACTGTTACGCGAAAGGGGTAGATCTAGCGGGGGAGGAAGCAGAGCCGGAGTGGGATCCACGACTAGGGGGAGGGGCGGCTCGGGGGCCGAGGACGACATAAGGTAGGAGGACACGACGACGGGGGAGCGGAGCGGAGGGGCGGTGTAGGAGCTATTCCAGGCTCGAAGTGAGAATGGCCGGTCCGACGTGTCTTCATGCGGCCCCACCCTTCACCACGTATGCAAGACCCGTCCCAATGCGGCCCCACCCTTCACCACGTATGCAGGACCCGTCCAAACACAGCCCCACATGTCAGCATGTAACGGTCGAGGCAACGTAACGTAACGCTCAACACAGGACCCACCCAACACGGTCCCACCTGTCAGCATGTAACGGTTAAGCCTTTGACCTAATGACATCCCCCCATCCGAGTGCATGTGAGGGTTTCAGAATGAAGGGAGGGGAAAAGTGAAGAAAAACTAAGAGGCTGGGGAAAACTGAGTACAACTAACGAACCAGGGGCACAAAAATAGAAATCCCAAAATTATTACTACTATAATAGAGTAGCAATTCAAACTTTCCCGGTTTCAAAATTTTCACTTCCTTCACAAACATCCTAGGGAAGGATATTCAAAAGATCGCCATTTGCAGAACTACTAGTACAAGTACGAGTACTACTTAAGTGCTAGACAAGGGATTGGTAGATCTAGCCAGCCAAAACAACAAGAACGTCCCATCATATTGGATGCTCACCATTATGATCTAGCCAACCTTCCTACTCCACGCTACTCCACCTCCATACCCTAGGAAGAGGAAGCAGCCAGCACACCCGTAGCAAGATGGTTAGAAAGTAAGGAGCACTCCTTTTTTTCCGTGAAGCAAGTAGTACTCCTATTGGGGATCGCAGCAGAAAACAAAAAAAATTCTACGATGGAACCCCAAAAACTGCCTAGGATCTATCTATGTAGTAATGCGGTAACGGCCGGAGCGTAGAGAATATATACCCTTGTAGACCGTACGCGGTTAACGTTCCGCGGGGAACGTGGTTGAAGTAGTCGTACTCGTAGCCGACCACAAGGTCGCGAAGCTCCTCGCAGGTCACCCCTTGCTCCTTCTTCATCTTCATCGTGCAACAGCTCCGGCTCACGACATTTAAGCGCACCAAGTGTTGCGCCTCATGTCTTCGTACACATCCGATACACGATGAGACCTCCGGCTCCCCGATCCCGCCGAGAGTGCAGAAGCTGATATCCGGCTAGGAATCCCTGCAGTGCAACAGCATACTGCAGGTGTGCCTTGATCGCACAACCTAGACTTGGGGCCATGGTCACAAGGTAGAGAGGGAGGGAGGGAGAAAGTCAACCAAAGGACTTCTCAAGTTGTGTCTCTAATCCCACCCATGGGCCACCCCTTTATATAGGCGGAGGGGGTGTGCCCTCCCCATTGGGTTAGCCATGTGGGACTATTAATAAAGAGAAAATATCAGACATTTTCATCCTGGCCGGATGGGCCAAAACCTGGCCTAATATCCAAAATAGAAAATGGCTAAATAAAAGAAAAAGGGGTAGCAGACAAAGGTTGGCCGGGTGGGCCTTGGCGCGGCCCACCCCACGCCCAGCTCTCCCGCGGCGGCGACTTGGCAAGGGGAGCCTGGGTGGGCTAGCCACCCCTCGGCGGCCCGCTGGCTCCCGCGGCCCGGGTGGGCCGTCTCGCCCCGGGCGGCCGACTCCGTGGCGCCTTTGCGGCGGCCTGACGAGGCAGAGCCCGGGTGGGCCGGCTGTTGCAGCGGCGACCCAGATCGGCTCGACCCGGTGCCAGGCGCGGCCCAGTTACACGCCACCCTGTGCGGTGGCGATTATCCACCGCCCACAGGGCTGGCTGTTTTTGCCTTTTTCTATTTATTTTTTCTGCAGCTTTTATTCTATGCCTTTTCCCTCTGGGATCTGGCCTAATATAAAAGTTGCCTTTATAAATCTTAATCTAAATATTATTTAGAATATATTAATTCACAATTAACATATAATGAAAATATATTTAAATTCCCATTTATCCGAAAACACTTTTATGGTCTTTTCTTTTATTCTTTCTCCGAACCACTTCGGATCTCTCCACGGAACGATTCCAGCTTTCTCTCTTTCTCTACTGTGATTCCATCTTACGAATGATCACTCTCATTGTACCCTTAAGTGTATCCTCTCACGGCTCGGGAATGCTCTAGACATGATCTGTATCAATGATCAACAAAGGAACCAGGAATGTGCATGTGACCCCTATGCATTCCTGATGACAATGTCGTTTGAACCATCTAAATGTAGCATCCTCTTCCTTTTGTTTCTCGATACAACTTGTCCGAGATCCGATCACTAGTATCCCATACCTTGTTCAATCTCGTTCACAACAAGTTCTGTTTTCTTGTTACCGTGATATTACATCCCCGTGACCTAGTCACATGTTGCAACATTTATGGATGTAATCTCACCAAGCCGTCCGTATGTATCTTTACCCATCATGTTGGTGAACAAATCCCGGTCTTGCAGTCACATGTCATCTACTATTCCTTCAGAATACCCAACGTACACCTTTATGGCCACCGTATTACTAGATGACGGTTGATGCAGTCTAAGCAGCCTAGGGAAACAGTGAGTAATATGAGCTCACGGTCTAAGGAGAAGGAGTCTAGGTATAGCTGTTGCAACAATGAACTATATGACTTGATCGTGTTGCAATCCTTCGAGGAATGTCCAACCACATCATTCTCCAATGATATGATCTCGTTGTCAGTCGGCATAAATGCCCATGATCTTGAAACCTAGATCATCTTCGTGACCAACGAACTAGTATGACTAGAGGCTACTAGGGACTTTGTTGTTTCATACCACACATGTACCAATGTTTCTACTTGGCACAGTTATAGCACAATATGAAACTATTATAAACTAATTGAGATATGACAATAAAAACCTATTTATTATTTGCCTCTAGGGCATATCTCCTTCAGTCTCCCACTTGCACTAGAGTACAAATAAACTAGATCGCATTTTAGTCATGTAAACCATATGCCATATGCGTTTACAGATCATGCATGCTCATGGGAAATGCCATGTCCATGTTCTATTTTACCAGATCATTATGTCTTTTGCAAATCGTTAATGTCGTCCTAATTTTGACATTCACACCATTATCTTATAATGGGTCGAAGCATTTGTTTGGCGACAAAGTGAGACTCTATTTCTAGTGTTTATGATGACGGTCGTTTTCACCGTTGTCATCTAAACTTCGAAACACACTTTGCTATCCTTTGTGTATATACTATAGTCATGGCAGCAGAACGAGGCCGGATTCTAGGAGCTTACAATGACTTTAGATCAACCTCGAGGGATTTCTCATGGGCACTGGGCCCTGGGACACATCATTCTACGTTAAAAGCGAACTAGCCCCGCCATAACATTATACATCACATCAAATGCAGCCTTTATACTTCTATATCTATGTAGATCCTTGTGCATGAAATGCATCTATGCAATTTACATTGCTTCTTGCTATTTGAGTACAAACTTAATTCTGGTTCAGTGATCAACTCAGGAATCACTTAAAGACTGATTCTTACAGTTAATACTTTGTCCTATCAACCAGATCCTCGGGTCACATATGTCGAGTATATAACATGGTTATATGGAAGAACCTATGAATGAAGCATAGGAGATGCAATGCATCTCTTTCTTTCAACCATAGTTGCAATACTAACACAATGCTTCATACAGTAAGAACTACTTTCTCACCTTGTTCCATTCTGAGTGACTTCAGAATCTTGCTTAGGACATTCTGAACATCTTTCAGAATCAAGTCCAGGAAGCATTCGACATTCAGTGTTTATTAAACTCACAAATATATCTTGATAGATCTTATTGCTTCATAACTTCGACTTCATCCTAACTTAAATACTATTAACACCACTCACATCATTCACATATGTCATCCACATATCACATAATGATTTCACGCTCCCACTCAAATATGACATTCATGTTTGAGATTTAGGGATTTCACTTAGCTCCCACTCAAAATATGTCAGCTACATATTATGAATTAGCCAAGCTGATTTGCTCCCACTCAAATCCAGGTCCTCTCGATAATCTTGGACATTCCAAAATTCCTTGATCACCATCAAATCGAGAATTCCACTAACGAGATTTCAATGACCATTCATTTCTCGTACTTAGGTCCATCACACTTCTTTGTATTTCGTAGGTATGTCTTGTTCAAAACATGACAAGTGAATCAATAATATAATTCCACAAACTTGTAGAATATATAGTTAAATCCTACTTACTTTAGTAAAAGTATTCACTGAAACTTTATGATCATTATCAATAGTTTCTCCTCTATTTGTAGAGTTTGGTTTCACGAAACAAATTCCATTGCACCACTCAACAATCCGAAGATAAGATCAAATACCTTGTTTTGATCTTTTACTTTCTTCAACCTGTATCTTCATCAAGACACATCAACTTAGGAGAATAGCAGGTTTGTCCCTTGTGGATGATGCATTCATAGCTTCCTAGGAATGCTCTATAAAGACTTGTTTATTCGCCACGTTTCGACTTATCGAAATCTCCAGAAACTCGAACGTGCCATAACACTTATGGTGTTGTTTCCATGAATCTTTAGATGTTCCTTTGTATTTGAAATGAGTGTTTGATTATTTCGATCTCTAACTCTAAATGACAACTATAACCCCTATAATAGATGATATTATACCATATGTATCTTAATACATAATGATTATGATGTTTAGATATTTCAACACAGTTTGAATTCATCCAATTATCATAATTTGTGAAACATCTTTCACAAGTCCCTTTTATGCTAAATTTAACTTGAATACTTTAGTCATGTCGATCAAATCGAAGAGACTTGTTAATTCAGTTAATTCAATATCCCATTTATTCATGAACTCATTTGAACAATTCAAACCATTTCAAACTTCATGTTTCATTTAAGTAAATACACTTATTCACTTAAGTCCACAATAAATGATTTCCACTACTTGTTGAAAATATGATACATCACTATGTACAAGATTCAACATTTCTTCGCATATCACCGTTTACTAGAATGCGGAGTTTTAGTCATTCTGCATGAGAGGCATGGTTTTGCAAAGTCTCTAGATCAAGCATCCAGGACCCCGATCTTTCATAAAGAACATGCAATAACCAAAATGACTTAAACTGTAGTGCCTTTTCATTATTAAGCTTTGGATATCTTTTAGCATTCTAATCCTTTATAAATGTTTAAACTATTATCATTAACATAGTGATGAGAATAACTTATTTGTAATCGTAATGTGACCATAAGGTATTGTTCATAAGAATAGTACAAACTGGTTTGTAACTTGTTCATATGAATAAACGTCTCACCATAAGCAAGACACACAAACAAGGATTACAAATTATATTCAAGTCCACTAATCCAAATGATAAACTTTGAGGAAAGAGGTGATGTCGGCCATCAACTGATTTGCTTGCCGTCATCAAGTCACGTTGCCTCAAAACAAGAAATTCTCAAGCAGATAATCCTGTTTTCACAAAACGGGACAAGTATCAAATACTTTTGCAAACTACAATGAGTTTTGCAAGAACCACATTTATAATTTTGTATATATAACATATACCTTTTCATTCATGACTCCATTTGCAATCAAGCCCTTCTAAGAGTTCTCAACTCTAATGCAAGATCGCTAAGTGTTTTTCCAAACATTCTGGAGTCATCGAATTATCTCCTAATGGTTATTGTATCAAGAAGAGAATATCACCTTTTACGAGAATATCCTTCAGGTGTGGGTATTAATCTATGAAGTTGGACCCTTTTGCTAAGTTACATATTAAGCAATATATTCCCATGGTCGCAAAGGACCTCAATGGGATAGGCTAAGATCTACTAAGATATTTGCAAATAGACATCTAGACTAAGTTTATAATAAGAGATCAATTTATAATTGGTCTCCACTAAAATTGTCATCCCCTGGACGATTTTAGTGACCGCATGATCCCTATCCTCTGCACCTCCCTCGATCATCACAGCCATCAGTGTAGTATCAAAGGTAGACATTCACTAATGCCAATCACATCATCCATGTGACTCATGCTCGATCTTTTGATCTCTTGTGTTCCGAGGCCATGTCTGCACATGCTAGGCTCGCCAAATCTAACTTGTGTGTATTCTCTGTGCAACCTGGCTTACACCCACTATATGTGAATGTAGATATGTCCGACCCCTACTCATCGCAGGGCGCCTCATAACGAAGAACTTTCTTGGTGGTGCACACACAAGGGGAACACGGAACATTGGAATTAAATAGGGATTATCTTATTTGCTACCATTTAGTATCTAAATACTAGCACATAATAAGATGTAAAACGGGTATCAACATCATATATAATAATGTGATATTATATGGTCCTTCTTGCGCCTTGATCTCCATCGAGCGCTCCGGCATGATCTCCATCTTGCCCTTGGTTTGACGCCAAGTCCACGACGCTGCCACCAACTCGTCCATCGGAACGATGACCATTACCATATTACTTAGTAACAGAAAAGTAAACTACTTTACCTTCGTAACGACCAATGCCATATCATAATCACATACTCCCTGCAAAATAAAGTTATATGCCTCCACTTTATCTATTGCAAGTTTTACGTGGTTGTTAGGGCTTTCGCAATAGAACCGTTTCTAAACTACGAACTTTCCAACCACAACATGGATCCGATAGTTGTATCTACTGCACCCCTTTCAGGGCCCTCTGTGTATATCAACTCTTGAATGAGACACAGACACCCACTAGCCACTTATACGGTACAAGCCATATGTTGAGCGTGGAACAAGTCTCGCGTATGAATACGCGTAAGGTCGGTCCGGGCCGCTTCATCAAACAATACCGCGATAAAAACAAGTACATGTTAGAGGGTAACAACTAAGGGATCAATGCTCGTATAATACTTGTGCGTACTGGCCGTACAGCACTCCTACGCATAGATCGGCTCTGATACCACTGTTGGGGATCGCAGCAGAAAACAAAAAAAATCCTACGATGGAACCCCAAAAACTTCCTAGGATCTATCTATGTAGTAATGCGGTAACGACCGGAGCATAGAGAATACATACCCTTGTAAACCATACGCGGTTAACGTTCCGCGGGGAACGTGGTTGAAGTAGTCGTACTCGTAGCCGACCTCAAGGTCGCGATGCTCCTCGCAGGTCACCCCTTGCTCCTTCTTCATCTTCATCGTGCAATAGCTCCGGCTCACGACATTTAAGCGCCCCAAGTGTTGCGCCTCGTGTCTTCGTACACATCCGGTGCACGATGAGACCTCCGGCTCCCCGATCCCGCCGGGAGTGCAGAAGTTGATATCCGGCTAGGAATTCCTGCAGCGCAACGGCATACTGCAGGTGTGCCTTGATCGCACAACCCAGACTTGGGGCCATGGTCACAAGGTAGAGAGAGAGGGAGGGAGAAAGTCAACCAAAGGACTTCTCAAGTTGTGTCTCTAATCCCACCCATGGGCACCCCTTTCTATAGGCGGAGGGGGTGTGCCCTCCCCATTGGGTTAGCCATGTGGGACTATTAATAAAGAGAAAATATCAGGCATTTTTATCCTAGCCGACAGGGCCAAAACCTGGCCCAATATCCAAAACAGAAAATGGCTAAATAAAAGAAAAAGGGGCAGTAGACAGGGGCTAGCCGGGTGGGCCTTGGCGCGGCCCACCCCACGCCCAACTCTCCCGCGGCGGCGACCTGGCAAGGGGAGCCCGGGTGGGCTGGCCACCCCCCGACGGCCCGCTGGCTCCTGCGGCCCGGGTGGGCCGGCTCGCCCCCGGCGGCCTGCTCCCTGGCGCCTTTGCGGCGGCCTGGCGAGGCAGAGCACGGGTGGGCCGGCTGCTGCGATGGCGGTCTAGCTTGGCTCGACCCAGTGCCAGGCGTGGCCCAGTTACATGCCGCCCTGTGCGGTGGCGATTATCCACCGCCCATAGGGCTGGCTGTTTTTACCTTTTTCCATTTATTTTTTCTGCGGCTTTTATTCTAGGCCTTTTCCCTCTGGGATTTGTCCTAATATAAAAGTTTCCTTTATAAATCTTTATCTAAATATTATTTAGAATATATTAATTCACAATTAACATATAATAAATATATATTGAAATTCCCATTTATCCAAAAACACTTTTCCGGTCTTTTCCTTTATTCTTTCTCCGAACAACTTCGGATCTCTCCGCGAAACGATTCCGGCTTTCTCTCTTTCTCTAATGTGATTCCATCTTACGAATGATCGCTCTCATCGTACCCTTAAGTGTATCCTCTCATGGATCGGGAATGCTCTAGACATGATTTGTATCAATGATCAACAGAAGGACCCGGGATGTCCATGTGACCCCTATGCATTCCTGATGACAATGTCGTTTGAACCGTCTAAATGTAGCATCCTCTTCCTTTTGTTTCTCGATATGACTTGTCTGAGATCCGATCACTAGTATCCCATACCTTGTTAAATCTCGTTCACAACAAGTTCTATTTTCTTGTTACCGTGATATTACATTCTCGTGACCTAGTCACATGTTGCAACATTTATGGATGTAATCTCACCAAGCCAGCCGTATGTATCTTTACCCGTCATGTGGGTGAACAAATCTCGGTCTTGCAGTCACATGTCATCTACTGTTCCTTTGGAATACCCAACGTACACCTTTATGGCCACCGTATTACCAGATGACGGTTGATGCAGTCTAAGCAGCCTAGGGAAACAGTGAGTAATATGAGCTCACGATCTAAGGAGAAGGAGTTTAGGTATAGTTGTTGCAACAATGAACTATATGACTTGATCGTGTTGCAATCCTTCGAGGAATGTCCAACCACATCATTATCCAATGATATGATCTCGTTGTCAGTCGGCATAAATGCCCATGATCTTGAAACGCAGATCATCTTCATGACCAACGGACTAGTATGAATAGAGGCCACTAGGGACTTTGTTGTTTCATACCACACCTGTACCAATGTTTCTACTTGGCACAGTTATAACACAATATGAAACTATTATAACTAATTGAGATATGACAATAAAAACCTATTTATTATTTGCCTCTAGGGCATATCTTCTTCAACTCCCTCCTTCCCAAATTAGGACGTGTATTACTTATAGTCAAAGTCAAATTTAATAAACGTTGACTAAGTATACGGCATCAACTCAATGATATTAGAATCATCATGAACTATATTTTTATATTATATGCATCTGTCATTAGAAAAGTAAGTATGTTTTTACGTATAGTTGGTCGAACTTTATAAATATTGTCTTTAACCAAACCTAATATGCGTCATATTTTAGGAAAGAGGAAGTAGTATGAAGAGTATGGCTCGATCAGCTGCTCTCTCTCGAGGAGCCGTACCCGACTATTTTCCTTGCTCGGTTTTAGGGTCCTTTGTGCTAAATGTATGGAGCTCGATGTAATTTTCTCTTTTTAGGTCCTTGATGTAAAATGTAGTCCCACCATCCGTGTAAAATTCTAACCAAAAAGTGTAAGTGGTGAAATTTAAATGAATTTAAGCTTACTTGTCAATGAGTATGGACATTCTTAGATTTCAAGCCGAACGACCAAGGTCAAGGCCATATCAACATCATAATGTACTCTGATCGACCATGTAAAATTCTAACCTAAAATTAAGTGGTGAAATTTAAACAAATTTAAGCTTAATTGTCAACGAGTATGAACCATTCTTGTATTTCAAGACAAATGACCAAGGTCAAGGCCATATCTATATCATACTTTATGCTGATGATTCAATATCCAAGAATTTGTATGCCAACAAATTTGGCCATATTTTAAAAACAATCAGAGATAAGGTAGTATGAAGAGTATGGCTCGATCAGCTACTCTCTCGAGAAGGAGCCAACCCCGACTATTTTCATTGCTTCCTTTGTAGGGTCCCTTGTGCTAAATGTATGGACCCCAATGTAATTTCCCCTTTTTAGGTCCTTGTTGTAAAATGTACTCCCACCGACCGTGTAAAATTCTAATCTAAAATTAAGTGGTGAAATTTAAATGAATTTTAGCTTATAGTTGTAAACGAGTATGAACTTTCTTGGATTTAAAGCCAAAGGACCACAAGGTCAAGGCCATATCTCTACATCATACTTTATTCTGATGATCAAGTATCCAAGAATTTGCATGGTGACAGATTTGGCCATATTTTGAAAACAATCGAAGAGGAAGTACTATGAAGAGTATGGCTCGATCAGTTGCTCTCTCAAGAAGGAGCCCAACCTAGCTGTTTTATTACTCAATTTTAGGGTCCTTTGTGCTAAGTGTATGGACCTCGATGTAATTTTCCCCTTTTTAGGTCCTTCATGTAGAATGTACTCCCACTGACCATGTGAAATGCTAACCTAAAAGTAATTGGTGAAATTTAAACAAATTTAAGCATAGTTGTCAACGAGTATGAATTGTTTTTGGATTTAAAACCGAACGACCATAAGGTCAAGGTTATATCTCTACATCATACTTTTTGTTGATGATCTCATATCCAAGAATTTGCATGGCAACATATTTGGCCATATTTTTAAAACAATGGAAGAGGAAGTAGTATGAAACGTATGGCTCAATCAGCTGCTCTCTCGAGAAGGAGCCAAACTCGACTATTTTCTTTGCTTAATTTTAGGGTCCTTTGTGCTAAATGTATGGACATCAATGTAATTTACCCTTTTTAGTTCCTTGATTTAGAATGTACTCCCATTGCTCGCGTAAAATTCTAACCTAAAAGTAAGTGATGAAATTGAAGCAAATTTAAGCATAGTTGTCGACGAGTACGAAAAATTCTTGGATTTCAAGACAAACGACCAAACATAATTGAAACGTTTAATCATACATCTCAATCTAGATAAATTTGAGTCAAATAATTTGAGGGAGTACAATAGAGTAGCAATTCAAACTTTCTTGGTTTCGAAATTTTCACTTCCTTCACATAAACCTGGGCGGAAGGATATTCAATAGATCGCCATTCGCATTACTACTAGTACTATAGGGTACAGTGAGTAGTACCAAAAAAAAACTTTTTTTTGACGATAGTACCAAAAGAAACTTCATTCAACCATTAACATAACATCACAAGTTTACATATATAGGACTCGCTGCTGAACTAGTGTAGGTCCGACGCCTCCTAGCACCTAGTCCGTGCTGCCAGTGGTAGCTCATGACATCAGCACCAACACCAGCTCTAGCAACACAACCGGCTCCTTACTAATGGGCACCTATGGATAATGCAGCGACACCTCTGGATAAGGCAGCGGTACCCCCTGATCCATCGGCGGCACCTCCGGATAAGGCGGCGGTACCTCCTGAGCCATCAACAGCACCTCTAGATAAGGCAACGATATCTCCTGAGCCATCGGTGGCACCTCCGGAGCCATAGGCAACTCTAGGAGGACGCTATGGATGAAGTTGTTGTTGTTGGGGAAACGGCCCTAGTAGTTGGTGAAAATGTTGGCGCCGGCGAACACCACCATCTCGCAGCCGCAGTGGAAGGCCTGGTCGTAGAGGAGACGGGCGTCCCTGAAGTTGACGAACATGACCTTCAATGTCCTGTCCGGATTGTCATGGAGGCGATACATATGGTACTTGCGGTGACCGTACCTAGCGTCGAGGAAGGCGCACGCCAGCTGCCACTATGTTCTCCACGGGGAGAAGGCCCAAATACATAGGGCATTGTCCTCCCTGCGGTGATGTCGGGGTCTTTGCGCTCTGGTACGGCGGGCGGCAGTCGGAAGGTGGCCATGGATGTTAGACGAGGACGGGATGGTTGCTGGAAGCGAGGGATTAGAGATGGTTTGGTGCAGGGAAGGGGTGAGGATAAATAGGAAGGAGATGATCTGAGATTAATATGGTAGATTACCAAAGCGAGGGGACAATCAATGTCGCTGCTGAAGCCGATGCGTGTGGCAAGTATCAATGACGATGACTAGGGAAAGCGATTGGACGGAACACTGACTATGCTTCCTTCACTCGATGCCCCAGTCATAATTTTGTGGTGCATCCAAGGCGACCGTGACCTCCTCAATCTGTGGGCCCTACGTGGATGACTGAGTTCACGAGTGAAAACAAATTGATAAAGTGAGCTCTTTCCTACTCCCTCCGGTCCTATTTTTTACTTTATTACTCAATATATTCCATTTCTCACCCTGCACCGAGGAAGTAGGGCTACATACATGGACCAGACACCCCTATAAATAATTTTTTTCTACTCTACCTATCTTCGCATTGCCCAATCCATCCACCATCATCCAGAAAACACACTCATCCGCTCACCGTCGCCTCCTCTCACCGTCGCCGTCATCTCTAGCGCTGCGCAGATCAATCTGCCTGTCACTGCTACGCGGTCTACGACCCAGAACAACGAGGTATAATCTTCATCTCTTCCTTGTAGAAAACATTCGTAGTTCCTCTTTTTGTACTGATTCCACTATCTGTCTCTAAACCGAAGTTTTTGGATCTCTTTCATTCCGCTCTATTTCGTTCCTCATAGTTTAAATCTGCATAAATACGAATATATTGAGATTGATGTACTTTTTCAAAGTGAAACCTTGGTGAAACATGTTGCTTGTTGTTGGGGATAGCATTTTTTCACTTGAATTGGTTATAATTCCATGCATTTTAGTTCTATAATAAGTATCTTGCAATGCCATTTATAGGTTCCAATTCCAAGCAAGGTAGAAAATCATGGACAGTTCGAGCGATGATGACATCTAGTACACTGACTGTTATGTAACTAATACCGATGAGGAAGAAATCGCGGCTATAAGGGGTAAAGTTTTAGTTGGATTGTGAAAATCGAATTAGACTATGCAAAAATATACTACTCTCTAAGATTTATTTTTCTTTCATGTAGGTCCTTCTGATGAGCAAAAAGATTGGTTCAAAAGGTACATCGTTTACGGCAATAATGTGCGTTTATCATACAGAAGGTGGGCTTTTCTCAAGAATAAAGTCTCCCAGATCGAACCTGACATACCTTTCTATGTCTGCAAGCCCACCTCTTCTTTACTCGGCAAAGGAGGGGACATGATGGCAAGAAATTTTAGTTTTTTTCTCAAAAAGGTAAGAAATTTTAGTACCCGCCTGATTCAAAAGATTTGACTACTCCCAAAATGGTTGTTACATTTGTAGGATTGATTCCCATAGTAATTATTCCTAAATATTCCTTTGCACCAGATTTTGTAGGAAATCAAACATCCACCCACACCTCTTTTTCAGAATCCTCTGTTTGTCCTACTATGATAGAGTCAAATAAACTTTGGTTCATATGGAATTCCCATAGGACTGGAGTGGGCATGACATTGTAATCCTACATTTATTTTCTCTATCATACGAATCAAGAAGGCATCCATTTTACTACTATCAGTCAACATGTCGTAAACTTCTGATAGTTGTTTTCTTCTAGTTTCAGTGCTTCTCACCAGATCACAGTCAGAATGTCTTGAAGAATCAGCTACATGAAGAAAGAAATTTGTGTGTGACCAATAAGTTGTATGAAGGTTATGTTGAAGTCATGATTTCCATGGAAGATGATGGGGGTGTGGTGATAACTACTAGTACGAGCTGTCGAAATGTTGGCAGGGACGAGGAGCTCTTAGAACACGAAATGGCTATCTTCTGGTTCAAGGAACACGCACATGGACTTTGTCTCAACGTGTTTAGTGGTATCCTGCTTGATTGGAAGTTGATATGAATATCATCGAACTTGTATTCAAGCCTTAAGGAGGCATTCGAGGAAGCAAAAAGGATCCTGACAAGCTACTTTACTTATACTACTAGCCACTATTGCTCCTGGATGGAACTATGGAACTTATAGCAACCAGTACTAGTAGTACTCAAGTATTAATCCTGTTTGTATTATTAGTACTCAGCTTTTGGTGCCTAGTCGCTCTCATACTGCTAGCAAGGCGAGCAAGGTCTCCTTCCACCGCAAATATTTTGCCTTGTTTAAAAATAGGCTCCTCCACCCAAAATTTTGTCTCTTCGTTGCCTTTCTTGAGAGAAAAGGCTCCTTGATGAAGGAGAATCATCCTCCCTCTATCCTCCTCAATGCGGCATTGGCTGCTATGCTCCACTATTGCATCTATGCCTGGCACTTGTTTAGGTGGGAAGCATCGCAACAGTCACCTCTTCCTTCCTATGTAAGCTTCCGCACAATGGAGTACAACCATGCAGGCACAACAGTGTAGAGAAAGTTGGGGCCCGTGGTGGTCTAGCCCAACTTTCCTTCTGTTTGCCTCGTGCTTCCACCCAAAAATGATCTCTAGCTATATATTTTCTTTTTCTTCCATATTAGGCTACTCATAGTGCTAAATAACTTAGGCTAGTAAAAATTTCACATGTTACTACAATACCTTCAAAGTGTATTGGGTAATAACATGTGTCTAGTGGCATGCAAGGCCTAATTAATTAGGCCTACTTGTATGAGTAGCTCATATCTCCTGGATGAAGGAGAATCATCCTCCCTCTACCCTCTTCAATGCGGCATTGGCTGCTCTACTCATGCATCAGTGAATCTATGACTTTAATGGTACTTGTACAATGGGTAGCATCACAGCAGTCACCTCTTCCACATTTTTTGGCGAATCACAGTCACATCTTCCTTCCCATGGAGTACGGAGTACAACCATGTAGGCGCAACAGTGCAAAAGTTGGGGCCCTTGGTGGTCCAACCCAACTTTCCTTCTGTTTGCCTCGTGCTTCCACCCATATTTTAGGCTGCTCAAGTGCTAAATAACTTAGACTAGTAAAACTTTCACATGTTACTACCTTCACAGTATTGGGTAATAACAAGTATCCAGTGTCATGCAAGGCCTAATTAATTACTCCCTCCCTTTGGAAATATAAGATGTTTTAGATTTGTGAATCTAATGTATCTAGACACGTTTTATTTCTAGGTTCAAGTGAATCTACACAGTAAAATATGTCTAGATACATTTGCTTCACAAATCTAAAACATCTTATATTTTTAAACGGAGGGGGTAGGTTGTAGGAGTAGCTCATATGGAACTTGGTTTTGTTGACTCGACTCCACCTCAATCTATAGGATTCAAAGGATTTCCAAAGGAATTCTATAGGATTCCAATCCATAGGAATTTTTTCAATAGAATGTGTTTGTTTCAAAGGAATAAATCCTACAAAACTCCTATGCATTGCTTCCCTACACTACAATTATTTAGGATTTATAATAAGAGGTGAGACCTCTTGGAAAATTCCTATATGTCTATGACATGTACCTAAACCATATAAAATTTCTTGTGTTTTTCCTGTGGTGCAATCAAACACCTTATCTTATCGATTCCTGCATTTTTCATGTCGATAGGATTATAAGTGAGAACGAGGCAATAGCCTAGTGGTTGGGTCGCAGTTGGCATATCCCAATGACTAGAGTTCGATCCCTGTTAGGGATGAATTTCCGGAATTTTCATGCCGACCCACTTCTACTATATCAAAAAAGTGTCTAGTTCCCCCTAGCACTATTTCATCTTTTTTTATAAGTGTCACGTCATTCTATTGCTACACTTCTCCTATTTCTATGTTTTACAAATCCTTTGAATTGAACAAACCCTAAATACACGGTGTACACGCCCTACTATTTTACTTATAGCATGTTGACTAGTCCTTAGATAAATTCCAATACTATAGCCAACAACTTGCTTGTACAATACACTAGTTACCTTTAAAGGTTTACTGTACTTACACATGACTACCTTATGTGTAAATGGCCCACCTCACATACTCACAAAGTTCCTAGAAGCAATATGGCCAACCATGTAGTAAGAACATACTACCTTGGTTGCCACGAGGAATGATAAACACGAGTTTGGGTAACTTCCATAAAAAATCCTTCACAATATGGCCTAGTGGCCTACCATGTAGGAATATACCTTGGTTTGAAGCCAAACAACCAAGGTATGATCATATTTACATCGTAATTTATGATAAGGTCCCCTTATTCGATATATTGGCGCATCTTGGCATGGTAAACAATGTTTATTACCATTGTAATTTTCCAATTTTTATGACTAGAGAAACCAGTTACAATTTTCCAAGTAACTGTCTTTGTAAGCAAGCACACATGGAATAAGGCCCATTTGACAACCCCATTTTTTCACACATAGTGCACACAATTTTATGGACAATTCTGAAGTTACATGAATTTACGAGCTAGCTAATTTTACCACTTAACTCCCTCTATCGGTTTACCCAAATTATGTCAAACTTGAACTACGATTGTATGATAGGCTACTCGCGCCTAAGCTTCGCCTACAAAGTGGTGGATCCAAATGGTAGCTAGGGCGGTGAATGGACCACCTTAAGATTTCTAAATAGCCTATATATTATAAATAAAAAATAAAAACATTATTAAATGAAAATTGCCCTGTTGGACTGCCCTCGCATGTTGAGCTGGTTCGCGAAATCATTTTAAGGGACCCAAGTTAGTCAATACAATATCTACAAATATTAGGAGGTTTGAAAGATTCAACTTGCAAAGAATTTAAATGTTGGCCGACGAATTCCGGTGAGTTTTAAAAAAATAAGAAAAAACAAAAAAAAACTATAGTACTTGCGCACGATATCCTGTTGCGTGAATACCCACCAGCCATGCAAAATAATGGTAAGTTTTAGTTTGGATAACTCTTGAGAGTATTTATTCGCAATATGGCATACCATGTACGAACATGCATGTGCTTCAAAACAAATGGCCATGCTTATGTGGACACCCACAATGTGTAGCCAAAAGTAGTTCCATATTTGCTTTTTGTCTTATGGAACTAGTTCCTTACACTATGGAGGTGGTTCCAAATGAGAAAACTGGGAACCGGATCAAGTAGTTACTCTGATGGCAAATTTGCTTTTTGGCTTTTGGAACTAGTTCCCTACACTGTGAGAGTAGTTCCATATTTGCTTCATGTGTTGTTTTAGCTAGATGGTGGGACCCACGTTATAAATATTTGGAACCACTACATCGTGGAGATCCTGCTATATTTTATACCAATACCAAATTTACCTTTACATCAGATTTGGCAATGACAATATTGTGGGAATAATGCCCGTATTTGGTAAATGTGCATGTGGGCATGATATGGTAAACAATGTTTACATTTCTAGATTATTTAAGAAAGTACACGGCGAATAATTAAGGCTCATAAAGCTAGCTACTAGCCTTCCATTTCTACACAAAAGTAGAACATGTTTTATGAGAAATTCTCCAATTACATGAACTTTTGAATTTTCTAGCTAATTTCAACAACTTAAAGTACTTGTTGTTGATTTATCAAAATCAGATAAAATTTTAACTATGACTGCATGATAGGTTGCTAGCTCTCTAATTTTACGTAAAATCGTTTTAAGGTACTAGAGTAGTCAATCTATAAAAAACAACTAGAGGCTTGAAACCATCAAGTTTTTTTGAAGAATTACACAACGGCTGACAAGTTTGAACTAGTTATGATTTTTTTAAGAAAAATAAAGAAAAATCAAAACAATGTATAACTTGTGCATCATGTTTTCTTGAGCGTACTTGTTGTGATAAGTATGAGTTTCGATTACTTTCGAAAACCTTGCTTCGTAATATGGTCTACCATGTTGTGAAGATGCTTAGCTTCCAAATCAAATGACTAGGGTCATGGCTATATCTACGTTGCAGTAGACAAATAGTGTGCCCATATTTAGTAGATGAGCGCATATTGGTATGGGATAATGTGTTTACAGTCATAGTTTCTAATTTTCATGAACAAAAAATAGTTTTCAATTTGGTAAGTGATCGAAAATGTTTATTTGTTAAGTTAGTACACAAAGAATAAGGCCCAGAATGGTAATACCCCATTATTTTCACACAGCAGACCATGTTTATGGGCTATTTTCAAGTAATAACATGAATTTCCAATCTGTCTAGTAGCTCTTTTCTCTGATTGGAACTACTTCATGTCTATCTACCAAAATTATATATATAATATTTGCACGACGAGTGTGTTATAGGTTCCAGAATCGTTTAACGTACCCAAGATTTGAATATCTAAAAACCACCATCATGTTTGAAAAATTCAACTTTTTGCAATGTCTATGCACACAAAATTCATCACTATTCGTCCTTACAATCACTATAATTATGTCCTCGCTGCCGAAGTGAAGGAAATCATCATAGATCCCTGATCTTCCCTCTCTTCTCTACTTGTCCCCTCTTAGAAAGCTTCGCAGCACCCGTCAGGTATGCGTAGTGCTTTCGCGTATGATTATAGTTTAAAGAGTACTAGTCTGGCGGTTCTACTACATATGAAGCCTAGCGATATAGAGAAAGCAGACCACCATTGTGTGAGACATGTTTTCTCTACGAGATAAAATCTAGCATGATCCGAAAATTTATCTCCCAATCCTCATATTTGATTTTTATTCTCGAATAAGATCACATAGAACATCACACGAACATTTAGTTTTTAGCTGTGGAGCTGCATCAAATCTCACCATAATAAATTGTATGCATAATGTTGAATATTCAACATTGGATCAAGACTCGCAAATCCCAACATTGTCAACCCTTGGATCTTATTTTCTAGTCTAGGATCTAGAAGATTCTATTGATAGTGTTTAGCAGAATGACTATGCGTAAACCTGAAAACATACTTCTCGATCATTCTAGAATCACCTCTTTCATTTCTCTAGACCATGGTCCCAAAATTTTCAAGTATTAGGTAGCTAATAAATGTTTATTTCTACATGATATAAAGTACAAGAACCAAATATATATCGTTACTTTATAGATGTGGCTCTTTCATATTTTTTTGAGCTTTACCTATTACAGAGCATAATTTTGTATAGTGATGATATGTCATACACGTGCAGCTTACTAATAAAAGGATGGTGGACAAATACAAAGAGGCTGCTAATCTTGTCCAACTAAACCAGGACTTTGTAGATAATAAGGCCTCAAAATATAGAAAAAGTACCCTAGTACAGAAAGGAAAGGCACAATCAGGTAGAGCTTCATTGATTATCAGCGGTGGTATATAAAAGAAGGGCATGGCTCGAGGCCGGATCAGAGAATCCTCATTCCCCCCACCCATATCGCAATGCTTGGGATGGTCACTCGGAAGATGGAAGCCACCATTTTCAACTGTTTCTTCTGCTCCCTCCCCTCAAGCCCCGGCGGGTCTACAAGGTCTCTCCATTTCTCCCTCACAATACATTGATTTTTCTTTTGGCGGTTCGTCCATGCAACTACTTTATTTTTTGAACTTCCATTTCTACAGTGCGTGGATATTCATCTAATCTACCATCGCTGCATCTACAAGATCACCTCCTGCCAGAAGTGCGAGCACCCTAGCGGTGGATTCACCCACGAGCCTGCCATGGACGCCGTCCTATCAGTGGCTAGGGTCGAGTGCGCCCACAAAGGCTGTAGTAGTTTGCTGCCCTACTACGAACTTCACGAGCATGAAATCATGTGTCGGTATACTCCTTGCACTTGCACGGAGACTGGCTATGACTTTGCCGCCCCGCCGCTAGCGTTCGTTGCCCACCTCGAAGCGGTCCACTCGATCCAAGTGCACAAGATCCAGTATGCCACCACCAAAGTGTTCTAGGAGTTGGTGCCACTGTCGGGCGAGGCGTCCCGCCAGCTCATCCTCGTCGGGCAACAGGACATCGTTGTGTTTGTCCTGACGATTGGCATGGTAAGCACGATCCCCCTCGTGTCTGCGGTCTGTGTTAGGGCTGCGATGTGCGACTTGCCGGTGTACAGGGTGAGGATGTGGGCGGAATGCCCGCCGCTGCTCTCCTGGACGTACGACGGGAGGAGGACCGACACTGTGACAGTGGAGCTCGATGCGTCAAGCTCCACTAAGTCGGGCGACGTTGCATTTGAGGACCTTATGTCTTACCTGGCGGTGCTGCCACATTACCTGGTCAGTATCATACTCTTCCCTAGGTTGCTTGGCCCCATAGGTTGTAACTCTACAGGTAAGTTTTACTACTATGTCAGTTTAAATGGGTAGGGTATGGTCTATCTACTCATGCTCGTACCCATGACTTAACGGGTTAGAGTATGGGTATTACCCATGGGTATAAGATTGTGCCCATACCCTACCAACACGGGTACAGTACCTGCGGGCACTCGTGGGTAAAATTGCCATCCTTAGCACGAAGGGACAATAATAGTTGTGAGAACAAAGTACTTGTGGGGCCTAGCAATTTTCACATTTTTTCGATGAAAACACCGTCGCTGCTTACCTTATAAATGGTTTGATGTCGTCCCTCAGGCGCTAGATTATTCATGTTAGCGAAATAGTGGGTTCCCATATTTTTTTTTGGAATAGAAGTATGAACACTCCCAACCATAATTGAAAAGTTATTGATAAAGGGCGCTTTATTTTTTTAAAGCTCAGGGCGCTTTATTATTACACTCGATTCCCCATACCACCGGCCTACCATTCTGCTATTATTAGTTGGACTATGGATAAACAAATTCACTCGAGTTGGTTGGGGCTTTAACCATAATTTTCGTGCTCACTACCTGTCTTGGTGACAACATCTTCATACGCATCATCGTTCATGAATAGATATAATATAGAAATATATCAGTGCCATAGTATTTTAGTGCCTACCAAAGTAATACTTTAGTTTTCTCTCTTCTTAATTTCTTCAAAAAGGGGTCTGACCTCTTTCTCAATTATTATAAAAAAACATAGTTTTGGAGAATACTTCAGTTTAAACCCCTATTATTTGTTGGAACAAAACACTATTCAATGGTTCAGTTTATTTAGAAATCAGAATGTTTTCTAAATAATTTAAAAATACTTTGATGCCAAACTCGGCCTTACTATCTGAACCGAGCCAATCTGGGCCATGGATGATCAATATTCAGATGCCAAATGGCCAAATGGGCCCTTAATTTATGAACTGAGGTAGTATGGGCCATGGATGATCACGGATATGTCTGTCGGCCTCTAATTCCAGGGAGTATGGCTTACTAATTTACTACTACTTGGACTATACATAAATCTAAATTTAGTCGAGCGGGAAAATCTCCCGCTATCCAATGTTTCAAACATCTTGGAATCTCCCTTCTACCCCTAGTGAAGTCGGTTTGTTGGGACTTCAATCGTAATTTCCCCGTTCAGTACCTCTATACTCCGCCCCCTACCATCGACCCCCCACACCCACACCCACACCCACACACAATCCTCGCCCCCAGCTACACTAGCCCTGCGGAAAACCCTAGATCTACCTTCAACACCTTAGATCTGATTCACTATCGTCACCGTGCACTGCACCAGATCTTCTTCACCCACCCACTCTCCTGGCACGCCAAACACATTCCCACCGGTAGGAATCTGCTTCTTCGATGTTGTCGTCCAGCGCTCGGAGGAACCCCTATTCTGCTTCACCTTCGTCCACAAGCACCGCAACCGCAACACCCTCGACAACCTTGACGTCACCACCCAGGATTCACATCATTCCTAAACGCTGTCGCGGCCGAGGTAACCATATCTCATTGGAGTTTGGTAAGATAAATATGTAGCAGTTAACTGTATTTTGTATTGGTGCTACTTTTGTAGTGTAACTTACAAGTACTATACTTGTTACCCGTATCTTTCTAAAAAAAATCGTAATCAGGTTTAACCGTAAGGCATTCAACTACGATTTTGTATGTCATGGCGAAATATGAGTTAGCCAAAGGTTAACACATTTGTTTCCATTATCTACTTTAGTAAGTGCCCACATGTGATGCAGTTATAATTTCTCTCTGGCTTGGCATAGGCTATGGCACTAATTGTTATTTCTTGCTTGATGCCTTTGTCCTATGTATGCAGTACATGTTTACATTCGTTATACTGCTTCCACTAAGATGTCTGTTTCATCTGATTTTGCTTACCCTACTCTTCCTAACCATTTGTTATTGTTACACAATGAACAGGTGCAGTTTATACTAGAAATCATAGAATGAATGGCCCCTATAATCTCGTAATTATCTATTGCTTTTGTATCACTTCATGCTAACATCTGTGAGACTGGAACCTTTTTGTGTTCACTATTCGCTGCACCATTATGCAGAGGACCCACACTAAATTATGGAGACCACCAGTCCAATTACTTGATGTAGCGGACATCATCGACGAACATACCTGTAACCAGATCAGCAACCCTGAGACTCTACATAGAGCTACTGTAAGGATGCCCCCCCTTTTTTAAGGTTTAAGTCCCTTAGTGTCATCCATTGACTCTAGTTGAGTTGTTATTTTTGTTGGAGGCACTAGGGTGATTATAACAAGGCTAGAAATGCAACGGAATCCAATATAACAGTAACGGAAGAATCATAAAGAACCGCCCACTTCAAATATCACTCTCGTATCTACACCTGTATGGATATTTTAATACGAGGCACATGATAGTACACTTTGTCTTTGGGCAGACAATCAGAAATTTAAACATTCTAGCTGTTCGATAGATTGTTTGACCATTTCTCTAAAATGATTTAGCTATTCTATTAGAGGCACCCGTCTGCATGAGGTCCTTGTGTTGAGTGCTTACATCGCTATAACAGACCAAATAATCTTTTGAAAATCGTTGAGAATGAACATGGTAGTTTTGTTTCTTTGTATGATGTTGTAACTTCTTTTATCTTAGTTTCAACCTTCATCAAGTAGAGCAGTCATTTCACAGGGCAGAAGTGACAGTTGCACACTATCTCATCCCTCTATGAAGTCAACTATTCCAGTTATTCCAGAAGAAAGAGATGTATGATGCTCTGCCGTTACTAATTGCTTTCTTCCTTTTAGCAAAAGGACTGATTTGAAATTCATTGGTTTTTGTTTTCCTTGGTAATTATGTCATATGACATTTTTTTGTTTTAGGTTGCAAATATAAATATGAAGGCAGAACAGAAAACAACTACCTCAAGTGTAGATCTCTTCGGACAAAGCAGCAGTGATAGTGTGTATTGCTCACGTAGGTACACGATCTCGACTACTCCATACATTCCAGCAGAAAGAGTTTTTGGTGCTGCACTCCAAGATGCACTTGATGTAGTTGGACAGGAAGCCAATAGAACAGATGCAGTAGTCTCCATAGCAAGGAAGGAGTTATCTGAGTTGAAAAATAGGCAAGCTTTGGTGGAGAATCTACTTAATAATATCCTCAACAAGTCTCATGGTAATCCCGCTGTTACATGTGAGGCGGCACGAGCTCCATGAAAAAACATTTTTGAAACTGAGAATATATTGTTTATCAGCTGTGTTGTACTCTGATGATGCTTTACGAGCTACAGAATTTTTCAGGACCGTAATAATTTACTAATTTTCAAGTTATAAGTTTTTTTCCACAGTTCTAGAATTTATTTAGCATTTTAGAGAACTTGTGTTCTTTGTTTATCCATGTTTATGTCCTGGCAATGGGTCTAAGTTAGATAGGCTTAAACAGTAGTAGGCCCACAACGTTTTATCAGTCCTTGATGGGTCATGATACGTTGCAAACGTATCCATAATTTTTGATGTTCCATGCTTGGTTTATCTACCTTCTTATGTTTTGTCCACACTTTGGAGTACTTTTCATATGATTTCTTGGACTAACCTATTAACAAGAGCCACAGTGCCAGCTGTCTGTTTTTTGCTTTTTTTGTTCCAGGAAAGTCAGAAAATGAATATTCTCGGAATTGGATGGAACAAAAGCCAAAGTCAGTTTTTCACCAAGGGACACCTGGAGCCAGAATACGAGACGGAGAGGGGCTGGGGCCTGGCCACACCACCTGGCCGCGCAGCCAGGCCTGGCCCACGCCAGGGTGTGGTCCGGCCGCCCCCAGGCACCCCCTCGGCCTCTCCTTCCGCCTGTATATTGCCTCCGATATAGAAACCCTAAGTACCGGATCAAAAATCCACGAAAGAGTCTATAGCCATCATCATCTCCATCCCTAGATCAGGAGTGATCTGAAGCTCTTCCCGGCACCCTGCCGGAGGGGGGAATTCACCCTGGAGGCCTTCTTCATCATCATGCAAGCCTCCGGTGTGATGCGTGAGTAGTTCATATTTGGACTACGAGTTCATGTAGTAGCTAGATGGCTGGTTCTCCTCCTTTGTGCTATCATGTTTAGATCTTGTGAGCTCCGTTCATGATCAAGATCATCTATTTGTAATTCTGCATGTTGTGTTTGCGGGGATCCGATGGATATTGAGATGCTATTTCAGATTGATTATTGATTCTATCATGTCTTTGTTATTTGTGATCTTGCATTCTTTCCGTTGTTAGTAGCTATCTTGGCCAAGTAGATGCTAGCAACTCCAAGAGTTAGTATTTATGCTCGATAGTGGGTTCATGCCTCTGGTAATCTAGGGAAGTGACGGAAATCTCTAAGGTACTAGATGTGTTGCTGCTACTAGGGAGAAAACAACAATCCTTTATTCATAGAACAATCATATTGTTTACTTTACATGCAATTCGTAATGCAATTATCCGTTGCTTGCAACTTAATACTGGAGGGGGTTCGGATGATAACCTAAAGGTGGATTATTAGTCATAGATGCAGTTGGATGGCGGTCTATGTATAATGTTGTAATGCCCAATCGAATCTCAAAGGAGTCCAGATGAGTAGTATATGCTTGTATGCTTTCTCGATATTTGTCAATTGCCCCGTTGTAATTTGTTCACCCAACATGTCATCTATCTTAAGGAGAGCCACCACTAGTGAACTATGGACCCCAGTCCTTTCTTTTACCATCAATCTACAATCAACTGTTTACTGCTTTGTGTTCACTTTCTGCAAACTATTACTTTCTTCCACTCGATACGTTTAATCCTTTGTTTTAAGCAAAACCGGTGAGATTGACAACCTCATCGCAAGTTGGGGGCAGAGTTTTGTGGTTGTGTTGTACAGGTCTCCACGTTGCTACTGACACCGGTAGTGCGCCTTGCCAAAGTTCAGCTAGAAACACCTTTGGGTGTTTCCTTGCTCCTACTGGTTCGATTAAACCTTGGTTTCATAACTGAGGGAAAACTTATTGCTGTGCTCATCATACCTTCCTCTTGGGGTTCCCCAACGAGCTCGATATATTTTGGGCCATCAAGCTATTTTTCTGGCGCCGTTGCCGAGGAGTCAAGGACATCTTCACAAGGGGAGTCCCTCATAACCAATCTCTTTACTTTGTTATTTTTGTTTTGCTTAGTTTACTTTTTCTTTGTTTGCTTGTTTCTTTATCAAAAACACACAAAAAATAGTTTTACTTGTTTGCTTTCTTTATTAAAAACACAAAAAAATTAAGTCTTTCTATAGTTGTTACCTCTTCCTTAGCTCACCATGTTGATCCCTAAATTCACCATGAAAGACCTTTCAATAGGTAGTGGTTCTATAATTCGAAAAGATAATATTGAAGAATTCTTTAATCATGTTAGCAAACATGAGGATATTGAGGATAGAGCCCTTGCAGAACTTGCTCCAAACTATGAAAATGCAGCAGTTTCTTTAGTTCACATGTTGGAAGCTAGGTTTGTTAACCTTAACCCCTTAATGCAAGTAATGTTTCTTAAACTTAAAGAAATTGAGGACCCTCAAAAGAGGGATTTTATTCTGGAAACTTTGCTTAAGGAATTCTATGATGCTGCCAAGGAGGCTAGAAAAGTCTTTGAACATTTTAATATGCTAGGCTCATGTGTAGATGTTATTGGTACACGAGAAAAAATGAAAAAAACCGAGCCTAATGAGGAGGAAACTAAGATACCAATACCTTTTAAACTTGTAGCAATGCATGAAGCCATAGAAAAGAATCTTGATTGGATTATTCTCGAAAACCTGTTTGATGAAAATAGTGAACCAAAGAGCGTTGAGAGAGGATCCTCTAGAACTTATCTGGATGAGATACCTTGCCTTGTTGAAGATATTTCTGGTATTGCTCTTAATGCTTCTTCATTTTAGAACACTTGATTCTTTTTCTTGCTTCTTATGCCTAACTTAAAGGCATTAAAGAAAAGTACTTATTGGAAGATAACCCAAAAGTTTTAGATGAGTCTTGGAAGTTATTACTTTAGTAATAACCATTCCTTATCCTTTTCATTTGCTATTTTGCCAAGAGTAACCTCTAATGAGAGAGAAGTAATGATTGGGAAAGTTGTTGTCCCGAAACAGATTTATGTGCTTCACCGTACAAATTCGTGAAAATCTCTATACGTCCTTTTGAGGCGTGATTTTTTGTGCTTCTGTCCCAGGTTGTTATCTAATTTTTTTTAGTTCAACACTTTTAGATTTGAGCAACATAAGGTCTTCGAAAAAATTCGTCTTTACCTGCTGGTCTGTTTTGACAGATTTCTGCCATTTTCTGCATTTGCTTCTTGTTCGTTCCTTTTTGAGTTCTTTTGGGGAATTGAGCTTTTTGAGGGAAGTGCTACAGTAGCTAGTGTTTTAATGGAAGTTTTATTGGTGTTGCAACTAAACCTAAAGACCTATTATCTTGAGTGCACTAATGTTGCTAATAAAGATTGTGTGAAGTTTTGTATGAAGGAAAAATTTCAGGTGTATGGAAGGAATGAGTCATGAGATGAAGGATGGACTAAATCTCAAGCTTGGGGATGCCACGCATGTCACTCTAATAAATATCCAAGAAGTACAAGCATCAAAGCTTGGGGATGCCCAAGGCATCCCTATCTGCATCAATAAAAATCTCAGGTTCCTTCCAAACGCTTCACTTTTATTGCTTCATGCACAGTTGTGTTGTTCTTGGAGCGTCTTCTTTTTCGTTTTCCGTTTTGGTTTTTCGTTTGCTTGGTTTTCTTAGTTTTCTAAATAAATTGGTTGGACCCCCTCTTTCATATATTGGTTTTCAAATAGTTTGGTTTGGATTGGAAAAGAGTAGGAAAGTTCATGCTTAAGTGGTAAAGAGAGCTTGTTTTTTACTGTGGCCTATGCTTTGTCATGCCATACTTGATATTGTTTTGGCTTTATGCTTAGTATTCTTTGCTGTAGCATGACTTGTTATAAACAATTGAGATTGCTTAATGTGCCTTGGAAGGATCATGCGTTGTTTTAGCATATTAAAGCATAGTATTGTGGTATTCTCCTTTGATGCTTTATTTGGGTTGACTTGGCACATGCTCACACCATGTATGAATATCCCAAGTCACCATAGCCTTTATGATCCTTTAGTTTTCAACTTGTAGTATCACTTTATGCTTTGATCAATGATGTTTTGTCGCTCTGCATGATTATGGCCATTATTGCTCTCTTAGTTGGTCGCTCCCATTCTTTTGCTAGCCTCCATAACCAAGTATGAGTCCCACTCATGCATCCAACTCCTTAGACCAAGTTATTCCAAAGAGTCCACCATACCTACCTATTAGCATATCTATTCCAAGTATATTCATGTTTTTATCTACCTTCCGAATTAAACTTGTTATGAGAAAACTAGTGATTAAAGCTCTCACGAACTTGATGGCACACTTTACTTTTCTTGCCCTTAATAAACTTGAACCATTATGTCATCTATGTTTTATATGCTTGCACTTATTTTTTGGGAATTAACAGAACCATGTTTTGTCATGGGGAACGCTTTCAACATTGCACTTGTACTTTGTACCTAGTTGATATCATGCTCTTTTGTCTATGGATGTCGTCGGTGTGAAATGAAAGGGGAGCTTGTAAGTCCATGGAGTTATGTATATGTGTTAGAGAAACGCCTGGGCCGCTGGTCTAATCCATGTTGTCATGTGGAAACCTGCAGCGTAACCATAATGAGCTGTCTATGAAGCATTCTTCTTATAAAAAATAGTCAGATATTGAGAAAAAATAGAAAAAGAAAAAAAAGAGATATCAGAAAAGAGGAAAGAGAGAAAAAAAGCACCATATTCCCATGGTAAATAAGAAGATTGCTGAGATGCTTGTTGTCTACTTGCCTTGTCATTTTGATATGGGGATTATTTCGTATCATCGAGCAATGGGTACCCTGTTGGAGGTTCTCTATGATACACATGTACTTACGATGACAAGAACTTACCAGTGACTAAACTTGAGTAGCATGAGGACCGGCTCTCGTAATCAAGGGACATGATATTTCTAACTTATACTTTGTCAAGCATATACTCCATAGTTTGTTCACTTTAACCTTAATCACTTCAAGATGCTTATGATAGGGGAAATGAGAGCTGAAAGCTAGAAAGTACCATAATTTTTGGAAGCTCTTTATGAGACTTGAATCCCTACTTCCTTCTATGAAGGCCTTTCTTTTACTTTTTTGTTGAGTCTCCACCTTCTACCTTTATGCACCTACTTTGGGAGCATAGTGGCCATTCTTAGTTCTATGTGCATTGTCCCAAGACTTGTTGATTGATGCATAGCTTTGATATTGCTTGTTTTAAACTATTTGTATCTAGTCACTCTTATGAACATTGAAGGTGTCCTATGCATTTATGTTTGAATGCCACTATGCTATGTTTTCTTTATGTGAAACAAACAAACGGCTTGCAAAGCATTGTTATTCATGAACCTTTTGTTTGTGCCTTTTCATGTTGCAACATAGTTGCTTTTACTTATTGCTAGAACTTTGTCTTTCATGTTATGATTGAAGTACTATGATCCCAGCTTTGAATGTTTTACAAATACTTTGATCAAGTTTATGATGGTGTATGTCACCTAAAAAATTATTCTTTATTTTTATCACTTACCTACTCGAGGACGAGCAGGAGTTAAGCTTGGGGATGTTGATACGTTGCAAACGTATCCATAATTTTTGATGTTCCATGCTTGGTTTTATCTACTTTCTTATGTTTTGTCCACACTTTGGAGTACTTTTCATATGATTTCTTGGACTAACCTATTAACAAGAGCCACAGTGCCAGTTGCCTGTTTTCTGCTATTTTTGGTTCCAGGAAAGTCAGAAAATGAATATTCTCAGAATTGGACGGGACAAAAGCCAAAGTCAGTTTTTCACCGAGGGACACCTGGAGCCAGAATACGAGATGGAGAGGGGATGGGGCCCGGCCACACCACCTGGCTGTGCGGCCAGGCCTGGCCCGCGCCAGGGGGTGGTATGGCCGCCCTAGGCACCACCTCGGCCTCTCCTTCCGCTTATATATTGCCTACAATACAGAAACCCTAAGTACTCGATCAAAAATCCACGAAAGAGTCTGTAGACGCCGTCATCTCCATCCCTAGATCGGGAGGGATCTGAAGCTCTTCCTAGCACCCTGTTGGAGGGGGGAATTCACCCTGGAGGCCTTCTTCATCATCATGCAATCCTCATGCATGGGTAGTTCATCTCTGGACTACGGGTCCATGTAGTATCTAGGTGGCTGGTTCTCCTCCTTTGTGCTATCATGTTTAGATCTTGTGAGCTCCTTTCATGATCAAGATCATCTATTTGTATTTTTGCATGTTGTGTTTGCGGGGATCCGATGGATATTGAGATGCTATTTCAGATTGATTATTGATTCTATCATGTCTTTGTTATTTGTGATCTTGCATGCTTTCCGTTGTTAGTAGCTATCTTGGCCAAGTAGATGCTAGCAACTCCAAGAGTTAGGATTTATGCTCAATAGTGGGTTCATGCCTCTAGTAATCTGGGGAAGTGACAGAAATATCTAAGGTACTAGATGTGTTGTTGCTACTAGGGAGAAAACAACAATCCTTTGTTCATAGAACAATCGTATTGTTTACTTTACACACAGTTAGTAAAGCAATAATCCGTTGCTTGCAACTTAATACTGGAGGGGGTTCGGATGATAACCTGAAGGTGGATTATTAGTCATAGATGCAGTTGGATGGCGGTCTATGTATAATGTTGTAATGTCCAATCAAATCTCAAAGGAGTCAAGACGAGTAGTATATGCTTGTATGCTTTCTCGTTGTTTGTCAATTGCCCCGCTGTAATTTGTTCACCCAACATGTCATCTATCTTAAGGAGAGCCACCACTAGTGAAATATGGACCCCGGTCCTTTCTTCTACATCAATCTACAATCAACTATTTACTACTTTGTGTTTAGTTTCTGCAAACTATTACTTTCTTCGACTCGATACGTTTAATCCTTTGTTTTCAGCAAAACTGGTGAGATTGACAACGGTGTTTCCTTGCTCCTATTGGTTCAATTAAACCTTGGTTTCATAACTGAGGGAAAACTTGTTGTTGTGCTCATCATACCTTCTTCTTGGGGTTCCCCAGCGAGCTCGATATATTTTGGGCCATCAGGCCACCAATCAATAGTGACGGGCCTACACTGAGGCCATTATATGTAGAATATGACCGCAAAAGAACAGAACAGTAAAAGGCCAGAACAGTGAAAGGCCAGAACAATGAAAGGTCAGAATAGTGAAAGGCCAGAACAGTAATAGGCCGGAAACAGTAACAAGGCTAGAACTTTAGCAGGCCAGAATCTTCGGCCCATTTATGGGACTGAAAAGTAGAAGGCCGAAACAGTGAATGTCTAGGATAGTAAAGGGCCGTAACTGTAGAGGGCCTTAACAGCCCATGATGGGTGCGAGAAAAGTGACGGGCCTGCAGAAGGCCTTAACAGTAATGGACGGACTTGGCCCAGGCTGAAAATCGGCCGCACAATATTGGACCAAGGTGGGCCTTCTGTAGAATGAAATAGTGTCGGGCCTGAAAGTTCACGAGCCACGGATGTCTACACTAGTTGGCCCATTTCAGACAGTGCTGGACGAAACAATAATAGGCCTTCTTCTTATTGGGCTTTCCTCATGGGCCGACCCACTTAATATTTAGCAGGCCTATTCTGGCCCTAGCTTCTGCCACGGTTTTTCTGACCGTTAACAGCGGTAACTGGGCGTTGATGACCCACAAGTATAGGGGGTGTATCGCAGTATTTTTGAGGGAAGTGAAACCCAATTTATTGATTCGACACAAGGTGAGCCAAAGAATACTTATAAGCCTTAACAACTGAGTTGTCAATTCAGCTGCACCTGGAAACAATCTTGCTCACAGTAGTTTTATCAGTAGCAACAGTTTTGTAGAAGGAATAGCAAAGTAGCAGTAGCAGTAAAGTAAAGGCAGCAGTAACAATAGCAGTAAATAGTGGGATTCGAGTGCGGTAGGCATATGGATGGATGGACGGGCGTTGCATGGACAAGACAATTCACATAGCAATCAGAACATAGGGCAATTACAGATAAATAAGATAAAGCATCCAAGTACTAGACAATCCTAGGCATGTGTTCCATATATAGTCATACGTGCTCGCAATGAGAACTTGCACAACATCTTTTGTCCTGCCAGCCCGTTTGCAGCGGGGCCTCTAGGGAACTACCGGAAATTAAGGTGCTCCTTTTAATAGAGCACCGGAGCAAAGCATTAACACTCCGTGAACACATGTGATCCTCACATCAAAGCCATTCCCTTCCGGTTATCCCGATTTCTGTCACTTCGAGGCCATAGGTTTCGGACAACAACGTGTGTATACAACTTGCAGATAAGACCAAAAACAATACTATCATAATGAATCAATAACATGTTCAGATCTGAAATCATGGCACTCGGGCCCTAGTGACAAGCATTAAGAATAACAAGTCGCAACAAAGTCATAAATCACTAATAAAAGATACTAGGCACCATGCCCTAACAATCTGATGCCATTACATGAACGATCTCATCCAATCCCTACCATCCCCATAGCCTACAGCGGGGGATTACTCACTCATAGATGGGGGAAACATGGATGGTCGATGGAGAAGCGATGGTGATGATGATGGCGATGATCTCCTCCAATTCCCTGTCCCGGCAGGGTGCTAGAACGGAGTTTCTGGTGTTGTTTCATGGAATCTGGTGGTGGCGGCGGAGCGGAACTCCTTCTGGAAAAACGTCGAACCCCCTGAAGTTTTTAGGTCAGAAGGATCCTTATAGGCGAAGAGAGAGGCCGAGGGGGTGCCTGGGAGGCCCACACCACCCCCTGGCGCGGCCTGGCCTGGCCCGCGCCACTAGGTGGTGTGGCCACCCTCTGGCTCTTCTCCGTCTTGTATTCTGGCTCCTGGAGTCTTCGGGTGAAATAGGATTTTTGGCATATTTTTCGGGATTTTTCCTGATAGTTGGTTTTCTGCACAAAAAGTAGACACCAAGGCAATTCTGCTGAAAACAGCGTCAGTCCGCATTAGTTGTATCCAAATCACACAAGTATAGAGGAGAAACAATAGCAAAAGTGTTTGGGAAAGTAGATACGTTTTGGACATATCAACTCCCCCTAAGCTTAGCTTATTGCTTGTCCTCAAGGAATTCAGTTGAAAACTGAGCGCGATAAAAGAACTTTCACGAACACATTTGCTCATAAGATGTAAATATTCTCAGCAATGTGATCAACTACTTAGACAGTTCATAATAAAGAGTATGCAACTGAGTCTACTTAATAGTCTTTGCAAGCTATGAAGAGATTCCAACTCAAGAATAATAAGTAGCATGAGGCACAAACATAAGCAACATTGCAATGCTCATAGAAAAGTATGATAGAGTGGTATCTCGCTTGCCTTTGATTATGAATATCAAGGCACCTCTCAAGTTCAAGTGATGACTAGAAGTAAAGATATCAAGGATACAAGCATCAAAGTCATAACACAAATAATCAAGTAATAGAACAAACACAAAGAATGAGAACTATGCTCTCAAGAAGGTGCTCGGAGAATATGTGGAGACTCGACAAGTAGAAGAAAAGGTTTTGAATAATTTGAAAGGCTTCCAAATGCTGAAAGTATGGTACTCATTAGCTTTGAGCTCTCATTGCCCCTATCATAAGCATCTTTAATGTGGTTAAGGTGAAAGTGAGGTCCAATCTGAGTTATATGCTTGACAGACTATAAACTGAAAATCCCAAGTCCCTTGAGTACGAGGGCCGCTCCTCATGCTACTCAACTTTAGTTACCGGTAAGTTCTTGTCATCGTAAGTATGTGTGTATCATTGAGAACCGCCAACGGGGTACCCCTTGCCCGATGATACGGAAGAATCCCCATATCAAAATGACAAGGCAAGCAGACAATGAGTATCTCAGCAATCTTCTTATTTACCATGGGAAAATGGTGCTTTTTTTCTCTCTTTCCTATTCTCATAAAACTCTCCTTTGTTTTCTTTTTCTCAATAGCTATCTCTCTCTTTTTTTATAAGAAGAATGCTTCATAGATATCATTATGGTTACGCTGCAGGTTTCCACCATGTCAGCATGGATTAGACCAGCGGCCCATGCGTTTCTCTAACACACATACATAACTCCATGGACTTACAAGCTCCCCTTTTATTTCACACCGACGACATCCGCAAACAAAAGAGCAAGGTATCAACTGGGTATATATTTACAAGTGTTGAAAGCGTTCCCGTGACAGCACGGTTCTGCTAATCTCCAGCCTATAATTTGCAAGCATATAACTTTCATGGAGAGTTCACAATGGTTCAGGTTTATTAAGTGCAGGAAATAAAGTGTGCCATCAAGTTCGTGAGAGCTTTACTAACTAATTTTCCCATAATAAGAAAACATTTTATTCGGAAGAAAACAAGGCATATTGAATATGCACGGTAGTAGCAAATGATGCTAATAGGTAGGTATGGTGGACACTTTGGAAATATTTGGTTTAGGGAGTTGGAAACATGAGTAAAACACTCGGTGGAAGTGAAGGCTAGCAATAGTAAGGTAGCGACAAACGAGAGAGCAATAGCTGTCATTATCATGCTTGCAACAAAACAGGACTACTCATGGCATGAAAGTGATTCAAGATCCTCAAGGCAAAGTAATTCATCAAGGCTTAACTGGTTATCACAGTCCTATGCATGCGTGAGCATGTGACAAGTCAATTCAAATGAAACATTCAGAGGAGGATACCACGGTGTCATACCAATTTATGAATAGAGCAATGCCGCAAACATTTATAAGACAGGCTACAAACTATTAGCGAGCTGGAGCTAATCATAAGAAAGCAAGAACTACTAAGCATCCAAAGATAACATACACTCTACATGAACGGACTAAGCATGCCCACAGTGATGAGTATATGCACAAAAATGAAAACAAATAGAGTTCGTTACCAGCCTCTTACCACGCCCCAAGTTGTCATTGATCCTCATTATTGCTCTTCACTTGTGTGGCTTGAATAATAATATGAAACCAATATCCACTGAGGACTGCCGAACCCTGTAGCAAACTCGCAAAAACCAAAGAACAACGACAAATATTTTTGGTGTTTTCGATTTTTAAATAAGAACCAAAAGAGAAAAACAAGCAAAGCAAAATATTTTTGGGTTTTTCGAACAGTTCAAAAAAAGCAAAAAGGGAAAAGCAAACCAAGGCAAAAAGAAGAATCAAACCAAAGAGAAACAACAGAAATATTTTTGGTCTTTTTGTGTTTTTAGAAAGCAAAAGCATAGAAGGACGAAAACTAAAAAGAGAACGAAAACATGAATATACAAGGTACCGACGCAACATGATATGCAGATGAGTGCGATGTCGGCGTACCTCCCCCCAAGCTTAGGCTTTTGGCCTAAGTGGGTGTCAATCCATGTACGAATAGGGGTTCCAAGCGGGCGGATTTTGGTAAGAATGGTCGTAGCTGGGCCCATGAGAAGAATAAGAAGAAGCTCCCCAATCATAAACGAGTTGCTGATATGAAGACTCTCCCTCGTTCGAGGGCTGGACCGAATCATCTATAACCTCCCTTCTTGTGTCCTGCTCCTGTTGGGAGAGCTCTCCCAAGTACGTGTCAAGCTCCTCCTCAGTGAGGGACCATCCTTCCCTGTTATCAAGGTTAAACAAAACAGGTGCAGGCAAAAGAATAACACGCTCAGACTTGCTCTTTCTCCAACCAGCTTTGAGAAAGGTTATTTCATAAGATAACTCACTCATACTAGCCCACGAGGAAACAAATTTATGCTGTATCATGGAATTAAGATCAAGCCTTTCTATGGGAAACTGTAGGTCTAGATGATGAGGCACTAAACCATGCAATGCTAGTAAACAAGAAGCAATGAGGTCTCCACAAATTCCACCTTTCTCACGGTTAGCAGCAAGACGGAAAGCTATCAAAGCACCCAAGTTGTAAGACCTATCTCGTCTAAGAGAAGTAGAGATAGATGCTAGATCAAACGAAGATAACTTATTGGCAGTTTTTCTAGCAAGAACACACTTGGCAATAAAGTAGGCAAAGTAGCGAATGGAGGGAAAATGAATGTTATGGATTTTTCTACTCTCCTTCGAGAAGCTACTCCCTTGGCAAATTTTTGCGTATAAATCCATGAGTGGTTCAGGTCTCTCTTTAATCTTTCTACATGATCCCCATTGAGGTACCTTAATAGCTGCACAAAAATCATCAAGAGAAAGGTTGACAACTATATTGTAAATTTTGTAATGGACCATGGGGTTAGGCAAAGAGTGAATAATTTGGAAGTCCTGAACCACAGACATGGTTAGCTTCACAAATTGACAAGGTTCATCTTCCAAAAAGTGCTCTAACCCTGCATTAGAAACCAAAGTGTGGAAATCTTGTAGAATTCCTGCAGCTCTCATGAACTCAGAGCATGGATAAATGGAGGGAAAAACTTCCTCCTCCGGTGGACCTTCATGACCTCAGGCACCCAAAGCTCATGTTGGTTTAGGTGGTGTTCACTCATCTTCTATTCTGAAATTTAAACACATATTAAACAAGCGATTGCAAAGTATATATAATGAAGGATTCCACTCATAGGGACTTGCAATAGGCCTAAACATGCATCAAAACTATATCTCTAAGCATCAAACAAGCTTACAAGCCCTCATAACAAGTCACCTACAGCAGCAAAATACTCAACATATAATCCACTAAACACAAATCTACTTGGACAAGGGGAGGAGTCACATACCAGGGAACAAATGCTCCAAATTTCATCAAGAAAGATGGGCTGAGCAAGGAGATCGAAAAAATCGAGAGCAAGCACAGCAAGAACACGATTTTGAGCTATGAACTGGAGCTTACTCGGGAGAGAGAAGAAAGTGGCAGGTGAGAGAGTTAGTGGGGGCTAGGGGTGGCCCACACCAGGGCATGACGCCACCCAAGGCTGGCCGCGCCACCATGTGGTGTGCCTGCCTGGTGGCCCCCCGGTACCTCCTAGGTACTCCTCTGTCCCTTTTTTCACGTAAAAATTTAAAATGATTTTTCTAGAATTTTTCGAGACACTTTATTTTTGGGCACTTTTTAGAAATAGAAGAATGATTTTTCTGACAAACAGATTTTCTTTTTCTTTTTGGGGAAACATGATGCAAGGACAAAACAACGCTAGAACTATAGAAGTTCTAATATGCAAGCAACTAACAACAAAAAGAAAACTAAACGAAAGCAAAGACTAAAATGCAAAGGATAGAAATAAACGAAGATAATCATAATGAAAACATTGTTTTGTTCAATGGAATCCTTTTGTTAACAAGGTTGATCAAGTCTTGCTACCAAAACAATTGCATATGAGACAAAACTTTGTATTCCACTAATGATTATGTTACCTCAACCTTGATAGCAATGGTCCCAATCATAATAGTTTCCAATTTTTCTCTTGGTATGGGACAATATATTTCTCCAACTTGAATGCCGTCAACATGTTCAATTGAATTCAAACCATAAGTACTTTCGATATTCTTAGGGAAATAGACAGTATGTTCCTTGTCATTAACATTGAAGGTCACCTTTCCTTCATTACAATTAATAACAGCTCCTGCGGTATTAAGAAAAGGTCTCCCAAGAATAATAGATATATTATCATCTTCAGGCATTTCAAGCACAACAAAATTAGTTAATATCAAGCAATTATGAGCCACTTGAACAGGTACATCCTCACATATACCCACAGGAATAGTGGTAGATTTATCAGCCATTTGCAAAGATATATCAGTTGGTATCAATTTTTCAAGTTAAAGCCTCTTATAGAGAGAGAAAGGCATAACACTAACTCCAGCTCCCAAATCACACAAAGCAGTTCTAACATAACTATTCTTAATAGATCAAGGGATAGTTGGAATCCCTGGGTCTCCAAGTTTCTTAGGAACCTTACCATTGAAGGAATAATTAGCAAGCAAAGTATAAATTTCTTCATTAGGGATCTTCCTTTTATTCGAGACAATGTCCTTCATATACTTTGAGTAAGGAGGCAATTTAATAGCATCAGTCAAAGGAATTTACAAGAATAAAGGCTTCATCCACTCACAAAACTTATTATAGTGTTCATCTTCCTTTGACTTGTGTTTCTTATCAGGGAAAGGCATAGGTTTTTGGACCCAAGGTTCTCTTTCACTACCATGTTTCTTAGCAATAAAATCTTCTTTAGTGTATTTAGTAGTCTTAGTGTGGTTTTCAGGTTCTTCTTCAACTTTTTCTTCATTAGGAACTTCATTTTCTTCATTACCACTTTCAGTTTCAGCATCAGAGATAGATATACTATTAGGATCTATAGCAGGTTCAGAGGGTTCTACAACAGTTTTATGTTTCTTTTTCCTTTTCTTACGAGTAGAACCACTATTTTCAGCTTGTTGAGAATCCTGCTCAATTCTTTTGGGATGCTCCTCAGGATATAAAGGATCATGGGTAGCAGCACCACTTCTAGTTCTAATTTCATAAGCGTGTTTTTCTTTAGCAACATTAACTAGCAAGTCGTTTTGCACTTTAACGAGTTGATCTATTTGAGTTTGAACCATTTGAAAGTGTTTAACAATCATTTTAACATCATTAGAGGTTCTTTCCACAATATCTTTCAACTCAATAATAGCTCTAGTGTTTACCATTAGATGATTTTGCACCCTTTTATTAAAGTTATCTTGCTTAACAATAAAGATATTGAATTCTTCTAAGCATTGATCAGGAGGTTTAGAGTAAGGGATATCACCTTCATCAAAGTGTTGGAGAGAATGTACCTCAATAGTGGATGAGTAGGGAATAGGCTTACATAATTCTTCTATAGGAGGTAAATTCTTGACATCTGCAGCTTTAATTCCCTTCTCCTTAAGACATTTCTTAGCTTCCTTCATCACTTTATCATTTAATTAAATAACTCCCCTCTTCTTTGATGTTGGAATAGGCACAGGAATAGACGGTTCAGGTACAATTACTTCAGGTATAGCTTGTTTAGGAGGAGTCCAATCTTCATAATTCTTGCTTATTTTAGCCATTAATTCCTCAACTTCCTTAGGAGTCCTATTCGTGAAAACACAATCAGCACAACTATCTAGGTATGTCCTAGATTCTTCGGTTAGTCCATTATAAAATATATCAAGAAGCTCATTCTTAGGTAATGGACTTCTAGTCTGTGCATGAATCAAAGCACAAAACCTTGCCCAAGATTCGGGCAATACCTCTTTTTCTCCCTGTTTAAAATCAAAAAGTTCCTGCAAAATAGCATGTCTAGCACTAGGAGGAAAATATTTCTGCAGGAAAGTACTAATCAAGCACTCAGGGCTGTCAATAGATCCAGGAGGTAAATTACTAAACCAAGTTTTAGCTTCTCCTTTTAGTGAAAAGGGGAAAATCTTAGCAACAAAGTAAGTACGCATCTTAATATCATTAGAAAACAAGCCACTCATGGTAGAAAGTTCATTCATATGTGCTACTGCACTTTCATTCTTAGTCCCATAAAAAGGTTCTTTCTCGACAATAGCTATGTAAGATAGATCGAGAGAGAAATCATAATCTTCATCTATAATGTTTATGGGAGAAGCAGCAAACTTAGCAGCAGGATATAATTTGGGTCTAATAGTACGCCTCTCACGGAGACTCTTAGCAGCGCTCCTATCATGGGTGTTCTTACATTCTTTAATAAACTCACCGGTCATCTCAACATAACCATCGTCAATATCATAACTCTCACTAGACTCAGGTGAGCTAACAGGTGTGGTAGTGTCTTCATTAGGAGTTTCGGTATTTCCAGCTATAGTTCTAGCAATCGTAGCATCTAGGAAAGGACCTAATGAACCACTCTTATCAAGCACAGTAGAAGCAGTTGATGGGTTCGTAGCATGGAAAACAAAAAAATTCTACCGCAAGAACGAACAAAACCCAGATCTAATCTAGATAAAAGCCAAGATCTAATCTATTAGACATGTGCAACGAGATAGATCTGTACTAACCCTTGTAGATCCGAAAGCGTTACGAGATTGGATCTCGTGGTTGATGTAGTCGATCACTTGCCGATCTCAAGATCGAGTGGATGATCCTTCCGGCGCCACGTTCCGGCAGCGCTTTCGCAGTCGGTCACACGTGCGGAGTCGAAGCAGACCTTCCTCTCCCCGTTCCAGCGAGCAGTGGAGGTAGTAGATCTTCTCCACGGAATCCTAGCAACACGACGGCGTGGTGGTGGTGGTGGAGCAGAGAATTCTGCAGGGCTTCGCCTAAGCTTGAGCAGAAGAAAGGAGGAGGAGAGAGGCGGCTGAGGTTTGGAGTGGAGAGGGGCCAGGGGGTGGAGCCTCCACCCCTCTATTTAAAGGAGGGAGGCGCCATGGGAGGGGGAGTCCTAGTAGGATTCCCCTCCCTTCCTTGGCCGGCGGATTGGGAGGGGGGGAGGAGTCCTCCTCCCCCACGACTCCTTGTCTTGCCCCACAAGGACTCCTTGATCCTTTCTTGGTTTTCAAGCAAACTCCAAGAAATCTTCCAGAACCTTCCGGAACATTCCGAAACCTTCTAGAATCCTCATACAAATACTCCGGAACATTTCCTAACTTAGAAAATGATCCCAATATATGAATCTTATTCTCTAGACAATTCCGGATCTCCTCGTGATGTCCCGGATCCAATCCGAGACTCCGTACAACATTCGGTCTCCAACGCACATTCCATATCTACTTAAAACAACTTCGAACCTTAAGTGTGTCACCCTACGGTTCGTGAATATGTAGACATGATAGAGACACATCTCCTATCAATAACCATCAGCGGGACCTGGAGATCCATAATGGCTCCCACATACTCAACGATGACTTCGTGATCGATAGAACCATTTACATACGAGACCAATTCCCTTTGTCGCGCGATACTCTACTTATCCGAGGTTTGATCGTCAGTATCTCCATACCTAGTTCTACCTCGTTACTGATAAGTACTCTTTACTCGTTCCATGTTATGTCATCCCTTGTGACCCAGTCACATGCTTGCAAGCTAATTAGATGACATTCCACCGAGAGGGCCCAGAGCATATCTATCCGTCATATGGATGGACAAATCCCAATCTTGGTCCATGCGCTTCAACACATACTTTCAGAATACCCAACGACACCTTTATGACCACCCAGTTACGAAGCGGTGTTTGATGCCATCAAAGTACCCATCCGGTGATGGTGATTAACATAACCTCATGGTTGAAGGATTAGGTTACTATGTATTTTAAAGCTTATAGCAAACGAACTTAATGACTTGATCTTATGCTATGCTTACTACGGGTGTGTGTCCATCACATCATTATCCTAATGATATGATCTTGTTATTAACGACATCCAATGTCCATGATCAGGAAACCATGATCATCCATTAATCAACAAGCTAGTTTAACAAGAGGCTTACTAGGGACTCTTTTATGTTTACAAAACACACAAGTATTAATGTTTCCGGTTAATACAATTATAGCATGGGATGTAAACATTTATCAAAAACATAAAGATATAATAATAACCACTTTATTATTGCCTCTTGGGCATATCTCCAACAGTCTCCCACTTGCACTAGAGTCAATAATCTAGTTAAAAACTTGTGCATTCAACACCTATGGCTTTCTGGTGTTGTATAGACACTATTGCTAGTGGTAAACATAATCTTCGGATCTGACACTTCCAGGTCCGTGTGTATTTGCATGTCCTTGCGTCTCTACGCATTACTCATTCTCCAATGAGATGGCATTGTATAAATTTGGTCCTTTGGTGAGACCTTTAGTTCCTTGGGATTAAATTGTGTTGATACAATTGTCATACAATGTATCTTCATAGTATTATCCCGCTATGAACCACACCTAGTTTGATAACAAACTACTTAACACAAATGCCCTCCTTTGCTGCTACTATAGCAGTTATATACTTAGCCTTTTGTTGTAGTATCCATCACAATATCTCAACTTTGGAACTCACCCAAATCCATCATGGAACATCCTTTCCATTGTATTGTGCCACCCATAGTCTAAACTGAGATAAATTTAATTTGTATCTTGTGACAAAACTAGTATCAATGTAACACTTTACAATGAACTACCTTTAACTATTTGTCACTTATACATGATATATTCTTAGTTCTTCCAAAGCTCATAAGAATATCTTTACTATTGTCCAATGATCATCTTATGAATCATTCTGGTATATGCCCATAACATTTAGAGCATAAGACATATCTGGATGTGTACATCTCAAAGAATGATTGATCAAAATATTCTTGTGATTTCACCAAGTGTCAAAACACTTGAATCTCGTGTCAACACACTTGAATCTTGATTTAGTCCTTTCCGTGCGTCAAGAACCTTTCTTGTTGTTTCCATATTGAACTCATTCAACATCTTATCTATGTACATTTGGCAAAACCATATTAGCGCCTCAATCTATTCATATAGACATTGATCCCTAATTCTCGAGTTATGCCTAAGTCTTTCATCGAAATGAAATTCTTAACCTATGTCAATAAAAGATACATTATTTCTAATCAACAATATGTCTTTCACATAATGTATTAGAAATATGTCTTAGCGCTCTCACTTAATTTCTTGCAAAATGCAAACATCTTCATCGTCTCTGATGAAATTAAACCTTTTAACGGTTTCATCACGGTGAAGATTCCAACTCCGCGATGCTCACTTCAACCATTGAAGTTTTGCATACTCTTTTAGCATCCTTTGAATTAACAAAACCCTTTGGAGCGTGTCATGTACACGTCCTAGGTAACCATTCTTTTAGAAGAACTTGTTTTGTTTGTTCAACTACCATATACCAAAATATATGTAGTGGTTGCTACATTAATCCGTCCAGACTAAATATCGCTATGAAAGATCAAATCTTATCATAGTCAATTCCTTGAACATTGTCGTAAACTCTTTCCGACATGTTGACTATTTCATAGATTTGAAACATCCATGTCTTTTTCTTTATAGATCCAAACACAACCGATAGGCTTCACACCTTTCCGGAGGGTCTTCTAAGTTCAGAAACTTGATTTCTTGTGTATGGATACTATCACGGATTCCATGACTTCTAGTCATTTTATGGAGTCAGGGCCCATCATCTCTTCTTTACATGTAGTCGGTTCATCATTGTCAAAACAATAACGACTTTCTTATCAAATCTTACTATTTGACTCTTACCGACCCACACGGTTCTATAGGAACTCTAATCTCCGAGATCACACCTTTTGTAATCACGAGAGCCATGAGTATTGTGGCCGCCACCGGGACACTTTCCGGCGCTACGCTACTTAGCACATATAGCTAAGGTTCAACAACCTTATCAAAGTTCTATTGTCCTCCCACTTAACTTTTCACGAAAAATTCCTTCTCAAGAAACTTGACGTTCCAAGCGACAAACTCTTTTGTCCTCGACGTTATGGAGAAATTCCCAACAAATTCTTTGGAATAACCTACAAAGACGTGCTTATCCGACTTTGGTTGTAAACATTTTACTTATGCACAGCATACCAAAATTTAAGAAAAGACAATTCGGGTTTTATCCCAAACCATAACTCATATGGTGTCATTTCAACGGATCACGATGGAGCTCTTTTCAATGTAAAAGCGGTAGTCACTAAAGCTTTAATCTTTAAAATATAATGGCAGTTTTATAAATGACACCTTTGATCTTACCATGTAAAACAAGGTTTCATTACATATCTCGAACACTTCATACTCCTATGGTGTTTTGGGAAATGCAAATCCATGGAATGATTCCTCAAATCTTAGGTGTTTTGCTAAACTTGTAACTCAAACATCTTTCTTTATGATCCAATCATAAACTCTTTTATTTTCTTGTTACAATGATTTTCCACTTCATCTTGAAAGTCTTTGAACATTTTTCAAATGTTTCATACTTCTTCCTTATTGAGTAAGTATATACATATACTCACTCAAATCTTCGGAGAAAGCATATGAAGTTGAAATCCATCGCCCACGACTACACATAATGGACCATATACATCAATATGTACAAATTCCAATCAGTTAGTCGTCCGTTCCTCTTTTGTCCTACGAACGGAGTTTTAATTATCTCCAGGAAAGTATCACAAGCGTCATTTGATCCAAATCAAAGACTCCAAAAATCCATCAACATGGAGTTTCTTCATGTATCCCTTTCAATATAATTTAAACGGCGATGTCACTTCGCAAGTGATCTTTCAATCATTTGTCTTGCGACATTTTAGCATTAGTTTTATGGTCGTTATTTCTCCTACCAGACTTGTATATTATCCATCTATTATGGAATACGGTAATTATTTGAACAACCTTTTGTCGTTATAATCCCTGATCAAAATAACAATTATTGAAACAAATCCTGAAGGCAATCTTTGATGTTAACAAGCAACACAACAACCCTTTGTTTGTTTTCGATGAACATCATCACATTTTCTCTTGCTAGTTACTTAGGCCATTGCAGTTCATGAATTGTGTTGTCCTGTATGACACTTCATACCAACCAATTCGGTATCCAATACCGGAGAACCACATTGTTTAACAAGCAAGGAATACAACCATAACATGTATATCTTCTATATGCGTAAGTTGGACATCTCCAACCTTTTATTTTCTGCCAAATATTTTATAGATTCTCTTTCAGCAATTCCTTTTCTTTTAAAAGAATCTATCAACATCAATAGTGGTGTCATTCACATGACACATAGTACAAAGTGTGTATAGTCAAATACCAATTCCTTTGGACTTGCACTTTGAAGTGGATCACCTTCATCAAATGTTTGGCATTCTTTCAAAATTCCATTCTTTAGTAATCTTTTAGTGCAGTAAACATTTTACTTACATCTTCTATTCATCCTTATCATGACAACTTTCATGATCAAGCTGCTATAGCTTATAAAGGTGAATTGCGAGTATAATGTTTCTTTTTCAAAACCTTTTGGAGGATTAGGACGACTAGCGTCTCCAACCTTCACAAATTCTCATCAAATATGAGGACGTATACTCTATCATGTTGTAACCAACACATTGTTTTAGATATCGCAATACCTTTCACATATGATGGTTTCTGAAACATAGCTTTCAGCTCTTAGATAAACTTGATATTAAAAACAATCTTTTGAGTATCAAGAATCATGGAGGCAAACATGATAATTAGATACTAACACTGGAATTGTTACTCTTGATTTAATACTATTTATTAAACTTCACAGAGTAAACGGAGTTTGCTGAAAGTTTGCAACAGGACTTTTAAACTTTAGATTGACACTCAAAACAATACGATACCAGTTCGTAAAGCAAATATCCAGAATTTCTATAGTTCCACTATCTCAACTATAACTAAGCGTAAGGTGGTGAACGGATGCCAATGACTATAACAAACTATGCAAATTCACTTTGATTGTGTTTATGATAAATTGAGTTCGAATAATCCAAATTACAAATGAACTCCCACTCAAAACAACATCCCTCGAGTTGTTTTAGTGATTACATGAACCAAATTCACTACACCAAGTCCGATCATGACGTGAGATGATGTAGCTTTAAAGGCGAACAATCAACATGTTCATCATATCATCCATATGACTCATGCTTTACCTTTCGGTATTCCGTGTTCTGAGACCATGTCTGTACATGCTAGGCTCGTCAAGGTTAACCTTAGTTTCCGCATGTGCAAATCTGGCTTGCACCCGTTGTATGCACACGTAGAATCTATCACATCCGATCATCACGAGATGCTTCGAAACGACGAGTCTTAGCAATGGTGCCAACTAAGGACGAACACTTTATTACTTGATATTTAGTGAGAGGGATCATCTTATAATGCTACCGTCGCGATCTAAGCAATACAAGATGCATAAAGGATTAACATCACAGGCAATTCATAATATGTGATATGATATGGCCTTTCTTCATGTGCCTTTGATCTCCATCTCCAAAGCATGGACATTATCTCCATCATCACCAGCGTGGCGTCAAGGTCCGTGGCGCCGCTTCATGGTTGTCCATCACCAACAACAACTATTACAACTACTTGGAATAAAGCTATTACATGATGAATAGACACGCAGGTCTTAAACAAAATATAAAGACAACCAGTAGGCTCCTGCCGGTTGCCATATTACAATAAGGATCATTGCATACATCAAATATAATCACAATCACATAATGGCCATATCACATCACAAAACCCCTGCAAAAACGAGTTAGACGCCTCTAATCTTCTTTGCATGTTTTACGTGCCTTGGGGCTTTCGAATAAGAACGGATCTTACCTACGAACATGAACCACAACATTGATACAAGTTCTATCAAGTGCAAAGTGTAGATTGGATCTATACTATGGTGGGAGAGACAGACACCCGCAAAGCCACTTGTGCAAAGCAAGTTACACGTCAAGCGTGGAGCAAGTCTCATGTGCGATGACATGTAAGGTTAGCCCGAGCCGCTTCATCCCACCATACCGCAAGATGCAACTTATGCAAAGCAAAAGACGGCACGAGCACCAACGCCCACAAAACCATTGTGTTCTACTCATGCAACAGATCTACGCATAGACACGGCTCTCATACCACTGATGGGTTCGTAGCATGGAAAACAAAAAAATTCTACCGCAAGAACGAACAAAACCCAGATCTAATCTAGATAAAAGCCAAGATCTAATCTATTAGACATGTGCAACGAGATAGATCTGTACTAACCCTTGTAGATCCGAAAGCGTTACGAGATTGGATCTCGTGGTTGATGTAGTCGATCACTTGCCGATCTCAAGATCGAGTGGACGATCCTTCTGGCGCCGCGTTCCGGCAGCGCTTCCGCAGTCGGTCACACGTGCGGAGTCGAAGCAGACCTTCCTCTCCCCGTTCTAGCGAGCAGCGGAGGTAGTAGATCTTCTCCACGAAATCCCAGCAGCACGACGGCGTGGTGGTGGTGGTGGAGCAGAGAATTCTGCAGGGCTTCGCCTAAGCCTGAGCAGAAGAAAGGAGGAGGAGAGAGGCGGCTGAGGTTTGGAGTGGAGAGGGGCCAGGGGGGTGGCGCCTCCACCCCTCTATTTAAAGGAGGGAGGCGCCATGGGAGGGGGAGTCCTAGTAGGATTCCCCTCCCTTCCTTGGCCGGCGGATTGGGAGGGGGGGAGGAGTCCTCCTCCCCCACGACTCCTTGTCTTGCCCCACAAGGACTCCTTGATCCTTTCTTGGTTTTCAAGCAAACTCCAAGAAATCTTCCAGAACCTTCCGGAACATTCCGAAACCTTCTAGAATCCTCATACAAATACTCCGGAACATTTCCTAACTTAGAAAATGATCCCAATATATGAATCTTATTCTCTAGACAATTCCGGATCTCCTCGTGATGTCCCGAATCCAATCCGAGACTCCGAACAACATTCGGTCTCCAATGCACATTCCATATCTACTTAAAACAACTTCGAACCTTAAGTGTGTCACCCTACGGTTCGTGAATATGTAGACATGATAGAGACACATCTCCTATCAATAACCATCAGCGGGACCTGGAGATCCATAATGGCTCCCACATACTCAACGATGACTTCGTGATCGATAGAACCATTTACATACGAGACCAATTCCCTTTGTCGCGCGATACTCTACTTATCCGAGGTTTGATCGTCGGTATCTCCATACCTAGTTCTACCTCGTTACTGATAAGTACTCTTTACTCGTTCCATGTTATGTCATCCCTTGTGACCCAGTCACATGCTTGCAAGCTAATTAGATGACATTCCACCGAGAGGGCCCAGAGCATATCTATCCGTCATATGGATGGACAAATCCCAATCTTGGTCCATGCGCTTCAACACATACTTTCAGAATACCCAACGACACCTTTATGACCACCCAGTTACGAAGCGGTGTTTGATGCCATCAAAGTACCCATCTGGTGATGGTGATTAACATAACCTCATGGTCTAAGGATTAGGTTACTATGTATTTTAAAGCTTATAGCAAACAAACTTAATGACTTGATCTTATGCTATGCTTACTACGGGTGTGTGTCCATCACATCATTCTCCTAATGATATGATCTTGTTATTAACGACATCCAATGTCCATGATCAGGAAACCATGATCATCCATTAATCAACAAGCTAGTTTAACAAGAGGCTTACTAGGGACTCTTTTATGTTTACAAAACACACAAGTATTAATGTTTCCGGTTAATACAATTATAGCATGGGATGTAAACATTTATCATAAACATAAATATATAATAATAACCACTTTATTATTGCCTCTTGGGCATATCTCCAACAGCAGCATCATAAGAATCAGAAGTTTCAGATTCAGCAGTAGTAGCAGTGTGTGTAGCATGTGTATGTGGTGGTGTAAGGAACTTACTCAAAACAGACGGTGAATCAAGAGTAACAGAGGTGTTTAGAACCGTACCTCTTCTTGTAGTGGATGGTAAAATAGGAACCTTGCCATCACGAGACTTACCCATGATGGATGGATAGCGGCGAACAATAGAGAATCCAAGTGAGCTTGATAAATAAAGCTATGCTTCCCGGCAACGGCGCCAGAAAATAGTCTTGATGACCCACAAGTATAGGGGGTGTATCGCAGTATTTTCGAGGGAAGTGAAACCCAATTTATTGATTTGACACAAGGGGAGCCAAAGAATACTTATAAGCCTTAACAACTGAGTTGTCAATTCAGCTGCACCTGGAAACAACCTTGCTCATAGTAGTTTTATCAGTAGCAACAGTTTTGTAGTAGGAATAGCAAAGTAGCAGCAACAGTAAAGTAAAGACAGTAGTAATAATAGCAGTAAACAGTGGGATTCGAGTGCGGTAGACATAGGGATGGATAGACGGGCGTTGCATGGACAAGACAATTCACATAGCAATCAGAACATAGGGCAATTGCAGATAAGTAAGATAAAGCATCCAAGTACTAGACAATCCTAGGCATGTGTTCCATATATAGTCATACGTGCTCGCAATGAGAACTTGCACAACATCTTTTGTCCTGCCAGCCCGTTTGCAGCGGGGCCTCTAGGGAACTACCGGAAATTAAGGTGCTCCTTTTAATAGAGCACCGGAGCAAAGCATTAACACTCCGTGAACACATGTGATCCTCACATCAAAGCCATTCCCTTCCGGTTATCCCGATTTCTGTCAGTTCGGGGCCATAGGTTTCGGACAACAACGTGTGTATACAACTTGCTGATAAGACCAAAAACAATACTATCATAATGAATCAATAACATGTTCAGATCTGAAATCATGGCACTCGGGCCCTAGTGACAAGCATTAAGCATAACAAGTCGCAACAAAGTCATAAAGCGCTAATAAAAGATACTAGGCACCATGCCCTTACAATCTGATGCCATTACATGAACGATCTCATCCAATCCCTACCATCCCCATAGCCTACAGCGGGGGATTACTCACTCATAGATGGGGGAAACATGGATGGTCGATGGAGAAGCGATGGTGATGATGATGGCGATGATCTCCTCCAATTCCCCGTCCCGGCAGGGTGTCAGAATGGAGTTTCTGGTGCTGTTTCGTGGAATCTGGTGGTGGCGGCGGAGCGGAACTCCTTTCGGAAAAACGTCAAACCCCCCGAAGTTTATAGGTCAGAAGGCTCCTTATAGGCGAAGAGAGAGGCAGAGGGGGTGCCTAGGGGGCCCACACCACCCCCTGGCGCGGCCTGGCCTGGCCCGCGCCACTAGGTGGTGTGGCCACCCCATGGCTCTTCTCCATCTCGTATTCTGGCTCCTAGAGTCTTCGGGTGAAATAGGATTTTTGGCATATGTTCCAGGATTTTTCCTGATAGTTGGTTTTCTGCACAAAAAGTAGACACCAAGGCAATTCTGCTGAAAACAGCGTCAATCCGCATTAGTTGTATCCAAATCACACAAGTATAGAGGAGAAACAATAGCAAAAGTGTTCGGGAAAGTAGATACGTTTTGGACGTATGAGGCGTTAACGGTGTTCGCCACGTGGCATCTTGCATGATGTTAGAAGTCAACGGGGCTGGCGAACAGATCTACGACGGAACAAGTTTTCGTGGCTGAAGTGTGCGATCCGCCACGATCAGGAAAAAAACCGTGGTAGATTCTTTTGTGACGGGGCTTTTACCATGATGTGCATCCATCGTAGAAGAGTTTTTCGCCACGAAAAACGGGCCTTCAACCACGAAAATCGTCCATTGTAAAAGCCAACTTTTCTTGTAGTGACATGCTCATCTATTCTAAGTAGAACATCCTCAATCATACCAATGGATTGTTTAGTGGATTTGTCAGCCATCTGTAAAGTGATAGTAGTAGGAGAATACTCCCCTAATCCTAACCTTTTATAGAGGGAATATGGCATTGCACTAACTCCTACACCTAAATCACACAAGGCATTATCAATATCTGTTTTGCCAATTGAGCATTAAATAGTTGGTATTCTGGGATCTCCCGATTTAGACAATAGCTTCCCATTAGCAGGATAACTAGTCACCATGGCAACAGTTTCAGTTATTTCTTTCTTTCTACTAAGAATATCACGGAGAAATTTTTAATAGGTAGGAACTTTTATTGCATCTGCAAAATGGAATTTCCAGACAAAGATCACCAAGTGCCTTTTTGAAAGAATCATAGATTACCTGATCTGGTGCTTTCTTTTTTCGATCTGGATAAGGAAGCTTTTGCTCACCTTTCTTATTCTTGTCTCTTACCTTTTATGGGGGGTCAGGCTCTTTTGTTGCTTTCTTTTGTTGCTGCTTATCACTCTTCTTCTTTTCTAATACAACAACTTCATCTTCATTGCTTATCTCTTTTGCTTCTCTTGGATTGACTGTCTCTACATCAGAGTCATAACGGTCATCATGTGCATCATTTTGCTCCTCCATGTGTTGATCTTGTGTTTCTTGAGCAGTTTCATCTTGAGGATCCACCAGTGTATCATCTTCTTGGCTTGCTTTGAGCAAGGATTTTTCCTTTCGATCTTTTTCATCTTCATATTCTGGTGGTCCTAATGGTCCTGTAACAACTGCACCTCCCCTTGTAACAACATTAGTAGAAACAGGAATATCTATATCATCTTGAAGAAAAATTTGATAACCAGATGCTATTTGTTCACATTGAGTTTCAATCATACTAAGGTACTTGTGAAATAACTTTACTTCTTGGCCAATATCATCATAATTTTCCATGAGTTCCGCCAAAATCTTCTTATGTCTTTGAAATTGCTTATGCATGTTATTACGAGATTTTGCTTATCGATGTTTTAATTTTTGAAAAACTTTTCTAGTTTCATATTCTTCAGTAAAAACTTGTAACAAGCCTACCTTGTTTTCCTTAACAAGTTCAGAAGGTATACCTTTTTCTTTCATTGTTTTGCATACTTCAGGCATAAGATCAGGAGTTATACGAAGCATCCCTTTTTCCAGCTTAGTGTCGAAATTAGGATTATATAAAGAATCATTCTTAGCCCTAGTAGACATCAATTCCAAACATGCTTTAATAGTTAAAGTATTTATCGATCCTCCTACTGATAAGTCAAGCAACTCTCTGCTTTGAGTATTAAGACCATGGTAAAATAAATGGCGAATAGTTGATTCAGAATAGCCATGATTAGGAATTCTATTGATCATTCCAAATAATCTTTCCCAGGCTTGCGGGTAGTTTTCTCCCACGTTCTGACTAAAGTTGCCTATATTCTTTCTTGTTTCAGTTACCATTTTAAAAGGATTAAACCTATTTATGAATTTTACAATACAGTTTTCCCAACATTTGATGTAATGATGAGGGAGAGAATATAACCAGTCTAGAGCCTTACCTTTAAGAGACCAACGAAAAAAATTCAGACGAGAGAAATCTCTTGACAAACCTTTTGGTCCAAGTGTTGTCATCACATCGTCAAACTCTCTAATATGTCTTCCTGGGTCTTCATCTTCCCTTCCACTGAAAGCTTTTTCCTACAAAATTTTAATAATTCTACCATCAAATCGATATTCTCTAACTCTAGGATTAGGGAATTCTATTGGTTATTTAAGGAAAGTAGAGTTTGGAGCATTGCATTCTCTGAGAGTTTTCTCAGGTTTCTTGGGAGTTATCCTGTAAATGGACATGATTTCCATAAAATCACACAGGTTTTCAACTTCAACCTGATATGATCTTAAAAGTTTTTCAATAATTTCCTTGTGCCTTTAAATAGGAACAAGCTCAAAATAATCTGGTAAATATGTCCTACTAGAGCGTGTAGACCCTTTGTCTCCTAGGGAGACCATTTTGTAGTAGTAACACCTGAAATGTCAAGAGACGTACACTTAGCGCTTAGTTCCCCGACAACGGCGCCAGAAAATAGCTTGATGTTTGCAAGTGCACAAATCGTTTGTAGCTAGTTTTGAAGTATAGATATTGATCCCATAGGGAGCTCAAAGGTAAGTGTTTATGAATGAAGTCTCTGTCACACTCAAAGTTGTCAGAGGTCTTCGAGTGAATTGACTACAAGTGTGGAAATAAACATGAAATTTGGATTAAACTGGATGTATTTAAATAAAACTAAAATGTAAACTTCAGGAATAAAAAGCATAAAAGTAAAGAACGATTCGATTGTTTGTGTTTTCTGCAGATGACAAAGAAGGCGCGTGGAGATACAGTTCATGGTGATAGTGACCATGCCAGGTGGACGAGTGATATGTGTAATAATTATAATCTTATAGGTATATGTGTAGGCGAGCAACCCATAATTAGTCGGAACTCCTCTTGGTAGATTTCATCCCAACTTCAATAATCCTACCAGCCTGTTACCAAAACCATGGTCAGTCACTAGACGATTAAGATCCTTCAAGTTCCTTAGCAATTAAGCTGCTTGGATTGGACTAATGCAATAAACACATTGGTTCCTTGTGATCCACGAGTCAATCTAGTTTCCCATTGATATCCCCGTGTCACTCGGGGGTCGCCAGTCTGCTAGAAAACAAGATCCTATCTATGTAGAACAAAGAATCTTGTTGTGGGCCCTTAATTGGACAACAAGCATTAGGCATCCCGCAGATAGTCAAGCACACATAATATAGTAATTAAAATCAATCACAAACTAATGGAAAATATATGGAGGCACATCACATCTCACCAATCCCTTACATCTCCCACGCCCAAGGAACTTACTCACAGATGAGAGAAGAAAGCATCATCGATATAATTAAATAAAGGGAGTTCTTCTCGATATTACCGTGGAGATCCACGATAAGAATAGAAAAGTAATCCAACACAATTCAAGATAGGAAGAAATAATCTCAAACCCTAATCCTGCAAAGTGAAGATCTCTTTCTCTCTCTCAAGTACAAGTAATGGCTATGAGGGTGTGATGGGTGGGAGGTTGAAGATCGTGGAGCGATATGAAGAACGTCTCCCCCTTCTTCTCTGGATCTCTTCTTTCTCCCTTTTGGATGGGATGGCGGCTGTTGTGTTATGATTTCTCGTCTGGCCTCTTCACGGAAGTTGTCCCTTTTGACAAAACGGAAGCGGTGGCATCTATATAGCGGGAACTATACGACCAGAAAATATTCCTGCCGTATAGTTGCTCGTTAAAGCTTCTATATGCCTCCCTTGATTGCTTCCAAAAAGAGACTTGCTTGTTTTTCCCTGAATATTGTGTTTCTCTTGTTAAAACCTTATGTTGATGTTCAAAACCTGAAACACACACTAAAAACCAAGTTTTCTTCGCTACCGGAGTATTAGCGTTAGGTAAAGCTAGAAAATGATCAATTCCAGAAGAAAACCATCAATAAAAACCATCAAAAATATGTCGAATATCACAGCTATCACATCTCAACTTTACATTTTGCATTCGATGGTCCATGTTCTGGGTTCCATGTTTCCATTGGAAACAGGTTTCCATGGGATACTTTCTCGTGATGAGCATAGGTGGGTTGTGTTGGAGTTTTTGTAGTTGGTTTTTCATGATTTATACTAGGGGTTCCCATGCTTCACCTTGTCTTCGTGGTGGAGTTGAAGCTACCAGGGTGGAGCCTTTGTGGTGAAAATGATAAGATACGGGTCTTCGGTTGCGGAGGTCTGGTCGGCATAAGCTCAATATTTCTTTTCTCCTGCAAGGTTTGTTGCTAGATTCAGGTGTCTAGTTGCTGACTCTTTGCTGACTCTTGGGCACGCGTTAGTCATGAGCTCCTTTGCCTATTATGACCGAGGCTTTGTTGGTGATCCCTACATGTGAAGTCAAAGTCGTTGACTCACAAATGAGTCATGACATTTACACGATGTCCCTCCACAACAGCCTTTCTTATTGAAGATGTGTATGTGTGTTTCGGGTAGGTAGAGTGGTCGTCCGAGTTTGCCATCTGGAGTCATGTTCCAAGATGGCACTTTTTGTATTTGTCATGAATTGCTCGGACAATTATATTTAGAATAAGGTCCTCCCCGCCCTATCCTCGCTCCAATTGCTGACATCTTTCTTATTTATACTATTTTTTCTTGTCTTTTTTGGATGGTGAGAGGCCGGCTACATCTTGAAGTTATAATAAGGTCCTCCATGCTCTATCCTTGCTCCGGTGGTGTGTCTAGCACCGATGGAGGGCGCGTGGAGTCGTGTGTCTGGCGGATCTCCTGGGATCCAGTCGGTTTTCGTACTCGTTTGTGTAGTTTTAGGTCAGTGTTTTCCTATCAAAGGTTGTCATCATTGATGATGGTTGATGCTCTAATCTATTGGTCCTTTGGAGGCTTAGCGCGATGACTTCCCGTTTGTCTACTATAAGAGCATACCTAGCAACAGCCCGCAAAGGACTTTATGTTGTCCGTTTTGCCCCTTGCGGACAAAACTAGACCAATGTCAACACCCAGTGGGAGGGACCAAACGGTACTTAGGCCCCAGATGACCACATTCCTAGCCCAAATATGCGGAGCCTTTGTGGTGGGTAGGACAAATAAACGGTCCATGTTTGTCCTCTTTTTGTATGGCCTAGCCCACCTACCACACACCCACACCTCCTCCCTTTTATTTTTGTCTCCCCATCGCCGCTCGTCTTCCTTGCCAGCGCGCTACCATGGAGCAGATTGGCCCACATGAACCATGCCTCCCATCTCGCCCGCGTGCCCCGCGCTGCCTGCCTCGTCGTCCGCCTCGCCTTCGCGCGTGCCTTCTCGCTCATCTTCCTACCTCGCTCTCACTGGCTCACTTCTTTACTCCACTTCAGTGTAGGATGTCACTAACTTGGAGATGGGAGAGCTTCCCCTTTCGCTCCACGCCTTTCCCTCGGGGTGCTCGTCCTACTCACCGCACCGCCTTCCAATGCGGACGGGGTCAATGTGATGGCCGTGCTCGCATCATTCCTAATTTCTCTAACTCTGCGTAGTTGTTGGCATCCAACCCGATGGCCAGCGAGCTGTCAACACCCGGATTTTTAATCCCAGATGCCTGTTATGCCATACATCGCAATCCCAGGATTACCATTTTTGCGAGACATAACAGATTGGATATCACAGTACATCATCCATTACAAACCATAATAAGGACTTACACAAATAGAGGATCTCATGATCCAGTCTTAGTACAATCAAGTAGCGGAATAAATAGTGTAGCGATGGGGTCCATCTTCAGGGTCACAGGCAATTCTGACGATGGGAGATGATCCTAGTTGTCTTAGTCGTCCTGATATCCTCCTTCAGGGTAGTCCTCCTCATAGTCTGGCCACGGGAATAGCCAAGAACAAAAGCCACGAGTACTCTTTAAGTACTCGCAAACTATCACTAACAAGTGAGGTAGTTCTAGTAGAAATGCTAAACTCTAAGTTTATTTATAAAGTTAAGTTTGAAACCTAAGCTGAGTTCAGAAACAAAGAAAGATAAAATAAAGTTTGAAAACACCTAAGTGGGACCTTAATTGTCATAATCACAACTCTGTTGTGGTCAAGTCATGTCACAATTCATTTCATAAGTCATTTTGAAAACATCTGAAAATGGAACAGTATGGCCACTCCAACTTTCCATAACCGCAGACGCGGCTATTCGAATAGTTTGACACTCTACAGAGGTGGTACACTTTCACCATAAAATTCGATACATCTGTCAAGGATAACCCTGAATCATCATACTTAGTATGCAGATAATCAAACATAACCTTTCCTTTACACACTCTAATATAAGCACCTCTCCTATGAGTATGGCCTCCCAGCCATGAGCATCTGTCATCCGGGGCACTACATAGGTGGACAACATTCATAGGTAGCCTCAGCTCAAACCTCTCCCGCGAGGGAACTAATACTAATGCATATAAACTTCCGGCTAAGCCTTACCCAATTAAGGTATTGCGGTTGTACGATAAAATTGGAATGGTATCACATCCGAACCCAACCATCAATTTTTATAAACATCCGAACCCAACCATCAATTTTTATAAAAGGGCTAAGGCTCATGCCTTAACATTTTCATCATCATAAACCATTTATGTTTCTCAACACATGTCAAAACATCTCAATAGAATGACTCATCATTCCAAGATTTTCACAAGTCATTTTCACCAAGTATTCCCATCTAAAGTGATCAAGTTTTTGGTTTGGCTCTAAACTATTAAGTTAAGAGTGTTCACTAATGTGGGATGCTAAGATCAATCTCATGCCATAGAATGACATCTAAGTCTAACTAGATAGGTCAAGTTTTATACTCTTTATACTATCTATAAACAAAGTAGAAGACTTTGGTAAAGGTAAAGGAAGTAAAGCTTGTACGTAAAACTTGGGGTAGGTAATAGTCAAAATGTATAACCAAAGCATGCCTAAAGCATTTGCTCCAGTTAAGGGGGCAAGTGTTAACTTTCTTAGTTCTAGCTTGCAAACAATAACTTGCATAGTTCAGAAACTTGCAAGTGTTAGCTTGCCTTGATTGGTGAAGTGGTTGAAATTCTCTTCCTCCTCTTCTTGGTAGAACTCCTCCTCCTCGTAGACTTGGTCAGTACTATCGTCTATAAATACATACGGAATACATAATCATCAAACAATACTTAACTAGTCTACTTAGCACACTAAGACACACATAATTGATGATCTAGTATCATCACATACATCCCAAGGTTTAATAAACTAGTTTCATTTATTTTATTTAAGAAAAGTAATTTCTACTCATTGAAAATAACTAAGATTTAATATTCTCCAATTAAAATATGGGATCATGTGGACACATGTCATCACCACATATTCTAATATATGTGAATGGGATTTAAAGATTGGATCACATTTTAATAAGTTTAAGTTTAATATTTAATGATTTAAAGTGACTAGAAATGCCTATATAGCATTATTTTGGTACTAGTCAAAACTCAATGCAGACAAACCTTAATATTATTACATATTCAGATAGGTATGATTAAATGTGATTTTTGAGAGTTGGAATCAACTCAAAAGCTATTATGGTTGATTTTAGAAAAATGTTTGAATGTGAAAAAGCTTCTGTCTTGTTATTTTAGCTAGGAGAGATTTATAACTCTAAATGATGTAAATCCAACGGGCTTGGATAGAGATTTTTATTACCTTTCCAACAAAATTTGAATCACTCAATTTGGATTTGTAAAACTCCCTGAATTGATTTTTGAACTAAGGGACAGAACTAAGTTTAAGTCTAAAAAGAAAAATCTAGATTTGAATTTACTGGGTCACGCGGGAATACTAACGGGCCGGCCCAGATTCACTCCGTGCTGAGGACTGCTGACAGGGGGTCCCGCCTGTTAGTGGCTCATTAAACGCGAAGCGGTACGGGGCATTGTGGACCATAGGATTAGAGCTAGCATCTACGTCTCACATTCATCATCGACGACGGACTCGTCGCCGACGAGGTGGAACCCTAACATCTCAGTGGGGGTGCGGTGAGGACATACCAGGGCTCCAGCGAGTGCGGGGAGGCGGGTAAACAAACGAGGAGACGATGGCGGGCTCAGGCGAAGTTGCGGCAGCTCCTAGGGTGGACGAAATCTACGGGAGCGTCTCCTCCTCTACTATGGCTGTCTCCGGCGAAATTCCGGCGGCTGGCTGCTCGAGCTGCTTCGGCAAGAGGTGGGAAGGATCAGTGGAGAGAGGGGAGTGTGAGAGTGTGAAGAATTCGTGCTGGGGAGGCTTCCTTATATAGGCCCGGCGAGGCGGCAGAGAGGTGTGGGCGGAGCTCGTCAGTGACGACGACACAGGGGGCTATCTGCGTGGGCGAGGTAGGCGGACGGTAGGCGGTTCCTTGGCAGTCAGTTAGGGCATAATGGTGGTGCTAGGGGCGGTGGCTAGCGGTCGAGAGCGTCTCGCGCTCTGAGAGACAGAGGCGGTGCTCGACGTGGTTCCCGACGACTATGGGTCGAGCAGCGGGGTAAGGGCGTGTTTGGCGGGTTGAGGTGGTCAAGGCGGAGCGGTGCGCACGGTCTGCGGTCGAGGCGTGACGTGTGGCGCTCTGCCGGCGACGGCGCTCTGGCGTGCGCTGGGAAAGGCACAGAGACTTAGTGCGAGGCTGCTCTAGGGTGGTCCAGGGGCTAGCAGGGGCCGTGGGGTGGACCGTGGACGGCGGTGAGGTCACGCCTGTCTTCCTGGAGCGGCGGAGAGGGGCTGGTGGTCTCCTGCTGCCTGGGCACAGTTGGCCGGCGAGCATGGGCTCGAGGTGGCGGTGCACTGCTGCTAGGGACTAGGGGGTTGGGCTGATTAAGGCTTGGTTTGATCAAAAAGGGACAGAGGGAGTGAATTGGGGTCAAATGGGTGACAAAACCCTATAGAAACAGTGAAGCTAAACTAGAGTGTGATCAGTGCATGCCAAGTGTTCGATCAAATGGCCGCATGAAGAAAACTTTTGAAATTTGAAATGAAATTTGGTGGAGTTGTTTGTCACATGCTTAAGCATCTCTGGTTGCTAGGATTTGTTAAATGGAGTTTATTTGGATGGTTTTTGAAAAAGGGTGATCTAGACATATGAGATAGATTCCATTTTCAAATGTCATTTAAAATTAGAGTTTAAATGATTTTGGAAGAACACAAAGTGGTCCTTGATACCTCTTAACTTGTACTAGCAAGGGGTACAAAGATCCACAATTGTTTCTGTTTAAAATTGAGTGCTAGGAACACCCAAAGTGTCCTAGTTGATTAAAATGGCAAGAGTGACCATTTCCTTTTATTAATTCCTTTTGATTTCTTTTTCTTTGGATTTTGCTTGGGAATGATCTAAATGATGTGGCATTCATCTTAGAATCATTTTATAACCATTAGAACAAACAATTATGGCATTTCAAAACAACTCCTATTTAATGCAACACTCATATGCATGCTTAATTCTTTTAAATGGAAAAAGTTTTTGTTAACCCTAAATTGGGTAATTTGGATCTTGATCACTTGGATTAAAGTTTTGGAATGTTGCACGAGTTATTCGAGCAGTCGTCACTGACGCTATTGGCCGTGCCGAATGCCAACCTATCTCTCTCGTCCTCCGCATTCTCCACGGCCTCCGTGCCGACATCACCGATGTACTGTGATACCATGTCCTCCACGAGTACCTCTCCCCATCCGACTTCGCCCGCAATCCCACCTCGGGGAATCTAGTGACGATGATGTTCCATACCACCGGTCGCGTGTCCTCCGACCTTGGCGCTGTCAACCTCATGGTCGTGGACAACAACCCTACCATCGTTGTTCGCTCACCGGAGCCCTCCCTGGGGTCGTCGAATGCAACCATCCTTGACGCCGTCACCGAGGAGCCGTGCAACATCAGTGTGCTCGTGGTGGGAGGCCTCATCGTCCGTGTCGGCCTCGACATCGTGGCCTCCGTATCCGAGACCTGCCTCTCCTCCGTGGTCAACATCACCTCTGTCCTCTTTGACGCGTGGGGCTTCAATGTGGCCGCCTCTATGCTCGAGGCGTCCATTGTCGCCGACGACTTCAAGGCTGACGAACGCGGCGCCGGTGTCACCATCTTTGTCCCCATCGACGATGCCTTCGCCGACTTCCCCGCCACCGACCGCCTCTAGTCCCTCCCTACCGACTGCAAGGCCATTGTGCTGCGCTTCCACATGCTGCACTCCTACTACCCGTTCGTCTCCCTCCAGTCTATCGTCAACCACGTCCATCCCACGCTCTCCATCGAGTGCACCGAGGCTGGCCGCATCATGCTCAACACCACGCGCTTCAACGACTCCATCACCATTGACACCAGCGTCGTGCAAGCCACGATCACCGAGGGCAAGGTACGAGGAATAAAATGGGGATCCTTTGATTCCGGCCTCGCCGCCCGCTTGGCTCCTCCTACCTCTGATTTCGTCCGTCGCCCAACCTTCCACGACACGTCACCTAGGTAAGGGAGGAATAAAATGGGGAGCCCCGTTGGGCGCACCTGTGGATAAGGGCGGACAAACCGTCCCGAACACGCCCTAAACAAACACATTTCATACAGTTGAAATGCTCTAACAAGGTCTACTATGACAAGCTTTGCCCAGCTCCGGTGACGGAGGGACAAGGACGGTGGCGCGCCTTGTCTCGTCCTAGTCCATGTAGTCGTCGCCAGGTGACCATGGACCTATATATATTTTTTAATTCTTTTAGTCTTATACCTGTTGCTATTGCGATTATTCGCAAAAAAAGTCTAGATGGTCAATCATCAAAAGCGTACTCTTAAAAGCCGCCTTCGTCATTGAACAGCGCAAATTCGCTCTGTTGATACTAGGATCTGAGAAAAGCGGGCTTTGTGCGGCCCACCAGTAAACATTTCGGCGGGGCCGGGGCGCAGGCGAGTGGCGCCGCGGAATTTACGGATTATTTTAAAACCTTTTACCGCCCGCCTGTTACCACGTGCGCTCCACTCGACCCAAAATTCCCCAATCTGGCCAAGCAAAAAGCCCTCGAGTTGAGCTAAGCAAAACGAAACCAGCGCAGCGCGGCATTCTTCTCCCTCTCCGCGTTCGAATTCGCGTGTTTTGGCGGCCACCTTCCCTCTCATTCCTCCCCGTTCCAGTCAAATCCTCTCTACATAACGCAACCGCCGCCGCGCTGCTCCTCCCTCGCCGTGTCCTCACTGCCCCCCGCCTCCGAATCCCAAACCCTACCTACCGCGCGCACCGGGGAGCGCCGACAAATGGCCGACAAGGAGAACGCGGCCCCCGTCGTGGCGGCGGGGCCTAGGCTCACCCGTGCCGGGGCCAAGCGCGCCGCCGCCGGCTCCGGGGGCTCCTCCGGCGGGGCCAAGCGGAAGCGGGTGGCGCTCAGCGAGCTCCCCATCACCGTCTCCAACGCTGCGGTCCTCCCCCGCCCTTCGCCGCAGCACCCCGTCAAGCCCGCCAAGCCCGATGCGGAGGAGGAGCACGTGGACGGGAGTAGGTGCGCGTCCACCTCGCCGCCCGCCTCCGCGGAGGAGGCCAGCAGCGGCGGCGGCGGCGACTCCCAGCTCAGTGGGTCCTACGCATCCGACATCTACACCTACCTCCGCACTATGGAGGTACCTACCCCACTCTGAAAAAAATTCGATCCCCATTTCTCGCTGTCGGGGTGGTCCGATTCGTTGGTGCTGGGTCTGGGTTGGAACAAACGATCTGATGATTTCCTCGAATGTGGTGGGGGTGTAGGTGGAGGCGGCGCGTCGGCCGGCGGCAGACTACATCGAGACGGTGCAGACGGACGTGACGGCCAACATGCGCTCCATCCTCATCGACTGGCTCGTCGAGGTCTCCGAGGAGTACAAGCTCGTCGCCGACACGCTCTACCTCACCGTCTCCTACGTCGACCGCTTCCTCTCTGCCAACCCGCTCGGCCGCAACAGGCTGCAGCTCCTCGGCGTCGCCGCGATGCTCATCGCTGCGTAAGCGCAACCTCCCCTGCTCCATTGTATCGAAAGCAATTAATAAGAAGATTTCGAGGATTGACTCGGGATGGCTTTGGCGTGGTCGCAGGAAGTACGAGGAGATCAGCCCCCCGCATGTGGAGGACTTCTGCTACATCACCGACAACACCTACACCAGGCTGGAGCTTCTCACCATGGAGAGCGACATACTCAAGCTCCTCGACTTCGAAATTGGAAGTCCGACCATCAAGACGTTCCTCAGGTGGCATACTCACCCTAAACTTCACAACCTCTGCCTATTCTGAATCTCTATCTTTCAACTGAATATTTGTGCATTTCCCCCTTGTTTCACTAATTTCAGGCGGTTCACTAAATCTGGCCCAGAAGACAAAAAGGTGACTACCAATCCTTCAAATTCGTGCTATTGCACTCATTCGACATGACTTTTCCTCCGTTGCTTCCTATATGTTTATCGACGCCTGAAGTTATTCTTGCATGCTCGTTGCAGCGCTCCAGTTTGTTGCTGGAGTTCCTGGGTAGCTATCTCGCTGAGCTGAGTCTTCTGGACTACAGCTGTCTCCGGTTCTTGCCATCAGTCATTGCTGCTTCATCTGTTTTTCTTGCTAGGCTGACCATTGGACCAGACACTAATCCTTGGGTAAGGGCGAAGAAGTAGATTCACAAAACTTAGAATGTTGCTAGTATTGATATTTCAAGTTCTCAAGACTAAAACTATCCTGTGCTTATGTGGCTGCAGAGCAAGGAAATGCAGAAACTGACAGGCTACAGGCCATCAGAACTGAAGGATTGCATCATAGCCATACATGAATTGCAGCTCAATCGAAAGGGTCCATACTTACCTGCAATTCGAGACAAGTATAAGCAACACAGGGTATGCTCAACTCCTACAGTTATGTATCTTTCCATTGACATTGTTATGATGGTAGTGTTGGTCTAATCCTGCAATCGTTTGGAACAGTTCAAATGTGTATCAACGTTGCTTCCACCTGTGGAGATCCCTGCATCATACTTCCGAGACTGAACAGAGTAGTTCTTCTTGGGCTGCTCCACTGTAAAGCTAATAACTCTGAGCTCACCTCGAGCTCCTGGGGATAAGGGAGAATTTACAGTTTCAGAGCAGGTTCTCAGTCAAGCTAGGATGCTGGAGGTTTCTAAAGCCTAAGCAGGAGCTTTTCAAGTTTGCTTAGGAGCTAGTCAATCACAATTAGGAGATTAGGCATTTTCTTGTTTTGTAGAATTGTATCTTTGTATTATATCTTAGAAGAACATTGTGCCTTGGTCTTTTGAGCCACATATTTGTAATGTTTGATAATCTGCTGATCCATTGCCTTCCCCGATTATTTTTATTTTGATCTGTTACCAAGCAGTGTGCTTACACTACCAACCTTTCACTTTAGGGTCTGTAATGCTGTATTTTGAAATCTACCTAAGAAACATAGCTTGCATGAATAATCATACTTGGCATGCTGTTTAACTCACCTTGATTCTGTATAACTGATGATTCTTTGTTGAATCAAAACCCTAGAGGTCTGAGCCATTGCCAATGAATGATCACCCAATTCCTGCCTATATGGTGTAAATTGGATTGCACTGCAAAGAACTTACATTGAGATGCTCAAAACACATTATAGTCAGTAATATGCAAACCAGATGATTCAAGATGTAAGTTTGCTGGTTTTCGTCAGCCTGATACATAAAGTTATCTGCTTAGCATAATTTTAAGTTTATACTGAGGTAATGTATTATCTCTGCTAGTTGGCCCAGTTGTCAAAATTAACAGATTGATTTTTGACAGTAATCTTACTCGAGCAGTGTCTTGATTGAGTGCCTGAAAAATAATGTTTGTAAGCTTAATAAAACTGGTATCGATACCTCTGGATCTATGTCTCAGTATGGGTGCTGCGGAGAGATATGTATGATTAGTTTGTCGATAGTCACTTATTTCTGCTTATAGCTGTATAAGAAACTCTGAACAGGCTTAACAGTTAGGCATTTACCATATGCATCTGGATCTGGACTATCAGTATCCACAGTGCAATACCACCTTGCAAGACACCTGAATTCTTTTCTGATGGAAACTGATGCAGCTGAAACTTCCTGGAATTTGTTTCTTTGTAAATGATTACATGTGACTATTCTTGCTTATGCCATTCTTATGAATAGTGACAACTAATATTGTGTGCAATACTGTACTCCAGTGTCTAGACCACTGCTTCTGTTTGGAACAACAAAAGGTGTATTTCATATTCCAATGCAAAACAGTATCTAGCTTTACTTGGTCTTCCCTCGATGCATGCATTGAATATGCCCTGAATTTAGTGGAAGGAGAATTTAGATGCTACTATATACAATGCACCTTTTTTGGAACAAGGAGTATGCCCTGTATTCAATGTTTTCCTTGTAACTTAAGTTAGATGAACTTACTGTTGTACCTCACTTTGCAGCTTCACTGTTCTTGGTTACTATGCACCTTTTTTTTTATCAGAGCTTCATTTAGGTATGTGTTGGTTTGCACATTTTCCTCAGATTTTCTTAGCTATTTTGTTTTCATCTGCATGAAAACTAATATTTCCTGAGTATATGCTAGGTTAACGAAAGCAAGAACTTGCAGAGCTTGTAATATGAGGATGACTGACGAGACAATGTATATGCTGCTTCTAGTAAGTACAAAATCCGTGGATTCCTTCACAACGGTGTCAACTAGGCTAAATACGATCATATTAAGTATCTTGCTACAAAAATATTGCAGCAATGTTACCATGAATTCAAAAAGAACAATAGTATCTTCAGAGTTCAGGACCACCAATGCTTTTCACTGATTCTGATGGTGAGCTGAACTTAATCGATCACTTCTTCAAACCATTTATTCAGAAGGACAAACTTGATGAGGACTTTTGTAGTGGTCAAAGTAGATACATCAACCTATCAAAGCCTGAGGTTCAAGTCTATCTTACTTTGTTCTGATGTTTGCTCTGAAGGTTGTGTTCTTGATCTGAAGCTTCCTGGCCATGTTGAATTCGTCACCTCCTCGCAGGGAATTGCTGCCCAGGTCATCGCTCCTTCATGAAACCTCGGTGCCGTCCTGATCAGTTCTTGCTGGCTCGACTTCTGAATCACCGAGCTCTGGTTAACTCCCAGGGATTGCATGAAGACGGCATGTGCCTCGAGAGGCAGGCCCATCACCATCCTCTGTGCATGGTAGGAGCGCTTGGCGGCGCTGCGCTCCCGCTTGTGGGCGTTCTGGTGGCCACCCAGCGCCTGTGAGCTGAAGAACTTTCTCATGCAGAAGTTACATGAGAAGACCTTGTGTGGGGCAGAAGGCTTGGGCTCAGGGTCAGGCCGCGAGCAGTTTGCTGCCTCCTCTGGTGATCCATTCGCGCCTAGCGTGAGGCTCAGCCATGTTGCGCCGTCGTCCTGGTCGATGGTAAGCACCTCCGGGCTCTCCTTGTTCACTGATGATGCTTCGTCTGCTTGCTCCATCTCCTACCATGAATTTGTCTCCTGGTTCTCTCTCTATGTTTGTTTGCAGCTCATGTTTGGTGCATCTCTTCCAGTTTGCAGTTTGCCTTATAAAGGGGGACGAGGTTGGGAGGTGCAGGGAATATTTTGGGCTAATAATTGAGGCTTGTGGGGAGGTATTTGTGAGGAATCAGGAGGTAAAGAACTTTGTCTGGAGTTAGTGGATATCTATCTTTATTTGATTATATCTCTTCTTTCTTTCCTACCTGGCCCATTCATATATAATAGAGATGCTACATACCCCAGGGGGCAATACAAGGCAATGCATGCTTCTGTCATCTTTTCCTGTACTTGCCTTAGTGATTTGATATCTAGTTTCACACCATATATGTTGTTGCTGTGTGTACTCCTACCCTTTTTCTAAAAGAGAACAAGAATCACAGTACAAGGCATGAAGTTTCCATGACAAGCTTTCTTCCATTTGCAAGCATGCCCGGCACAGGTGCCATTTGACTATTTGGCAGGTGGGGCGATGATAGCGATTCTACATTAATAACAAAGTCATGAATCTTGTTAGGATTGTGGTTGAGTCTATTCAGGAAAGCCCACAGTTTCAGGCTCTAGAATGTCCATTAGGTTAGGCCATAAGAAGCAATCCTATATTATTGACTTGTGAACACTGTTTGACAGATGCTGCTGTACTAGTAGTTGTGTACAATCTTTCCATTCACCCCATATCTGTACTATAAGCTACATTTTTTTTGGCAAATTAACTACTACTTGCACTAAAAGCATGATGGTTAGGTCAGAACTCGCAACAAGCAATATCAGTAGGCGCCAACAGCTGATTTCATCACTATTCTGAAGAGTATTATTCAAAGATAGTGCTGGTAAAAACATACATCCTTTTTTGCATCTCTTTTGAAATATTATAACCATCTGATCTTAAAAGCAAGAACTAGCATAGCAAGTTGAGTCAGAACGGTGAGGCCAATAGTATTGTTTTATGCATCCTGTTATCCTTTCATGAACCAATAATTGAGTTATATATATATATATATATAGGAAAAATACTTCTTACTCCCGGGTGTAACTACACCCACGTCTCATATACTGCCTTACGGAAGTATTTGTAATTCTTTATCTGTTTGAGTATGTATATATATATGCTGTAGAAATTGGTGTGGCCATATGCTGTTAACTTGTTAGGCATCATCACATTTTGTTTGCTTTAGTGGGAGACTGTTGCTGTCACAAGTGCACTGGAAGATGTCCGCCTGTACTTTTTAGGTAGTCTTTTGTGGGAGATGGAAGCTGAGTTCTTGCCATCTTGCTTTCCTCTGTTTGTGCAAGTGTGGCGATGATGACGTTAGCATTGGGATGGATAGAGCTTGCAATTTGATACTGGGTCAACTTGATGAAGATAGAAAAGGAGAGGCACCTAGCTTCCTTCCACATAGTTAACCATATCTGCAGGGGGCAGTACCAACATGCGTCGCTTTCCGTCAGATATGCAGATCTATGTGCATTTTTTCCAAGCATAATTTATCAGGGACCCGTTGGTATCTTGTTCCTTCCTTTGTCCACTCTCCTCCTGTTCTATTTGGTCATATTACTAGAGAGGGGGGGAGGTGAGGTCCTAGCCTTTGTTCCTGATCACTGCTTTTTCTCTGGCCTAAAACTGGAACACATCACTTGTTTCCAGGAATCGCAAGTGCTATGCTGAGCTCATTCAAGGTATCCAATAGTACGAAATCTGAATGTGACGGCGAGAAATCCTATTTATTCAGATAGATATTCCTTTCTTCAGAGGGAAGGGAACTAACTGGCTCCCCAAACTGACGAGACATCCATATTGGAAACCAGCCCAATCCCATGTGTGGTAAATCAGCACAAGCTTTTCTGTAACAGGGAGCAGTTTGAAGAGGATTAACCGTATCTCCTAGCCCTAAAAAAAGCCTTGCTTTTCCTTGCAGTTCCCTGTGATGGTTGATCACTGTTGTCTGCCATTTCATCTAGTACTGGATTGGTGACTCATCATACATCGCACTGATAGTGATGATGATGATCGCAGAGATGCATGCAGGCAGCCATGGGAAAAGGGTTCCTACTTTTGATCATGTTTGGCCACAACAGCGTCCTGAATGATACCTCACATAGGTCTAGAAGGCGAGGAAAGATGCATCAGGTGGCGACGTCCATGTTTGGTGCTGCCAAAGAGCCAAGTGCAGAGAGTGGTTGGCACCATGAAGCGCCAGCCAGAAGAAATATGGAACTATCGGACCTGCCTCCTTGATAATAATACATTGATGCTAACTCAATCTTGTGTCCACATTAGCCGGTATCTTTCTGGCATGGCTGGTATCTTTTTGGCATGACACTGACATCTCCCTCACAACGGTAGACAGTAGCTTCCAGTGCTAGTTACATTTCTTAAAGGCAACAGAAAAGTCTTGTGTGGAGGATCATACAAGGGCCATAGGAAACGCTGGACAGTAACTTTCAGGAGTTACTTGCATTTGTTAAAGGCAACTGAGAAATCTTGCTGTCTGATTTTGTGCCGCAATATAGAATGATGATGCTTTTTCACGTGCAGATTTCCTGGCTAACTTGAACTATGGAGTTCTGATAAGCTGGTCGACTGGGCAACTGATTGCGGAAAGAAGACCGACAGAGGATACTTCAGACATCAGAGAAAAAGATTTTTAAAGAAGACGTGTTCATTTCGTACTGGATTGCATAACTTCAGAGAAAATGTCCAAAAGGTGTGTTGTTTTCGTGCATGACTTCTCAACTCTTAAAGATCCTCACTTCTTTTTTGAGATTATGTTTATGGGCACTTCCACATACTGCAAACATGTATGAACAGAAATTATCATGCGTGTCGAAGGAGTTCCATGACTGTTTATATGGTATAGTGTTTTTTAAAGAAAACATTTTATGACAAGGCAAATTGATAACAACTGATGCTCTGCCGATCACAAGGGCCATGTGAATTGCGTGGTGGCTTGGCGATATGTCTGCCTCCGAGTCGTAGATGGGGGGCTGGGCCTCAAGAACTTGGGAGAAGATGTGCTGGACATTGCGTGTTCACTGGCCATGGCTGAAGGGCAGCAATCCTGCTAACCATGGGCCCAATTCAGGATCAGCTATAGGATGCAGCTGCATCTTTCTTTCTCTTTCCTTCTTGTTTTGGCCAGTCTTTAGCTTTCTGTTTTTTTTTTTGGGTTTGGTTTTCCTTGTACTTTTGCGCCTTCTTAGCTTTGCTTTCCCTGCTGACACCAATACTAGTACAAAGATAATGACCGATGCTCAGTGGACTCCAGGAGAACACAAATGGAGCGAATTTGCACAAGGGAGGACATCAAAAATGCAATAGCAGCTCCTGTCTGTTGGGAACTCAAGGCTTGGACAATACCGAGAAATAGAGCGTTTCTCAACTTAGAGCATCTCTAACCCATCCCCTTTCCACGTCTGGATGAACAAATTTGCTCCTCTAACGGCGAAAACCGGCTCTAATCGAAGCCCCATAATCGGTTAGAGGAGCAAATATAGGATATTGACTCCTATAATTTTGTCCCCCTCTCCCAAATTTGCTCGGCTGCGAGGTGGATGCCTATAATTTTTCTCTCTCCTGTTGCGCCCGTCCGCCGCTGCCGGAGCAACCCAGGCCGGCCCCGATGTCCACCCCCGCGCTGGTTGCCCTCCCCGCCGTTGCCGGAGCAAACCATGTCGTTGGCCACTTCCGCTCACCGATGATCTGCTTCCCCCGAGCCCAAGCAACCGTGCTGTTGGTGCTGCACGACCACATGGATGTGGAGAAGAAGCTGCGGGACTCCTCCGGCAGGTGGCCATCGAAGCTGTCGGTCGGTCCAGTTAACGCGGGTGACCATGTACCCCACGCAGCCTGTGGGGTCGGCCATGTCGAGCAGCGTCGGGAAGTCGTGCTCCTCCGGGTAGCACTGCGTATCCGGTGGCACGACTGCTGGAACTTGTGCCAGAGCCGACGGTCACCGACAACGAGCACGACATGGCGGCGGGCGAGCGTGAAGAACTGGGACCCGATGCGGAAGCGGTCGAAGGGCACCTCCGGGAGCACGGCCCCCACTCCGCGCGCGACGTAGCGGTCGGGCATCTAGGGCTCGGCGACGAGAACCTCGATGTAGCTCGGGAGGCGCTGGTGGTGCGCAGCCCTAGGCAGGAAGAGCGTCAGGTAGATGCGCGGAAAGGAGTGGAGCGGGACGCAGTGCTGGGAGAGGAGCGCAAAGTAGGCGTTGGCCGCGTCACCGATGATTTGTTCCTGCAATTTTCCCAGCCACCTACATACTCCTCCGGTAACGTCCAACATACTCCAACGTAGGGGGCACCTCCAGCTCTCCCCAGCTTCAAACCTCACTCAATTCGGCGTACCGAGCTACTCGGAATCGTCGAACGAAGTTGGAAGAATCTCTCTGTATCTCTGCCAGCCGTCCGTCCACGCGAAGACAATGTGTTTGATGAAATGTCTAGCCGAAGATTCAAATATAGGAGTTCAGATTTAGGGGATCGATTTCGGCGACCGAAATTTAGAGGAGCAAATTTTTTCTCATCGGTGAACAGTGCACCGTTTTCTCCTCTAACATTTAGGGGTTCGATTAGAGATGCTCTTACATGGTATTGTAGAGAACCTACCTGTGTTGGAAAATTGATTGTTGATTCTTTCGGACTTCGTTGTAAACACTTTGTAGAACTACTTGTCTACATGATTCCTTTGCTAACGGTGGGCGGGCGACCGAGACACGACCAAGCTTCCAGCCCCCGCACCACTCCTTCCTCCCCTCTTCCCCGCCGCCGCCGGCGTGCGCCGCCGCTGAGGCTTTCCCCTCACCCCTCCTTCCTCCCCTCTCCCCCGCCACCGCTAGGAAAAGACTGTGCGGTGCCGACGGCGGGTGGTCTTTCTCTGCCCGTGCGCAAGGGTGTTCCTGCAGGGTGGATGCGGAGTAGTTTTTGTGCAACACGTTCCCTCACAAAATGATAGTCAACTTTGATGTGTTTCGTTTGGGCATGAAATACCGGATTAGATGAAAGGTATGTAGCATCGATGTTGTCACACCAAATAATCGATGACTGAGTTTGAGAGACTCCCAACTCTCTCAATGACGACTGTACCCATATAATCTCAACTGTGGCATTAGTAACTGCCTTATTCTCTGCTTCGGTACATCTGTGAGAAACTGTAGCTTGATTGCGAGCATTCCAGGAGATCAAGTTAGGACCAAAGAAGACTCCACAGCCCCCCGTGGACCGCCTGTCATCAGGACTGCCAGCCCAATCTGCACTAAAAATGCCGAGAGGTCACATGATGGTGCAAGCTAGAGAAGTAAACCATATGAGGTAGTGGGACAGATATAGCGCAAGATGCGCTTCACAACTGACCAATGTGAAGTCCTAGGAGCATGAAGATACTAACAGACACAATTAACTGCATAGGAGATGTCAGGCCTGCTGATGGTCAAGTACTACAAACCACCAACAATGTTGTGGTACTCAGTGACAAGCAATGGTGGAGGCAACGAAAATATATGAGGGAGGCCAATGATTTTTTTCTCCACTTGCCAAATATTGGGAGAGCCGAAGTACTAAAATACACAAATTTAAGGGGCTTTTAGCATAAAAATCAGGGAGTATAAGGAAAATTTCTGCATGTTAGAGGGGGCCGGGGCCCATGTTGGTCCCTCCATGTCTCCGCCACTGCATAGGAGTGGTGGAATGTTTGCACTGCATCATACCTGCATAGCGCAACAAGTAAAGAGAGTACTTGTGCTGAGGGAGAGTCAATCCAGCAGAAGACCGAGAGACTTCCAACCCAAGAAAATAGTGCAAAGTGCCCAAGTCCTTGATAGCAAAATCTCCACTCAGAGTAGGACGATCCACAACAACATCTGTGGAGCTAATGAGAATGATGTCATCAACATAGACCAACAAATATATTGTTACCTTAGGCCACTGAAGAAGAAATAATGATGTGTCAGTAGTGGATGGAACAAATCCATGAGCCTGAAGAACGGAGCTAAGACATGCATGCCAGGCGCATGGAGCCTGCTTGAGCCCATATAGCGCCTTCACTAGGCGACACAGATGATGAGGGCAGCAAATGAATGGTAGTCGGCTTAAGAACTAGACTGAAAGTATCCTCATTATCAAGATCGTACCGTTGTTTGAAGCCCTTGGTAAATACCCGTGCCTTGTAGCGTTCAGTAGAACCATTGGCATGACTCTATGGCATAGTTCAGGGCAGACCGATCGGAACCCAGGACAATGTGGGTGGCCACGACGAGCACCGTGGCCGGTTCAGATCCTCATCGGGCGGCACAAGAAAGGGCCCCATCTGGGCTGCAGTGGCCTGGTGCGGGCATGGCCAGCGCGACGGCGTCTAGAGGTGCTTCCAGAGTTGTGGTGGCCATACAGTGCGACAACCATGAGAAGCTGTGCATGTGTGGGCCAACTCTAGGCTAGGTGGCCCCAGATCCGGCGACGCCTTTGTGAGACAAATCCTGGGCTTGGCAGGCCGTCAATGCTAGAGGTTGCTGTTGTTGTTCTCCTCAGACCGTCGATGGTCCAGTAGGCCCGGGTGACCAAAGTTGCGATGGCGCTGCTACTTGGCGGCGGGGATCTGCGGTGGCGGCGGATCCACTAGTGGACGGAGGAGTAGGGACTAGCGCTAGGGTTGGCGGCGACGATGACACCCTTGCTACAGTGCAACGACGGGGCTTCACGAGTCCTTTTGGGCTCGGTCAGGCCAGAGAGGGTCTGGTTTTCCCTTGCTGCTACATCCAATTGGCTATCACCCTCCGGCGGTGGAGGTAGTTCCTGTTGGGGTTCCGCATATGAAAACAATAAATTTTACTCTACGCCCTTGAACCCCTGAAGCTGCCATGACCTATCTATTAGTAATATAGTAACGAGAGGGGCTTTTCGCGAACTTACCCTTGAAGACCGAAAAGCATTGTCAACGCTCAGGAGAACGTGGTTGATGTAGACGAGCCGACGCTGACCTCAAGGTCGTGATGAAGTCCTTGCGCTCCTCTGGCTCCAACGACTTGAGTGCCTCAAGTGCGACACCTCGTGGGGAGTTACACACGTCCAGTGCCTGGCGATGACTCCCGCTTCCCCGATCCAGCAGCAGTTGCGGAAGTAGAGCTCCTAGATCCGAATCCCGCAGCACGACGGCGCTCCGCAGTGAAGATATCTCCCATTCGCGCAGTCCAGACTTGGGACCACAGTCACGTGAGAGAGAGGGGGAGAGAGAAAATATCAACTGGAGGTCCTCCCAAAAGTGAGAAGACCTTTATTAATTATTCGTGTGTTTAATTTTGCCAAATACCCCCACTATATATAGGGGGAGGGGAGGTACTACCTCCCTCAAAGTCCTGGGGTGGGACTAAAGGAGAGGAGGGGGGAGGGGAGGCCGTCGACCACCTAGTGGGCCCCGCGCAGGGGGAGGGGGGGCTAGGCCCAGCCGGCCACCCCCTTGCCCCCCTTCTCCCTCTCTCCTTTCCCTAATGGGCCCTCTCCCCTCCGGGAATTGGCCCATTAAGCCTTTGACCATTTAATTGATTTTTCTCTTTATTAAATAATTATGAACAAATGATTAAATCAATATTTAACATTCATTCACATATTATTCAACCTCCGTGGCTATGGAACACCTTCCACCTCCACTCCGGACATCCTCCGGACTAACCAAAACCCTTCTAGTTTTCTCTCTATTATTCTTCGGCAATTCCACCGATCTTATAAACACTCTCTAAGCATCATCAAGCCCTTAATCGTGATACCCCATGGTTCGGGAACACTCCAGACATGGTCGGGACACTCCCGCACCAATGATCGACAGAGGGACCTGGATGGCCATGTGACCCCCGTGCGTTCCACGAAGATCTTTCGTCGTTTGAACCGGGACCGTCGTGTATTATTCCCTTTGTCTCTCGATACTTGCATTGCCCGAGATCTGATCAATGACATCACCATGTCGTGTTCAATCTCGTTACTGAACAGTGCTACTTGACTCGTTCCAACAAGTGATATCCCCGTGATTAAATCACACGCTGCGCAACTATTGGATATAACTTCTCCGAGTGGGCCCTTGACTATCTTCCCGTCACATGGACGGACAAATCCCGCTCTTGACATATATTGCCTCTACGGTTTCCTCCGAGTACCTGAACACACCTTTATAACCACTGTATTACCAAGTGGCGTTTGATGCTATCTAAGCACTATCGGGAGACAGTGATTGATATAGCCTCACGATCTAAGGAATAGTCTACGAGGATCCATTTCTAATCATCGTAACTTGAACTTCGTGACATGACCGGGTCACGATGTTTAGGTTGGGTATTTGTTCATCATCTCATTCTCAGAATGAGTTGACTCCATTTCCAACTGGCATAAATGCCACATGATCAGGAAACATGATCATCAGTTGACCAATGAACCAATGATTAGAGTTTCACTGAGAACCCCTGGTTGTTTGTATATCACACGTGTATTGATGTTTCCACTCAATACAGTTATAACATGATATAAAACTTAATCATAAACTATATGAAATATGATAATAGTTCTTACTACTATTTGACTCTAGGGCATATTTCCAATAGTCTCCCACTTGAACTAGAGTACAAATACACTATCTGCATTTGTTCTCAATCTTTGGCACCATAAATCCGGTACCCTAAACATGCTTGCTCATGGAAGAGGTTGAGTCTTGGGTATGTACTTTATAGTCCCAAATCCTTTGCAACTTACTAATGTCACCTTGATTGACATTAATACTTTATCATCACATGATAGCATCTATGTGTATGCATCGTCGTTATGGCAGCAGAACGATGCCTGATTCCAGGAGCCTACAGTGACTTTAGATCAACCTCGAGGGATTTCTCATGGGCACTATGTCATGGGACACATCATTCTACGTTAAAAGCGAACTAGCCCTGCCATAACATTATACAACACTTTAGATGATACCCTTATCTATTATTATAAATGTAGCCATCGAAACATTAGTGCACTCTGTGCAACTTTCGATGTTTTCGTTCACCTTGCTTCCTACTTGACTCCAATCGGTATTACGGGAGTTTCCAACACATTCCCTTATAACATAACTCTTTATGTTTTAAGATATGTCATCCTTTATGAATTTGGAAAACATGTCTGCAGTTCTCTACTAGACACTGCGGACAAACTCAGCTCAATGTTCCGTGATTCAAACTTAATCACTTTCAAACGTTCCTTATTGGATCACATATTATGTTAAGTTATCATCATGGTTTTTAAAGATAGAATCTATGTTTCAACATAGTGGATGACGATCATCCTTTTCTTTCTATCAACCATTGATGATCAACTTAGTGCTATTCCTAATTTGAGTTACTAAGGACTAGTTCCTTAATTAACTTCTATTCTGAAACCCTTTTCAGAATCCCTTAAGGAATACTACATAATATCATGATATACTTATTATCAACTTCTACATCTTATAAATCATTATTTATAAGTATTTGCGCTTTTATTCTCAACACAATGAAGAATTACTCCTATAAGCTCCCACTCAAAATATGTTCCTGCATATTTGAATTTGAGACTTATATTGCTCCCACTAAAAAATATGTCAATCACATATTGTTTCAGAAAGACTTTCATAGCTCCCACTCAATTACATGCAAATTGCACATCCACTCACTATTTTGAACAACTTCAAATCCTTTGATCAAATATCAAACTTGGAGTTTTATTATGAGATACTAGTACCTTTGCTAGTTTTAAATCCACTAGACATTTAAGCACACATGAATCAAATTCATTTGAATTTGTCCAATATTTGACAAATTGTGATTTAGTCGTTCACCCCCCTTTTCACTATAGCTTTGCAGTCATTTGGGAAAATTCAAGTAACCCCTTTTACTTGTGAGATTTAGCAACGAATTGCTTTCTAATCTCAAGGGAATTTTGCTTTGGGATTTCTCATAATTTTAGTTTACCATTATTTCCTTAGTAGTTCGTAGGTATGTCATATTCCAATAATCATGAAAAATGATTCACAAATGTCTCTATACTAGATATGGATTTTATTTTGAATCCTACTTCATGTAGTGAAAACACTAGTGGGGAAAATACAATGATCAATATCATTGATTCTTTCCTTCTGTGAAGAGAATTGTTTAGGAACGTTTTCCGTTGCGCTTCTCAACACTCTGATGCAGGGTTTTGAATCCTCATTGTGTTTTACACTATTTTCCATTTGCCCCATAATTGAGAAATATCACAAAAATTGAACTTTCTCAAGAATGTACTAAAATCCAAGCAATACAAGTTTTGCTTCTCTTTTGGTTTAGCTATGGATTTCATATTCAAAGTTTCCAATGAATAATCTGCAAGGACTTATTTGCTATTTTTTGGTTATATCGAATAACCCCAAAACTCTTACGAATTCGAATGGTTCATTACATTCTAATTGAGTGCTAACTATTTCTAACTAATGGTCTCTACATCTATACTACAACAATTTATTTGGTGCCTTCTATTCACCCACTTCGATATCTAATATCACATTGTGATGCTTTGCATGTTGACATTTTAAAACGCTTTGCATTCCACAATTTCTTTTATGCCATTCTTATAAAGTCGAATTTCATTACTATTGATCAAATCATAGTAATTAGATTCTCTTTTATATTTATACCCTTCGTTGATGAAACACTTTGATCATACCAAATAGTTTCATACTCATGTTTCCTTTGGTAAACTACTTTACGCATTTAAACAATCATATAATGATAATTACCATTTTCGTTAAAACACAATACATCGAATATGTATTTATTTTCAACAATTCATTAAACACTTTGTATTCAAGTAATACACGGTGTTCAAGTTATTTTGCCGAACTTAGGCATGATTTATATGTGATAAGAAATCGAATGACTTTCACATATTATCACATAACTTTGAATTTAAATAATGGTTTTTCATTCATTAATGAACATATCATTAAGTTGGGTATTTTAAACAAGGTATTTTAATGTTTTACAAATGTTCATGCATTATCAATTAGTTTCAAACATCAAGGATAATTCACACGTAATCAAACAAGATATGAACACGAATAGAAATCATTCATAAAAGTAGAACAACTGTTTGTTACAAACTCATATGAATAACCGTCTCACGAAGTGTGAGACACACTAAAGAAGTTCACAATCTCTTGATTACAATAATCATCCTAAAACATAAACTAAATGATAAATGTTGAGAGAGAGCATCGTTGGCCATCATCATCATGCTCGCCATCAACACGCAACGTCACCTCCTCTCCAACAAGCACCTCTCATGCAAAAGGACCCGTTTTACGCAAAACAGAACAATTATCCGATATACTCAACACTGCAAATGTGTTTGTAAGATTATAACATTTATAAAACTGTATATCAAATATATACCTTTGTCATCGATGACCTCTCCGGTGATTGGTTCAACCTTTACGTTCCTGAAACGTAATATGAACTCCTGGAAATCCAATGTTTCTGTATCACCACTCATGATGCTACTCCGGACATGTCCTTTGTAGCTAGGAGGCAACAATCGAAGCAGTACGCCTATCGCAAATGGATCATCCATCCAGTAATCCACGAAGTAAACTAGTCTCATGTGTGCATCAAGCATGCGCTCCAAGTAACCCTTCAGACATGTATGCTCCTCCATCTGTATGGAAAGGAACTCTCCAAGCAGTTCGTGCTTCCACATGCGCAAATGGCCTATGAACTATGCTCTCAACTGATCCACCATTGAATATGGATCAAGATCACCCATGAGCGGATGTAGTTCATCCACCATCCCGTAACGCATTATTATCTGAATGTAGGTGGACATCTCTTGACGATAGTAGCGGTCTGCCAGCTCTTGTGGGGTCTCATAATAGTCTGGCTCAGTCAAATCCATCGTGCGGCGTATGTAGTCTACCACATGATTCCTAGTAAGGAGATCATTCAGGCGCACAAGCCAACTAGGGAAGTTAGATCCATCAAGTCTAAGTTTCTCACCCTTTACCCATTCCTCAATGACAAAGTAAGCTTCACGGTGAGCCATCTACATTTATAATTGCAAAAGGAATTTAGACATAGTTTATAATTAAATGAGTTAATAATAACTCCACTCAGAAACACCTATCCCTATAAGGGTTATTAGTGATAACACGACCCCTATCAGCCACATCTCTCCCGATTGACACGACCATCGATGTGGGTTGAAAGGTGGACGCTAAACGTCGGTCACATCATTCATGCGACTCGTGCTCGATCTTTCGACCATCCGTGTTCCGAGGCCACGCTTCTATGGTGTGCTAGGCTCGCCAACTCAAGCTTAGTGTATTCGCTGTGCAACATGGCTTACACCCACTGTATGCGAACGTAGATATGTCTGACACCCAGGCATGTGCCCTGGATCGCCTCATACCGAAGAACTTTCTTGGTGGTGCACACTAAGGAGGAACACAATCGTTGGTAATTTTAACAGGGATCATCTTATTAGGCTACCATCGAGTATCTAATACTAGCACACAATAAGATATACAAACAATAACATTGAATGTAAATGCGATGTGATATGGTCCTTCACGTCGTGATCTCCATCCGTCGTCACTAGGTTCCGGCGCCGTAGACACCAGGGTACCAGTCTCTTTCCGGCGTGGTAGTTCGTCACCTCCGTGACTATCTACTACTATGTAACAAAAGGTAATCACTTTACCTTTGCCACAACCATATCACAAAGCAACGCCCCCTGCAAAACGAAGTTAGACACCTCTACTTTATCTTTGCATGTTTTACGTGGCTGAATGGGCTTTCGCACAAGAACCGTTCTTACCTACAAACTTTCAGCACAACGTTGATCACGTAGTTGTCTCTACTACACACCTTTCGGGGCCCTCCGTTGCAAATGGTATACCAACTAATGCGAGAGAGACAGACACCCCCTAAGCCACTTTATACGGTATAAGCCGTATGTCAAGCGTGGACCAGTCTCGCGAATGAACGCGTAAAGTCGGTTGGGGGCCACTTGATCAAGTATTACTGCGGTATACACAAGTACACGTGGGAGGGTAACAACTAAGAGATCAACACTCACACGCTACATCTCGTGGGTTCTACCCGTACTAGCATTACTGCGCATAGATCTAGCTCTGATACCACTGTTGGGGTTCCGCGTATGAAAACAATAAATTTTACTCTACGCCCCTGAACCCCTGAAGCTGCCAGGACCTATCTATTAGTAATACAGTAACGGGAGAGGCTTTTTGTGAACTTACCCTTGAAGACCGAAAAGCGTTGTCAATGCTCAGGAGAACGTGGTTGATGTAGACTAGGCGATGCCGACCTCAAGGTCGTGATGAAGTCCTTGCACTCCTCTGGCTCCAACGACTTGAGTGCCTCAAGTGCGACACCTCGCGGAGAGTTACACACGTCCGGTGCCTGATGATGACTCCTGCTTCCCCGATCCAGCAGCAGTTGCGGAAGTAGAGCTCCTGGATCCGAATCCCAGAACACGACGGCGCTCCACGGTGAAGATGTCTCCTATTCGCGCAGTCCAGACTTGGGACCACGGTCACGTGAGAGAGAGGGGGAGAGAGAAAATATCAACTAGAGGTCCTTCCAAAAGTGAGAAGACCTTTATTGATTATTCGTGTGTTTAATTTGGCCAAATACCCCCACTATATATAGGGGGAGGGGAGGTACTACCTCCCTCAAAGTACTGGGGTGGGACTAAAGGAGAGGAGGGGGAGGGGAGGTGTCAACACCCGGATTTTTAATCCCAGATGCCTGTTATGTCATATATCGCAATCCTAGGATTAGCATTTTTGCGAGACATAACAGATTGGATATCACCGTACATCATCCATTACAAACCATAATAAGGTCTTACACGAATAAAGGATCTCATGACCCAGTATTAATACAACAAGCAGCGGAATAAATAATAAGTGTAGCGGTGGGGTCCATCTTCAGTGGCACAGGCAATGCTGACGATGGAAGATAGTCCTAGTTATCATAGCCGTCCTGCTGTCCTTCATCTTGGTAGTCTCCTTCATAGTCTTGCCATAGGAATAGCCAGGGACAAAAGCCATGAGTACTCTTTAAGTACTCGCAAACTACCACTAACAAGTAAGGTAGTTCTAGTGGGAAATGCTAACTCTAGGTTTATTGGTAAAGTTAAGTTTGAAACCTAAGCTGAGTTCAGAAACAAAGAAAGATAAAATGAAGTTCTAGAATCACTTAAGTTGGGAAGCTAGTGTCATAGTTACAACCCTGTTGTGGTCAAGTCAAGATTCATCATTCATTTCGTAAGTCATTTTGAAAACATCTGACAACAAAACAGTATGGCCACTCCAACTGTCCATAACCGCGGACGCGGCTATTCGAATAGTTTGACACTCTATAGAGGTGGTACACTTTCACCACAAGATTTGATACATCTGTCAGGGATAACCCTGAATCATCATACTTAGTATGTAGATAATCAAACATAACCTTTCCTTTACACACCCTAGTATAAGCACCTCTCCTATGAGTATGGCCTCCCAACCATGACCATCTATCATCTTGGGTACTGCATAGGTGGACAACATTGAGAGGTAGCCTCAGCTCAAACCTCTCCCGCGAGGGAACTAATACTAATGCATATAAACTTCCGGCTAAGCCTTACCCAATTCAGGTATTGTGGTTGTACGGTAAAATTGGAATGGTATCGCATCCGAACCCAACCATCAGTTTTGTAAAAGGGTTAAGGCTCATGCCTCAATATTTTCATCATCATAAACCATTTGTGTTTCTCAACCATGTCAAAACATCTCAATAGAATGACTCATCATTCCAAGGTTTTCACAATTTATTTTCACCAAGTGTTCCCATCTAAAGTGACTCAAGTTTTGATTTAGCTCTAAGCTACTAAGTTAAGAGTGTTCACTAAGGTGGGATGCTAAGATCAATCTCATGCCATAGAATGACATCTAAGGTTATCCAGATGAGTCAAGTTTTATACTTTTTATGCTACCTTCAAACAAGTAAGGGACTTTAATAAAGTAAAGAAAGTAAAAGCTTGGAAATAAAACTTGGGGTAGGTACTAGTCAAAGTGGTATAACCAAAGCATGCCTAATGCATCTTGCTTAGGTTATCTAGCTTAATTCTAGCTTGCTAACAATAGCTTGCCTTGGTTGGTGCAGTGGTTGAAGTTTTCTTCCTCCTCTTCTTGATAGAACTCCTCCTCCTCGAAAGCTTGGTCGGTACTATCGTCTATAAATACATACGGGATACACAATCACCAAACAATACTTAACTAGTCTACTTAGCATACTAAGGCACACATTTGATGATCTATTATCATCACAAGCATCACAAGGTTTTATTAACTAGTTTCATTCTTTTTATTTAAGAAAAGTAATTTCTACTCATTGAAATTAACTAAGATTTAATATTCTCCAATTAAAATATGGGATCATATGGACACATGTCATCACCACATATTCTAACATATGGAAATGTGATTTAAAGGTTGTGTCTCATTTTAATAAGTTTAAGTTTAAAAATTTAATGATTTAAAGTGACTAGAAATGCCTATATAGCATTATTTTGGTACTAGCCCAAAGTCACTGCATGCAACCTCAATATTATTACATATTCAGATAGTTATGGTTAAATGTGATTTTTGAGAGTTGGAATCAACTCAAAAGCTATTATGGTTAATTTTATAAAAATGTTTGAATGTGCAAATGCTTCTGTCTTGTTATTTTTACTAGGAGATATCTCTAACTCTAAATGAATTAAATCCAACGGGCCTGGATAGATCTTTTCAGAAGCTTTCCAAAAAAATTGGAATCACTCAATTTGGTTCAGTAAATCTTCCTGAATTGATTTTTGAACTAAGGGACAAAATTGAATTTAAACTTAAATAGAAAAACCTAAATTTGAATTAGCTGGGTCGCGCGGGAAAGCTAACGGGCCGGCCTAGTGACGCTCAGTGGCGCAAAGGGCGGCTGACATGTTGGTCCCGCTTGTCAGCGAGACTTAAAACCCGAAACGCTATCTAGCGATCTGGGCCACACGATTAGAACGCAGATCAATGACTCACAGTCGTCATCGACGACGGACTCGTCGCCGGCGAGACCGAACCATAAATGGATGGTGGGGGCCTACTGGGGACGTACCAGGGCTCCAGCTAGTACGGCGAGGCGGGCGATCGAACTGGACGGCTACGACGGACTTAGGCGAGGTAGCGGCAGGGGCTGAGGTGGACGGAATCGATGGCAGCTTCTCCTCCTCCACTGCGGCTTCCTCCGGTGAAATTCCGGCGGCCTACTGCTTGAGCTGCTCCGACGAGAGGTGGGGAAGGACTGGTGGAGAGAGGGGAGTCCAATGGTGTGGGGATTTAGGCTAGGGAAGGCCTCCTTATATAGGCTCGAGGAGGGGACCGAGGGGGCGATGACGAGCTCGTCGGTGACGACGATACAGGGCGCTATCGGCATGGGCGGCGTAGGCAGACGGTGTCTTGCCTCCTGGCGGTGCTCTATGGCTTAATGGTGACGCTAGGGGCGGTGGATTGTGGTCGGGAGCGTCTCGCGCTCTGAGGGCCAGAGGCGGTGCTCGACGCGGCTCCCGACGACTATGGTTGGCGCGGCGATGCACGGCCGTGTCTGGCGGGGTGCTGGTGTCGAGGCGGAGCGGCGTGCGCGGTATGGGGTCAAGGCGCGGTCTGCTGCGTGCTGGCGGCAATCGCGCTCTGGCGCGTTCTGGCTTGCTCGCAGAGAGAAAGGGCGGCGGTGCTGGGGAGTGGTCCAGGGGCTAAGGTTGATTGAGGGGTGGACCATGGGCGGCGGTGAGGTCACGCCGTGCTTCCTCGAGCGGTGGAGAGGGGTTGGCGGTCTGCTGTGGCGTTGGCAAGGTTGGCCGGCGAGCATGTCCTCGGGGCGGCATGGCACTACTGCTAGGGACAAGGGGGTGGGGTGATTAAGCTTTGTTTAGAGCTAGGAGGGACACAGGGAGTAAATTGAGGTCAAATGGGTGGCAAAACCCTGTAGAAACAGTGAGCTAGAACTAGAGTGTGATTCATGCCTGCCAAGTGTTCGACACAATGGCCGCATGAACAAAATATTTGAATTTTTGGGAGATTTTTGGTGGAGATATGTAACTTATGCTTAAGCTTCTAGGTGTGCTTGGGTTTTTGAAATGGAGTTCATTTGAGTGGTTTTTAAATAAGTGTGATCTATACATATGAACTACATTCAATTTTCAATTGTCATTTAAATTCAGTGTTTGGAAGTTTTTGGGATGAAACAAAGTCTGCCTTGGCACATCACTACTTGTACTAGCAAGGGGTGCAAAGAACCGCAATTGTTTCTGTTAAGATTTGAGTTCTAGGAATAGCCAAACTAGGCATGGTATTTAAAATGGCAAAAGTGACCATTTGCTTATTTTATTCTTTTTGATTTGTTTTTCTTTGGGATTTGTTTGGGAATGATCTGGATGATGTTTAATTCACCTTAGAATCATTTTAAAACCAATGGATCACACAAACATGGCAATTCAAAACAACTCTTAATTTAAATGCACACACATATGAATGCTTACTGATTTTAAATGGAAAAGTTTTTGTTAACCCTAAATTTGATGATTTGGATCTTAATAACCTTGGATTAGAGTTTTGGGATGTTACCGGAGGCCGCCGACCACCTAGTGGGCCCCGCGCAGGGGGGGAGGGGGGGGGGCTAGGCCTAGCCGGCCACCCCCTTGGCCCCCTTCTCCTTCTCTCCTTTCCCTAATGGCCCCTCTCCCCTCCAGGAATTGGCCCATTAAGCCTTTGACCATTTAATTGATTTTTCTCTTTATTAAATAATTATGAATAAATGATTAAATCAATATTTAACATTCATTCACATATTATTCAATCTTCGTGGCTATGGAACACCTTCCACCTCCACTCCGGACATCCTCCGTACTTACCGAAACCCTTCCGGTTTTCTCTTTATTATTCTTCGGCGATTCCACCGATCCTATAAACACTCTCTAAGCATCATCAAGCCCTTAAGCGTGATACCCCACGGTTCAGGAACACTCCAGATATGGTCGGGACACTCCCACACCAATGATCGACAGAGGGACCAGGATGGCCATGTGACCCCTATGCTTTCCACGAAGATCTTTCGTCGTTTGACCGGGACAGTCATGTCTTATTCCCTTTGTCTCTCGATACTTGCATTCCTCGAGATTTGATCAATGACATCACCATGTCGTGTTCAATTTCGTTACTGAACAATGCTACTTGACTCGTTCTGACAAGTGATATCCCTGTGATCAAATTACACGCTGCGCAGCTATTGGATATAACTTCTCCAAGTGGGCCCTTGAGTATCTTCCCATCACATGGACGGACAAATCCTGCTCTTGACATATATTGCCTCTACGGTTTCCTCCGAGTACCTGAACACACCTTTATAACCACTGTATTACCAAGTGGCGTTTGATGCTATCTAAGCACTCTCAGGAGACAGTGATTGATATAGCCTCACGGTCTAAGGAATAGTCTACGAGGATCCATTTCTAATCATCGTAAATTGAACTTCGTGACATGATCAAGTCACGATGTTTAGGTTGGATATTGGTTCATCATCTCATTCTCAGAATGAGTTGACTCCATTTCCAACTGGCATAAATGCCACATGATCAGGAAACATGATCAACGCTTTGACCAATGAACCAGTGACTAGAGTTTCACTAGGAACCCCTGGTTGTTTGTATATCACACGTGTATTGATGTTTCCACTCAATACAATTATAGCATGATATAAAACTTAATCATAAACTATATGAAATATGATAATAGTCCTTACTACTATTTTACTCTAGGGCATATTTCCAACAGTTCCCTTCCATGTGCTACTATACAACCGAGCCCCGCCAAAGTTTCTTCTTTTTGGTCGTACCAACCTCACATCGTGGGTCATGTGGAGGCGACGGGGTGACTACAAGACTGTGGTGGCGTGTGCTAGTGGGCAGCGAGCTTGGTAGAGCAATTTGAAGCGTCCGAGAGTGTGATTTTTTGAGGGGTCAGAGAAATCTTTGTTGTCTAGACACCGACATGGAGACGCCTGTGGGTGTCGCTGTCCTTCCTGAAGGGCATCGGGTGTATCTCTTCTCCACCCCCCGTAGCGTATCGGGTAAACCCTAGGACCAGTCCGGGCAGCAGTGTCGTTGTTGTCGCTTTCCTTCTTGGAGGTGTTCGTTGGTACGCGATGCTTCAGAGCACTAGGAGCGTGGTGGAAATTCTCTAGAGGGCGCAACGGTTGCGGGTCATCCTATTTTTTGTCGAGCCACCATTGTCGGCTTTGTTTTCTCTTCTTTTTATTTGTTGTTTCTTTTGGGTGTTGTGCGGCCTGTCCCAACAGCGGTCTCAATCATGGTTTCTATATTAATATAGCTAGGAATAAGCCTGTTTCGAGGATTCCTTTGCTAATCTTTGGTCTATCCATAATTTCCAATGCACATATATATGCATAGTATAGTACTAGTATATACTGGCATACATCAAGGGTGCATTTGATAAATTGCACGAAGTCCAGCTAGGCCCTGGGGAGAATAAAATAGCTCGATTGGATGCCTTGACTACCTTCACATTGTGGCTAGCGCGCCGCACAAAACACTCCTTAGCAGGCCCATTAGGGACTGCCGGGTCGGTAGTTTCCTTGGAGCCAGGTCTGAGAGAGTGCAAAAGGGTCCTTTCCCTACACATGTCAGGAAGGAGCGGCATACACCATGTTCTCTCGGCACCGTGCGACATAATCTCCTCACCGCTCACTCTCCCTCCTGCCAGTCTCATCCACCATCATCTCTTTGGCAACACCTCTTCGGCGTAAATCTTTAGGGCCGAGTCCTAAAGTCGCCATGCCCAACTGGAATGACGGTGAGAGCTCGACCCAGTCGTATCTAGGGGTAAGTTTAATTTCCCCCAATTCTTTCAAAGGGTTAGGGTTTGCTGCCGATTTGTGAATTCCTGGTCTGGCCTTGGTGAAACTCAATTTTGTTGCAATGTCATGGTTGTTAGGACCTCATGGACATGACTATGCTCCAAACTGCATTGAAGACTCCACATTCTGTGGCAGAGCAATGGATCGTACCCATCCGTGTCGAATCCATAGGCTTGATCCTAATAGACATGTTGCATTTGAAGGAACCAACATTGACTATAGATTCTATCTGTTCCAAGTGAAGAATATAAGTTCTTAGCCTTTGATTTGTCCGTTACTAGTGCAACCACTAGATTTGAGCATGTAATTATGCTTTGTAGGAAACTCTCGAATTGCGGGTTTATGACTTGGTCATATAAGGAATGGCCAGAACCAACATAAAATACATTATGATGAATTTGGGGCATGTACCATGAAAACAACAGTGCAAGAATCGACGAGAGGATTCAAAATGCAAAGTTGTGAAGGAGCTTGAAAGGAATATGCCTGAGAGGCAATAATAAAGTGGTTATTATGATATTCTAGGTTTATAACAGAGGTTTATTTTTCATGCTATAATTGTGTTAATAGGAAACACTAATACATGTGTGATTTATAAACATAAAAGGTTCCTAGTAAAGACTCTCTTAATACTAGCTTGTTGATTAACTGATGATCACAGGTTTCCTGATCCTGAACATTAGATGTTGTTGATAACTGGATCATATCATTGGAGAATGATACGATGAACATTCACCGAAGTAGATGTAACAACACGATCATGTCCTCAAGTTTATATTGTTATCACATTCATAGTAACTCAATGTCCTTTGACCATGAGATCATGTCAATCACTTTCACCGGAAAGGTACTTTGATTACATCAAGTGTCACTTTATAACTGGGTGATTATAAAGGTGTCGTCGGGTACTTGGAAAGTGTTAGTTGAGGCTTGTGGATCAAGAGTGGGATTTTTCTATCCAGATGATGGAGAGATATACTCAAGGCCCTCTCGGTGATATCATATTGACATAGCTTGCAAGCAAGTGATTTGATCACTAGAATGTTATATCACATGAACGAGAGAAAGAGTACTTGTTGGGACTAAGATTAAACAAGGTATAGATGATACCGAGTGATCTAATCTCGGACAATTAATATATCGCGAGACAAAATGAATTTGATTACAGCGAAAAAGGTTCAAGCGATCATTAGATTTTCGTGGAACTAGTGGGAGTCATTATGGATCTCCAGATCCCGCTAATGATTATTGATCGGAGAAAGTCTCAATCATTTCTACATAGTTCTCAAACCCATAGGGAGACACACATAAGGTTAGTTGACGCAATTGAGCAGATATGAAACATAGGAGAAGATAATGGATGTCGCGGGAATTTGTTCTGTCGAATCTGCCGAAATATTTCGGGTTATCGAAACAAAGCAAGATATCAAAATTTTAATGTTTTCATTAAATGAATTACTCATTAAATGAAGTATTCATTAAATTGAGTTGCATTAAAACAAGAGAATTAAAGTGCTTTAATGGAAAGACCTTTGGTTTTTGAGTGGAGAATAAATGGGAGAAAGTGGAAATTGAAATTATGTGAGTGGAGAGTCCACCCACATGAATGAGAAGAGGGGAGGGGCGGCCTCTTGGCCATTATCCATGGGAGGGGCATGCCCCCTCCCCCTCTCAAACACTCTCACTTGCCCATTCTCTCATATGCCCTTTGGTTGGTATCTTCTCCCTCTTGCTAGCCTTGTCCATTGCCACTAGAAAATGTGCTTAGGAGAAGCTCTACTCGAGTTCTTACCCTACACCATATCTACCATGACGTAGAGCTGTTGGAGTTCCCGGGGATCCGCTACTTCTGCTGCCTGGTTAGAGCGAAGGATTGGGAGTCGTCAGCACACTGTACGTGTGACCGATTACGGAGGTGCTGCCTCTTGTGGTGCTGATCATCTGCACGTCCTTGAGGACGGTTGAGTACATTATACACCATCCATGTTTGTTTGTGGGAACATTATCCCGCGTTACGGTCTTCGAGGGTGAGTCCATCTAAAACCGTTACATGTATCTCCTAGATATGATCTTGGTGGTTGCAACCATAGGATTTTTTTTGTTTTCTATGTAACGAACCCCATTAGTGGTATCAGAGCTATTTCTATGCGTATATGCTTTATACGGTTAGAACACATAGAGATCTGGGCTTTGATAGTCTTGTTTTTTATACTTGCATAAAATTTGATCATGGTGGCATGTTGGGATGAAACGGCCCGGACTAATTTTACATGTCCTCGCACATGAGACCTGTCCCACGCTTGAAATGCAACTTGTATTGCATAAGTGGCTCAGCAGGTGTTTGCCTCTCCCAACATAATTGTGATCTATTTTACAATGGTTTGCAAATAACTTGATTGTCAACGTTGTGGCTGAAATTCGTAGGTAGAGCGGTTCTCTCCTAAAAAGCCCAAAGCCACGTAAATATACAGAAATAAATTAGAGGCGTCTAACTTGTTTTTGCAAGGCATGTGATGTGATATGGTCTATGATACAAAGATTGTTGTATGAAATATGTTTTATTGTAAAACAATCGACATGAGCCATATGGTTGTTATTTTATTTTATGGCCCGCGTATCAGAAAATGGAAATCCATATAATTAGATTAGTGGAGAACAACCATGGTGGTGGCGCCATGGACCTTGGGGGCACGCCGCTGGAATGATGGAGACCATACCAAGACGCACAAGATGGAGATCGAATGTGAGAATGACCATATCATATCACATTATATATGCATGTGATGTTTATCCTTTGATGCATCTTATTTTGCATTGATTTGATCACCTCAGTAGTATTTGATTGCCTCGGTAGCATTATAAGATGATCCTTCTCAATAAATATCAAGATAATAATATGTTCTTTCTTAGTATGCACCGTTAAGAAAGTTTGTCGTCTCGAAGCACCATGTGATGATCGGGTGTGATAGATTTTACGTTTGTATACAACGGGTGTAAGACAGTTTTACACACGCGAGTACTAAGGTTCTTACTTGACGAGCCTAGCATACACAGACATGGACTCGGAACATGAATCTAAAGGTAAAACACGAGTCATATGGAAGATATGATGCCCATACGATGCTCGCCATTGGAGCTACGCCACCACTCGAGATGATCGATCATGGCGTAGTGAATTTGGTTCGTGTAATCAATAAAATGACTAGAGGGATGTCATTTTGAGTGGCAGTTCTTATAAGTAATTTTAGAATTTACTTGAACTCTATCTGTTTTAAACGTAGTCTAAATAGTCTTTGCAAATACATTGTAGATCATGGCACCCCTGCATTCACATTTAATGCATTCCTTGAGAAAGAAAAACTACTAGACAATGGGTCTAACTTCACCAACTAGCACCGCAATGTGAGGATTATACTCACGGGCATGAAGAAGTCCTATGTGCTGGACGGTCCGTTAGGTGACGCTCCTGCAGCTAGCATGACTCAAGAAGAGCGCGACACATATGACGTGAAATTTGATGGCTACACTCTTGGGCGGCGTGCGATCCTTCAGTCGCTGGAGCTTGAATGTCAACACCCGGATTTTTAATCCCAGACGCCTGTTATGCCATACATCGCAATCCCAGGATTACCATTTTTCCGAGACATAACAGAATTGGTACCACATTACATCATCCATTATAAACCATAATAAAGGTCTTACAAATAAAGGATCTCATGATCCAGTCTTAATACAATCAAAGCAGCGGAAAGTAAACGTAGTAGGGGCTCCATCTTTAGGGTCACAGGCAATGCTGACGATGGGAGATGATCCTAGTTGTCATAGACCTCCTGCTTTCCATCTTCCTAGTAGTCCCCCTCATAGTCTGGCCACGGGAATAGCCAGGGACAATGCCATGAGTACTCTTTAAGTACTCGCAAACTATCACTAACAAGTAAGGTAGTTCTAGTAGGAATCTTAAGCTCTAGGTTTATTTGCAAAAAGCCAGGTTTATTTCATAAGGAGTGCAAAAGTAGAACCTAATTTAATTTTCTACATCACCTAAGTGGGAACCTAGTTTTCATGTCGACAACCCTGTTGTGGTCAAGTCAAGGTCATAGTTCGATTCACAAGTCATTTTGAAAACATCTGACAATGGAACAGTATGGCCACTCCAACTGTCCATAACCGCGGACGCGGCTATTCGAATAGTTTGACACTCTACAGAGGTGGTACACTTTCACCACAAAATTCGATACATCCATTAGGGATAACCCTGAATCATCATACTTGGTATGCGGATAATCAATCATAACCATTCAATTACACACTCTAGTATAGGCACCTCCCCTATGAGCTTGGCCTCCCAGCCATGGCCATCTGCCATCCTGGGCACTTCATAGATGGACATTCACAATCACGAGGTAGCATCAGCTCAACCTCTTTCCGCAAGGGAACCCATACTAAGGCATATAAACTTCTAGTTAAGCCCTACCCAATTCGGGTATTTTAGTTATACGGTAAAATTGGTTATACGGTAAGCCAAACCCAACCATCAGTTTTTATCAAAATCAAGGCTCATGCCTCAACAAGTTTCATCATCAAATCATTTTGTGTTCATAACACATGTCAATAGAATGAACCATCATTCCAAGGTTTTCATAATCATTTTTCTCCAAGTATTCCCATCTAAAGTGATCAGTAGTAGTTTAGCACTAGCAACTAGCAATGAGGGTGTCACTAATAAGGGGTGCTAATCAAGTGTAACTATCCAAATCTAGTTTTATGATTTTTAATGGCATCTAAGTATAACTACTTAGGCCTAGTTTCATACTCTTTATGGCATCTATCCTATTTTTCCAATACTCACAAATTACTAACTAAAGGTAAAGAACTTTGGTAAAAGTAAAAGAATAAAGCTTGCAAGTAAAACTTGGGAGTGGTGTAATCAAGGTGGCATAACCAAAGCATGCCTAATGCATCTTGCATAGGTATGACGCTTGCAAGTGTTAGCTTGCATAGTTAACTTGTAGTATTAGTCTTTCCTTGAGTAGTGCGTGGTTGAAGTTCTCTTCTTCTTCGTAGTACTCCTCCTCCTCGTATCCCGGGTGGGTACTAGCATCTATAAATGAATACGAGGTACACAATCACCAAACAATACTTAACTACGTCTATTTATCACACAAAGGCTCACACTTGATGATCATCACAATCATCACATGAACTAAAGACCTAGTCTTATTTATCTTATTTTAGAAAAGTAATTTCTACTCATTGAAAATACTTAAGATTTAATATTCTCCAATTAGAATATGGGATCATGTTGACACATGTCATCACCACATATTCTAATACTTGGGAATGTGATTTAAAGTGGTGGTCATATTTTATAAAGTTTAATATTACTATTTAATAACATTAAAGTGACTAGAAATGCCTATATAGCATTCTTTTAGTACTAGTCCAAGATCACTGCATGTAAACCTATATATTTTTACATATTCAGATAGATCTTGTCAAATGTGATTTTTGAGAGTTAGAATCAACGCGAAAGAATTTATGGTTGATTTTTGAAAAATGTTTGAAGTGGCAAAATCCTCTGTCTTGTTATTTTTGGTATAGGTGATCTATAATTTGAAATGGTTTGAATCCAACGGGCTTTGATAGATATTTTGAATACCTTTCTAAGAAAATTAAAATCATGCAATTTGGTTCAGTGAATCTCTTTGAATTGATTTTTGAATCTATTGACATAATCTAGTTTTAACTAAAATGGAAAAAAGTATATTTGAATCAACGGGCTCTGCGCGGGAAATTAATTGGGCCGGCCCAGCTACGTGGCGCGCGCGAAGCGGGCTTCTAACAGGTGGGTCCTACTCGTTAGCGACTCCATTAAACCGAAATGATAAGTTTCAATCTGGGTCATGCGATTAGAGCGCGATCGATGGCTGAGCATCGCTGTCTCCGTCACACAGCTCGGGCGAGGAACGAACCCTAATGCGACGGTGGGGGTACGTGGGGGCTCACCTAGGCTCCAGCTAAGGTCGGCGATGGGGGAAAATGGGGTTGTCGAGGCCGGCGAGTCGAATGGTGGTCACGGCGGCTCCTGGGGTGGCTCCTCGCTCCAGTTCCTCTTCTGCTCTGCAACGGCGGGCTCCGGTGAAATTCCGGCGATTTGGTGCTCGCCTTGCTCCCGAGAGAGGTGTGGGCGGTTTCTGAGAGAGAGGGGAGTGAGATGGTGTGGAGAATTGGGGGTGGGCTGGCCTCTATTTATACACGGGCGAGAGGGGCAGAGCGGCATGGCTCGGGCTCGTCGTTGCAATGAGCTATCGGCATGGCTGGGGCTAGGGGTCGATGCGGTGCTTCAGGGTGGTTTTCAAACAAGTGATCGCGTGGCATGGGGCGGTCGAGAACGGCCAGGAGCAGTCCGTGCTCTGTGCAGGAACGGCGGCATTCGAGACGGCGCATAGTGTCTACGGTCCGCGCGGCGGAGAACGGGCATGTCTGGGGGGTAGCTAGGGTCACAGTGAGTGTGTGCACGCGTGGAGAGGGTGAGGTGCGGTGTGTGCGCGCGTGTCGGCTGCGGCGCTCTGGCTTTCTCTCGGCATGGAAGGCAGAGAAGTGGGCGCGGCGGACGCGGCTGGTCCACGACTTGTCTTCGGTCGATGGGTGGATGGAGGGTGGCGGTGGAGTGTCGCCTGTCTTCTGAACATCGTGGGAGAGGGCGGCGTGGTCTGTGGCGAGTGGAGTGTGGTCGACTGGCACGGTGAGTTCGGGCAGCGCTGCATTGGTGCGAACGACAAAGGGGGAGCGTGTGCACTGCAATGCTGGGTACTGGGGGAGACCCGGGAGAGAAATGGGGCATAGTGGGGAGAAAAACACTACTCAGAATAGTGGAAGTTTGGCAAGGGTTTACTGGTGTATGCCAGGTGCTCGACCAAATGGCCACATGAATTCAAATTTTGAATTTTTGGATGAAATTTGGTGAGTGTTCTGAGTACTTGCTTGATAGTCTATGGTTGCTTGGGTTTGCCAAGGTGAATTGATTTGGGTGGTTTTGGAAAAATGGTGATCTTAGCATATGAACTTGATTCAATTTTGCAATGTCCTTTAAAATGATTTAGAATTTGTTTCTATTAGTTAGTAAAGTGGGCTTGGGTTCACTTTTACTTGGTCTAGCAAGGGGTGAAAAGATTTGGAAATGTTTCGGTTAGAAATCTTTTACTAGGAACACTCAAAGTGGTCTAGTCGACAATTTTGGTCAAAATGACCATTTGATCATATGATTCACATTTGATTTTCTTTTCTTTTGATTTTGTTTGTAAATGGCCTAGATGATGTAGTATTCATATTTAAGCCATTCCTTATTATTTGTAGCAATCAAACATGGCAATTGCACTCATTCATACACTAATGCAATTCACACATACACTCATATTAAATTTAATAATAAATGTTTTTGTTAACCCTAAACTTAGGTGATTTGAACTTGATAATCTTGTTTAATATTTTTGGGGTGTTACAAACCTTCCCTCCTTAAACAAAATATCGTCCCGAGATTTAAGAAAAACTAGGAACTAAAGAGATTTGGAAACTCAGTCCTAATGTAATCTTCTCGGTCTCAAGTAGCTTCTTCTTCAGTATGGTTGCTCCACTAGATCTTGAGAAACTTGATACTCTTGGTCCTGGTGGTTTTGAAGGCTCCTTCCAAAATACGAATGGGTACTTCACGATAGGTTAGATCCTTGTTGATATCTATGGCTCGGTGATCAATATTCTTGAAAACTTCGGTCTTCTCCGGAAGTTCTAGGCATTTGTGAAGTAACGAGATATGGAACACATCATGTATGGCTGACATCTCCTCCGGCAGTTCCAGTTGATATGATACTTCTCCTCGGCGATTCAAAATCTTGAAGGGTCCAATATATCTAGGGGATAACTTCCCTTTCAGTTGAAAACACTGCATTCCTTTGAAGGGTGATACTTTGAGATATACAAAATCTCCGACATTGAAGGTCAGGTCTCAACGTTGAGCATAACTCTTCTGTCTGGATTGGGCGGTCTTGAGGTGTTCACAGACTTTATGAACCTTCTCTTCGGCTTCTCGTAGGATGTCGGGTCCGAAAATCTGACTCTCTCCTACTTGCGACCAATTCAAGGGGGTACGACACTTCCTTCCATACAGAAATTCAAATGGGGCCATTTGCAAACCGGCTTGATAACTATTGTTGTATGAGAATTCTGCGAAAGGTAGACAATATTCCCATTTTGATCCATATTCTAGCACACAAGCTCTCAACATATGTTCTAAGATTTGGTTGACTCTTTCAGTTTGTCCATCAGTTTACGGGTGATAAGCTGTGCTGAATTTAAGCTTGGTTCCTAATCCTTCTTGGACTTTCTGCCAAAATCTTGAGGTAAACTAGGTTCCTCGATTCAATACTATGGTCTTAGGGGTTCCATGCAAACTGACGATTCTAGCAATATACAGTTCTGCTAGCTTCGAACTCTGGTAGGTGGTCTTGACAGGTATAAAATGGGCTACCTTGGACATTCTATCTACTATGACCCAAATAGAGTAATTTCCCCTACTAGATGTAGGCAAACCAGTGATAAAATCCATTCCGACAAAATCCCATTTCCATTCCGGAATCTGCAATGGTTGCAAAAGTCCCGCGGATCGCTGATGTTCCGCTTTGACTCTCTGACAGATATCACACTTGGCTATGTAGCTTCCTATTTCTCTCTTCATCTTGTGCCACCAAAATTGCTCCTTCAAATCCAGATACATCTTTGTTCCTCCGGGATGGATAGAATAAAGAGTATCATGAGCTTCCTGCATAATGACTTGCTTCAACTCTGAATCTGCTGGCACACAGATACGTCCTTTGTACCACAAAACTCCTTCTTCATCTTCAGTGAATCCGGGTACCTTCCCTGTACCAATACGACGCTTGATTCTGTCGATACTTGCATTTACTTTCTACGCCTCCTTGATTTGACTGATCAAAGTGGGTTAAAGTTCAATACTAGCTAGGAATCCTTCGCTAACTAGCTCCGTTCTAAACTGCTCCAACTCTTCATGCAAACTTGGCTGGGCTTCTTTTGTCATGGTGTTTAATCTACACGACAGTCTGCTAAGAGCATCCGCTACCACATTGGCTTTGCCAGGGTGATAGTGAATGTCAAGGTCATAATCCTTGATTAACTCTATCCATCTCCTTTGCCTCATATTCAGCTCCTTCTGGGTGAAGATATACTTCAGACTCTTGTGATCCGAATAAATCTCACAGCGGTTACCCATAAGGTAATGACGCCAGGTCTTCAAGGCTAAAACTACGGCTGCTAGTTCTAAGTCATGGGTAGGGTAGTTTTGCTCATGTTGCTTCAGTTGTCTAGACATATATGATATGACTTTGCCTTCTTGCATCAACACACATCCGAGACCAATATTGCATGCATCACAATACACATCAAAAGGCTTCTTGATATCCGGCATAATCAAAATTAGGGCTGAAATCAATCTCTTCTTGAGCTCTTGAAAACTTGCTTCACATTTGTCCGTCCATTCAAACTTCTGATCTTTGTTCAATAGCTAGGTCATTGGTCTTGCGATGCTCGAAAATCCTTCAATGAACTTGCGGTAATATCCCGCTAATCCGAGAAATGCATGGACTTGGGTTTGAGTGGTAAGGGCTTTCCATTCTTTAACATCCTTAATCTTGGTGGGATCGAAAGCAATTCCTCCTGCCGACACGATATGTCCTAGGAATCCTACTTCCTTTAACTAGAACTCACATTTGCTATACTTGGCATACAACTGATGCTCTCTAAGGGTTTCAAGGATGGTCCTCAGGTGTAGCTCATGGTCTTCTTATGACTTGGAATAGATCAGAATATCGTCGATAAAAATAACGACAAACTTATCCAGAAAGTTCATAAAAATCTTATTCATGAGATTCATGAAATAAGCGGGGGCATTGGTTAATCCAAAAGACATGACAATGTACTCATACAATCCATATCTGGTGGTGAAGGCGGTCTTTGGGATATCCGTTGCACGAATCTTGAGTTGATGATAACCAGTTCTAAGATCAATCTTAGAAAACACTCTAGCACCAGTCAACTGGTCAAACAGATCCTCTATCTTCGGTAGTGGGTACTTGTTCTTGATGGTGACATCATTCAGCTTCCGGTAATCCATGCACAAATGGTTACCTCCATCTTTCTTATCCATAAACAAAATAGGCGATCTCCATGGCGATGCACTTGGTTGAATCAGACCTTTCTCCAACATAGCATCAAGTTGCTTCTTCAGCTCCACTAATTTAGATGGGTTCATACTATAAGGTCTCTGAGCTATGGGTCCAGTTCCAGGAACTAGTTTAATGATGAACTCGATATCCCGATCTGGGGGCATACCGGGCAATTCATTTGGGAACACGTCAGGGTATTCATAGATTACTCTGACTTGGTCTAGGGTTGGTTGGGATAGACTCTTGTTGCATTTGAATTGACGGGGAAGATCTCAGATATATGCTCTACTGATACTCCAGGGCTACTGGTCATGGTGATGGCTTTCTTGGCACAGTCGATTAATCCTTTATGTTTCGACATCCAATCCATTCCTAGTACTACTTCCAAACCTTTGGTTCCAAGTACTATTAGATTAGCATAAAAATCTATTCCATGGATTCTGATAGGTACATCCTTGCAAATTTTTCTAGCTTTGGTGGTTGAACCAGGTATTTGAACTATCATAACATGCTTCAGTTTTGTTGGTTGAATCTTACTAGTGCATGCAAATTCTTCTGTAACAAATGAGTGTGATGCTATAGAATCAAACAACACTCTTGCAAGTACTGAGTTAAGAGAAAACATACCCATCACGACATCTGGTGCTTCTTGAGCTTCTTTAGCATTCATGTGGAATAGGTGGCCATTACGGTTGTGCGGGTTTCCTAGGGCGAATCTTTTTCCAGGCTGGACACGACGTTGCTGCTGAGCGGGTGCATTCACATTGCTGGCTACTGCAAGCTTCTTGGGGCACTCATTGGAGTAGTGACCCTTGACTCCGCATTCAAAGCAAGTAATCAGGGACTTGTCTTTTCCTGCAATAGGCACAACATTGCTTCCAGTCCTTGGGGCAGTATTGGTGTTCTTGGTGTTGTTGTTGTTGGTCTTGGGCGGTGCACGGTTGAAGTTATTGGAGTTGCCGGTGTTATTGTTGTGGTTTCCTCCAGACCTCAAGTTTCCTCCGCCACAATTGGGATAGTTTGGACGGGACATAGGGGGTCAGTTGTTTCTCGGGGCATATCCTGCAGACAGGTTGGGGTGATACTTCTGTGTATGGTGGGATCCAGGCTGGTGCATCATGCGGTGCTTGTAGTTTTCATTGGCTTGGTTTATCTTCCCTTCCATCTAGATAGCAGAGTCCACTAAAGCTTCAATATCATCAAAGGAATGTTGACTAGCACGGTTTGCATCTCATCATGTAGTCCGTTCAGGAATCTCTTTTTCTTCTTTGCTTCTGTGTCAATCTCATCAGGGGCATATCTAGCTAAAGATAAGAATTTGTCATGGTATTCCACCATAGTCATCCTTCCTTGTTTCAAATCTCTGAACTCATCCCTCATCATCTTAATCAGACCCAGGGGCACATGAGTCCGGCTAAACTTGATCTTGAACTCTTCCCAAGTCATCATCTGACCTCCGTTCATGGTACGAGTGCTATTCCACCAGGCTCTTGCATCACCTGCCAGACAATGGGTGGCAAACAATACTTTTTCATTGGCTTCAACTCCTGCAACCTCTAAGTTGTTCTCCATGGTTTGCAGCCAGTCATCAGCATCTAAGGGCTCTTCAGACTTATTAAATATAGGGGGATTGGTGTTCTGGAAGTTCTTGAGCTTGGATCCATGGTTATCCTGGTTTCCATGACCTTGATTATTGTGGGCCATCTGAGCTATCTGTTGAAGAGTGGCTAAGTTGGCTTGATGTTCGGCTCTACTAGCTTCACGATCAGAAACTAACATTTGCAGAATCTGCAGCATTGGGTCCTGAGATTAACTGCTTCCACCGGAATTTCCACGAGTCATCTGAAGATTGAGATAGATAGTGAGATAAGAGGGAAATTTCTAGGGTTCATGGGTTTTGTTTTAGAAACTTTAAACTTGGAGTATAACTCAGTTTTTGAAAACGAACAACTTCCTCTCATTCATTCATTCATTCATTCATAGCACCCAATACAAACACACACCACAACACAAATAGAAAGCAGATGGTTTTAAGAACCATTCTGTGAAACTACGATACAGTGGGACCGGTACAACTCACTCCTATGGTAGTGCTCAAGTGCATCTAATCATCATAAATGAAGGTGGCATCATCTTCATCAGTGTGATCCTCCATGGCCTCGTCCTCCAGGTAGTCGTCATCATCACTGAGGTAAGAGTAGAGATCTCCACGGATATCTTCACCTTCCTCCTCCTTCGCTTCAAGCTGGATCTCCTGTTCATGGATGGTCTTCTCAAGAGTGGCTACCTTCTTGCGAATACGATCGATGATCCAATCCTTCTTGTCTCGCTGACGACAAAGTGAATGGCGACCCTTGGCGAGGATGGCGAGGGTCTGGTCCTTCCTGACTGCGATGGCATGGTTATGGTTGGCGTAGGCACAGACGTTGTCCAGCTCCATCTGTCTATCATACAACATGAAGTCAAGATTATCCAACTGATGCTTTAGCTCTGGGTGTCCTGGCATCTCCAAGGGCATTCCCATAGAATCAAGCCTTGCGTAGTGAGCAAAGCAAGTTCCATTGATCTGGTTGATGTTTTGTCCACATAGACGAGCAAGAGCTTCCTGCATAGCCCTGGCTAGTCTGTCTAGCTAGTTGTTCTCCCTCAAGCTGAATTGGATCTTCTCCGAGGTGGGTGCTTCCATCTTGCCTCTGAGATCTGCAACTATCAGCCACTGTAGATCTCCTCCCACGTGATTGTTGAGTTGTGCCCCGAAGAACTCCGGGTGCGGGCGCTCAAGATACTCTGCAAGTGCATCTAGATCCCTCTCAAAGATTAGGTGGCCTCCGTTGCCCAGCTGGTAGAACTTGATATACTTGACCTCCATCTATAAGAATTTAGGGTGAGCAAGTTAGTGGGGTGATCAAGTGTGTCAATTTTTAATGTAGGATTGCAAGAATTTTTGAGGAACATGAATTTTTTTGAAAGAATCTCAAGGATAAGAGTGGGAATAGGTTTTCATAAATACTCACTTCTTTTGTTTTGAAACTATTTTTTTGTTCAGACGTCCATTCTAACTAGGGTCTCCTATGGTCAGGATGGCTCTGATACCAACTTGTCAACACCCGGATTTTTAATCCCAGATGCCTGTTATGCCATACATCACAATCCCAGGATTACCATTTTTGCAAGACATAACAGAATTGGTACCACAATACATCATCCTTTACAAACCATAATAAAGGTCTTACAAATAAAGGATCTCATGATCCAGTCTTAATACAATCAAAGCAGCGGAAAGTAAACGTAGTAGGGGCTCCATCTTCAGGGTCATAGGCAATGCTGACGATGGGAGATGATCCTACTTGTTATAGACCTCCTGCTGTCCATCTTCCAGTCTGGCCACGGGAATAGCCAGGGACAAAGCCATGAGTACTCTTTAAGTACTCGCAAACTATCACTAACAAGTAAGGTATTTCTAGTAGGAATCTTAAGCTCTAGGTTTATTTGCAAAAAACCAGGTTTATTTCATAAGGAGAGCAAAAGTAAAGAACCTAATTTAATTTTCTACATCACCTAAGTGGGAACCTAGTTTTCATGTCCACAACCCTGTTGTGGTCAAGTCAAGGTCATAGTTCAATTCACAAGTCATTTTGAAAACATCTGACAACAGAACAGTATGGCCACTCCAACTGTCCATAACCGCGGACGCGACTATTCGAATAGTTTGACACTCTGCAGAGGTGGTACACTTTCACCCCAAAATTTGATACATTCGTTAGGGATAACCCTGAATCATCATACTTGGTATGCGGATAATCAATCATAACCTTTCAATTACACACTCTAGTATAGGCACCTCCCCTATGAGCTTGGCCTCCCAGCCATGGCCATCTGCCATCCTGGGCACTACATAGGTGGACATTCACAATCACGAGGTAGCCTCAGCTCAACCTATTTTGCGAGGGAACCCATACTAAGGCATATAAACTTCTAGTTAAGCCCTACCCAATTCAGGTATTGTGGTTGTACGGTAAAATTGGAATGGTACCTCATCCGAACCCAACCATCAGTTTTTATCAAAATCAAGGCTCATACCTCAAGAAGTTTTATCATCAAATCATTTTGTGTTCATAACACATGTCAAAACATTTCAATAGAATGAACCATCATTCCAAGGTTTTCATAATCATTTTTCTCCAAGTATTCCCATCTAAAGTGATCAGTAGTAGTTTAGCACTAGCAACTAGCAATGAGGGTGTCACTAATAAGGGGTGCTAATCAAGTGTAACTATCCAAATCTAGATTTATGCTTTTTAATGGCATCTAAGTATAACTACTTAGGCCTAGTTTTATACTCTTTATGGCATCTATCCTATTTTTTTTCCAATACTCACAAATTACTAACTAAAGGTAAAGAACTTTGGTAAAAGTAAAAGAATATAGCTTTCAAATAAAACATGGGATTGGTGTAATCAAGGTGGCATAACCAAAGCATGCCCAATGCATCTTGCATAGGTTATCTTGCATAGGTATGAAGCTTGCAAGTGTTAGATTGCATAGTTAACTTGTAGTGTTAGGTTTGCCCTGAGTAGTGCAGTGGTTGAAGTTCTCTTCTTCTTCCTCTTCTTCTTCTTCTTCTTCTTCTTCTTCTTCTTCTTCGTACTCCTCCTCCTCGTATCCCGGGTCGGTACTAGTATCTATAAATGAATACGAGGTACACAATCACTAAACAATACTTAACTACTTCTAACAAAGGCTCACACTTGATGATCATCACAATCATCACACGTACTAAAGACCTAGTCTTATTTATCTTATTTTAGAAAAGTAATTTCTATTCATTGAAAATACTTAAAATTTAATATTCTCCAATTAGGATATGGGATCATGTTGACACATGTCATCACCACATATTCTAATACTTGGGAATGTGATTTAAAGTGGTGGTCATATTTTATAAAGTTTAATATTACTATTTAATAACATTAAAGTGACTAGAAATGCCTATATAGTATTCTTTTAGTACTAGTCCAAGATCACTAAATGTAAACCTACATATTTTTACATATTCAGATAGATCTTTTCAAATGTGATTTTTGAGAGTTGGAATCAACTCAAAATAATTTATGGTTGATTTTTTAAAAATGTTGGAAGTGGCAAAAGCCTCTGTCTTTTTATTTTTGGTATAGGTGATCTATAATTTCAAATGGTTTGAATCCATGGGCTTGGATAGATATTTTGAATACCTTTCTAACAAAATTGGAATCATGCAATTTGGTTCAGTGAATCTCTTTGAATTGATTTTTGAATCTATTGACATAATCTAGTTTTAACTAAAATGGAAAAAGTATATTTGAATCAACGGGCTCTGCGCGGGAAATTAATTGGGCCCGCCTAGCTACACAGCGCGCGTGAAGTGGGCTACTGACAGGCGGGTCCTACTCGTCAGCGACTCCATTAAACCAAAACGATAAGTTTCAATCCGGGCCGTGCGATTAGAGCGCGATCGACGACTGAGCATCGTCGTCTCCGTCACACAGCTCCGGCGAGGAACGAACCCTAATGCGACGGTGGGGGTACGTGGGGGCTCACCTAGGCTCCAGCTAAGGTCGGCGATGGGGGCGAATGGGGTTGTCGAGGCCGGCGAGTCGAATGGTGGTCACGGCGGCTCCTGGGGCGGGCCCTAGCTCCAGTTCCTCTTCTCCTTTGCATCAGCGGGCTCCGGTGAAATTCCGGCGATGTGGTGCTCGCCTTGCTCCGAGGAGAGGTGTGGGAGGTTTCTGAGAGAGAGGGGAGTGAGATGGTGTGGAGAATTGGGGCTGGGGTGTCCTCTATTTATACACGGGCGAGAGGGGCAGAGCGGCATGGCTCGGGCTCGTCGACGACGTCGTTGCAGTGAGCTATCGGTATGGCTGGGGTAGGGGTCGACATGGTGCTTCAGGGCGGTTGTCAAACGAGTGATGGGGCGACAAGGGGCAGCCAAGAATGGTCGGGAGCGGTCCGTGCTCTGTGCGGGAATGGCGGCGTTCGAGACGGCGCACAGTGTCTACGGTCCGCGCGGCGTCGAACGGGCGTGTCTGAGGGGTAGCTAGGGTCACGGTGAGTGTGTGCACGCGCGGATAGGGCGAGGCGCGGCGTGTGTGCGCGTGTCGGCTGCGGCGCTCTGGCTGGGCGCGGCAAATGCGGCTGGTCCACGACTTGTCTTCGGTCGAGGGGTGGACAGAAGGTGGCGGTGGAGTGTCGCTTGTCTTCTGGACATCGTGGGAGAGGGCGGCGCGGTCTGTGGCGAGTGGAGCATGGTCGACCGGCATGGTGAGCTCGGGCGGCGCTGCACTAGTGCGAACGGTAAAGGGGGAGCGTGTCCACTGCAATGCTGGGTACTGGGGGAGACAAGGGGAGAGAAATGGGGCAAAGTGGGGAGAAAAACACTGCTCAGAACAGTGGAAGTTTGGCAAGGTTTTACTTGTGTCTGCCAGGTGCTCGACCAAATGACCGCATGAATTCAAAGTTTGAATTTTTGGATAAAATTTGGTGAGTGTTCTGAGTACTTACTTGATAGTCTATGGTTGCTTGGGTTTGCCAAGGTGAATTGATTTGGGTGGTTTTTAAAAATTGTGATCTTAGCATATGAACTTGATTCAATTTTGCAATGTCCTTTAAAATGATTTAGAATTTGTTTATGTTAGTTTGTAAAGTGGGCTTGGGTTCACTTTTACTTGGTCTACCAAGGGGTGAAAAGATTTGGAAATGTTTCTGTTAGAAATCTTTTACTAGGAACACTCAAAGTGGTCTAGTGGATAATTTTGGTCAAAATGACCATTTGATCATATGATTCATATTTGATTTTCTTTTCTTTTGATTTTGTTTGTAAATGGCCTAGATGATGTAGTATTCATCCTTAAACCACTCCTTATTATTTGTAGCAATCAAACATGGAAATTGCACTCATTCATACACTAATGCAATTCACACATACACTCATATTAAATTTAATAATAATAGTTTTTTAACCCTAAACTTAGGTGATTTGAACTTGATAATCTTGATTAATATTTTTGGGGTGTTACACTGAACTCCAAAATGCTTTGAACTTGCCAATGCTGATGTCATGGTGGAGGAACTCAAAATTATGTTTGGGGACCAAATCCATGTTGAGAGATATGAGATCTCCGATAAGTTCTTTAGTTCTAAGATGGAGGAGCACAACTCTTTGAACGAGCACGTCATTAAGATGACGGGCTACGATCAACGTCTTGATACACTAGGATGTGAGATTCCAGCTGATCTCACGACAAACAAGGTTCTACAATTGCTCCTACCAAGTTACAAAGGGTTTGTAATTAATTACAAGATGAATGGTGCGGAAAGGTCGCTCACTGAACTCTCAACTATGCTTAAGACTGTCGAGGTAGACATCAAAAAGGAACATCAAGTGTGGATGGTCAATAAAAACACCAGTTTCAAGAAAAGAGGCAAGAAAGGCAAGCCTAAAGGTAGCTTCAAGAAGGACAACAAATCTGTTGCTGCGCCCGAGAAGAAGACCAAAGGAGGCCCTAAACCCGATACTGAGTGCTCTGCAAAGGGGCTGGTCACTAGAAGAGGAACTGCCTGAAATACTTGGCAGATAAGAAGGTCGAGAAAGTGAACAAAGGTATATGTGATATACATGTTATTGATGTGTACCTAACTATTAGTCAAAGTAGTACCTGAGTATTTGATACCGGAACATGGGCTAAGGAATAGTCGACCATTAGCGAAGGATGAAGTGACAATGCACGTAGGCAATGGATCGAAGGTTGATGTGATCGCTGTCGAGACAATGCCACTTCATCTGCCATCGGGATTGACAATAAACCTAAATAATAGTTATTATGTGCCTGCCTTGAGCATGAACATCATGTTTGGATCATGTTTAATGCAAGACAGTTATTCATTTGTATCCGAGAACAATGGTTGTTCCTTTCATATGAATAATATCTTTTATGGTCATGCACCTATGTTGAATGGTTTATTTGTTTTGAATCTTGATATTAGTGATACACATATTCATAATGTGAATGCCAAAAGAATCAAGTTGAATGATGATATTGCTACATATATGTGGTATTGCCGTTTAGGTCATATTGGTGTTAAACGCATGAAGATGTTCTATTCTGATGGACTACTGGAATTACTTGATTATGAATCATTTGAGACATGTGAATCATGCCTTATGGGCAAGATGACTAGGAATCCATTCTCTGGAACAATGGAACGAGCAACCAACTTATTGGAAATAATACATACCTATGTATGTGGTCCAATGAGTGTGCCCGCACGTGGCGGATATCGTTATTTTGTAACCTTCACGGATGATTTAAGTAGATACGGGTATATTTACTTAATGAAACACAAGTCTGAAACATTTGAAAAGTTTAAAGAATTTCGGAGTGAAGTAGAAAATCATCATAATAGAAAGATCAAGTTTCTATGATCCGATCATGGAGGAGAGTATCTTAGTTACGAGTTTGGCACACACATGAGACAATGTGGAATAGTTTAACAACTCACACCAGCCGGAACACCACAATGTAATGGTGTATCCGAACGTCATAATCGAACTTTATTAGACATGGTACGATCTGATGTCCCTTACCAATTTTCCACTGTCATTTTGGGGTCATGCATTAGGCACATCTACATTCACTTTAAATAGAGCACCATCAAAATCCGTTGAAACGACACCGTATGAATTATGGTTTAGAAACAAACCTTAGCTGTCATTTCTAAAAGTTTTGGGCTGTGATGCTTATGTGAAGAAACTTCAGCCTGATAAGCTCGAACCCAAAGCGGAAAAATGCATCTTCATAGGATACCCAAAAGAAACAATTGGGTATACCTTCTATCACCGATCCGAAGGCAAGGTTTTTGTTGCCAAGAATGGATCATTTCTAGAAAAAGAGTTTCTCTCGAAAGGTGTGAGTAGTAGGAAGGTAGAACTCGACGAGGTTATTGAACCTTCTCTTCCTGAAGTGGCGAGTAGCACAGCGCCAGAATCTGTTCCAGTGTTGACTTCGTCAATGGAAGAAGGAAATGATGATGAGGTACCTCCCCCTCCTCATGAAACTCTGATAGAGAGTGTTACTAAACCTCGCAGGTCGGGAAGGATACATGCAGCTCCTGAACTATACGGTAATCCAGTCCTAAATTTTATGGTAGATGGAAGCGATGACCCTGCGACGTATGATGAAGCGATGATGATCTCGGATTCCAACAAATGGCTTGAAGCCATGCAATCTGATATGGAATACATGTACAAAAACCAAGTTTGGATTTTGGTGGACTTCACTCACGACCAAAAGGCCGTTGAGAATAAATGGATTTTCAATAGGAAAACAGATGCTGACGATAATGTGACTGTCTATAAAGCATGACTTGTCGTGAAGGGGTTCCGACAAATTCAAGGAATTGACTATGATTAGACTTTCTCACTGGCAGCGATGCTAAAGTCTATTAGGATTGTGTTAGCAATTGCTGCATTTTTCGATTATGAAATCTGGCAGATGGATGTCAAGACAACGTTCTTTAATGGAAACATTGAGTAAGAGTTGTATATGATGCAACCTAAAGGTTTTGTTGATCCTAAGGATGTTAACAAGGTATACAAACTTGAGCAGTCCATTTATGGATTGAAGCGAGCATCCCGAAGTTATCTCCTATTTGATGAAGTAATCAAAGGTTTGGATTTGTCCAAACCGTCGGAGAAGCTTGTATTTACAAGAAGTGGAAGCTCTATAGCATTTCTAATATTATATGTGGATGACATATTATTGATTGGAAATGATATAGAACTCTTGAAAAGCATAAAGGATTACTTAAATAGTAAGTTTTCGATGAAAGATCTTGATGAAGCTGCGTACATATTAGGGATCAAGATCTATAGAGATAGATCAAGACGCTTAATAGGATTGTCACAAAGTACATACCTTGACAAGATTTTGAAGAAGTTCAGAATGGACGAAAGTAAGAAAGGGTTCTTACCTATGTTGCAAGGCACTGTTTTGAGTAGGACTCAAAGATCGGCTAGAGCAACATATAGAGAATTTATGGACCATGTCCCTTATGCCTCTATCATAGGTTCTCTTATGTATGCTATGCTATGTACAAGACCAGATGTAGCACATACTGTTAGTTTGACTAGCATGTACCAATCTGATCCAGGTTTGGAACACTGGAAGGCAGCAAAGGATGTCTTTAAGTACTTGAGAAGAACTAAATACATGTTTCTCATATATGGCGGTGAAGAAGAGCTCGTCACAAGGTGTTACGTCGATGCTAGCTTCGACACCGATCCATATGACTCAAGTCACAATCCAGGTATGTGTTTTTAATGAATGGTGCAGCGGTGAGTTGAAGGAGCTTCAAGCAACCAGTGATAGCGGGATCTACAATGGAGGTGGAATATATCTCTACTTCAGAAGCATTAGCGGAAGCAGTTTAGATGAAAGAGTTCATTTCTGAACTGGGTGTTGTTCCAAGTGCTTTGGATCCAATGGTAATATATTGTGACAACAATGGTACCATAGCCAATGCTAGGGAAGCAAAGTCTCACAAGAATTCCAAGCATATAAAGCACCGGTTTAACTTCATCCGAGAACATGTTTAGGATGGCGATGTAGAGATTTGCAAAGTAGACAAAGATCTAAATGTGGCAAAACCCGTTGACTAAAGCTCTCCTAAGGGCAAAACATGATCAACACCAGAACTCTATGGGTGTTAGATTCATGACTATGTAAGCTAGATTATTGACTATAGTGCAAGTGGGAGACTGAAAGGAATATGCCTGAGAGGCAATAATAAAGTGGTTATTATGCTATTCCAAGTTTATACAGATGTTTATTTTTCATGCTATAATTGTGTTAATAGGATACATTAATACATGTGTGATTTATAAACAGAAAAGGTTCCTAGTAAAGCCTCTCTTAATACTAGCTTGTTGATTAACTGATGATCACAGGTTTCCTGATCATGAACATTAGATGTTGTTGATAACTGGATCATATCATTGGAGAATGATATGATGAACATTCACCCGAAGTAGATGTAACAATACAATCATGTCCTCAAGTTTATATTGTTATCACATTCGTAGTAACTTAAATGTCCTTAGACCATGAGATCACATCAATCACTTTCACCGGAAAGGTACTTTGATTACATCAAACGTCACTTCGTCACTGGGTGATTATAAAGGTGTCATCGGGTACTTGGAAAGTGTTAGTTGAGGCTCTTCGATCAAGAGTGGGATTTGTCCATCTAGATGACGGAGATATATATATACTCAGGGCCCTCTCGGTGATATCACATTGACATAGCTTGCAAGCAAGTGATTTGATCACCAGAATGTTATATCACATGAACGAGAAAAAGAGTACTTGTCAGGAACGAGATTAAAGAAGGTATAGATGATACCGAGTGATAGAATCTTGGACAAGTAATATATCGCGAGACAAAAGGAATTTGATTGCAGCGAAAAAGGTTCATACGATCATTGGATTTTCGTGGAACTAGTGGGAATCATTATGGATCTCCAGATCCCACTAATGATTATTGATCGTAGAAAGTCTCGAACATGTCTACATAGTTCTCGAACCCGTAGGAAGATACACTTAAGGTTAGTCGACACAATTGAGCGGATAGGATACACATGAGAAGATAATGGACATCGTAGGAATTTGTTCTATCGAATCCGCCGAAATAGTTTTGGGGTATCGAAACAAAGCAAGGGATCAAAATGTTAATGTGTTCATTAAATGAAGTAATCATTAAATTGAGTTGCATTAAAACAAGAGAATTAAAGTGCTTTAATAGAAAGACCTTTGGTTTTTGAGTACAAATGGGAGAAAGTGAAATTTGAAATTATGTGATTGGAGAGTCCACCCACATGAATGAGAGGAGGGGAGGGGGCACCCTCTTGGCCACTGTTCATGGGAGGGGCATGCCCCCTCCCCATATAAAAGGAGGTAGAGACCTCCCCTCTCAAACACTCTCACTTGCTCATTCTCTCATACACCCTTTGGTTGACATCTTCTCCCTCTTACTAGCCTTGTCCATTGCCACTAGAAAAGGTGCTTAGGCAAAGCCCTGCTCGAGATCTTCTCCTCCACCATATCTACCATAGCGTTGTTGGAGTTTTTGGGGATCCGCTACTTCTGCTGCCCAGCTAGAGCGAGGGATGGGGAGTTGTCGGCACACCGTATGTGTGACCAATTATGGAGGCGCTGCCTCTTGTGGTGCTGATCGTCTGCGCGTCCTTGAGGGTGGCCGAGTACATTCTACACCATCCATGTTTGTTTGCAGGAACGTTATCCCGCGTTACAGTCTTCGAGGGTGAGTCCATCTGAAACCGTTACATGTATCTCCTAGATATGATCTTGGTGGTTGCAACCGTAGGATTTTTTTTGTTTTCTATGCAACGAACCCCGTCAGAGCTAACCAATGAGAAGAAAAAGATTGAGAAGTACTCAAGTCTTTTAGTTGTTGTGAGAAAATCCATGGATGAAACTAAGAAAAGGGTGGTGGAGGAGAACTTGTCGAGGATTAGGAGCACCACTGTTAGGGATGCGGAGGAACCTGTGGAGAAGAACAAGGAGATGAATTTCAAGCAGACAAAAGCATTGAAGAATAAAATGGATATGTTGAAGCAGGTGCAGATAACCTAAGCAAAGTTGATGAGACTCAAGCCGAAGAACTGGGATGAAGAAATGCAGAGTTTGAAAGAAGGAAATGAAAAAGTTAGAGTACATGACCTTTGATATGCTCAAAGCTAGTGAGGCTAATAAGGATAAACGAAGAAGATCAAGAAACTGTGATGGTTGACTTCTTAATTCCAGTATTGTCGTACTTCTATCTTAAAATTCTATTGATCGAATCTTGTATGGAGGTGGTATATAGTAACCTCTCATGTGATGGTGAACTGGTGGCAGTGGTAGGATGACACCGACTTTTTGTGTGGTGGTAGGTTAACACCATGGTGATATGATGATGAACTGTGATCCTTTTTGCCAACTATCATGCATGCACCTATTCCTGTTGTGCTTGTGATGCTCCTGATGTTGTGCTTGTGATGTGCCTATTGTGTTCCTGGTATGCTTGTGTTGTTTCTGATGTTGTTCTATTGATGTTACTGATTTTCTTGTGATGTTCATGATGCTGATTTTGTGTTATGCTAGTGATGTTCGTGATGCTTATTTTTTGTTATGCTAGTGATGTTGGTGTTCCTAATGTAGTGTGTTTGTGATGTTCGTGTTATGCTTGTGGTGTTTCTGATGTTATTCTTCGTGTGGTAAGCTCACCATATGTGGTACTTGATAACCATATGCAAAGGCATGTGGGCAACCAAACAACTTTCATTTGCATCACCCCACTCTTTGAGAGTTTTGTGCAACCTAGTACTAAACAAACTGAAATTGATGTCCATCCCCAGAGCCAAAGATTTTGTGGGCAAACGAAACGAGGGAGAGAAAATGGATTTAGTCCTTTCTCCGTGGTGTCCTCAAGGAGACGAGAAAATCCCGCAACCTGCAAAACACGCCCCAAGCAACACATATTTGCTGTCCTATAAAAGCATAATATTTGCCTTTCTGCCAGTCAGTGATTCGCTGTAATGGTTTTACAGTACATCCCTGTGATTTTATGATGTTCAGTGTCATATACTGTAGTGGAATCTTGCTGCAAGTATTCTTCTCAGATTTCAGCAAACACTAGCACGACTGCACCAGTGCTAAACAATTTAACCCTTCTTCTTCTTCTTCTTCTTCTTCTTCTTCTTCTTCTTCTTCTTCTTCTTCTTCTTCTTAAACTCGTGTTCACTCCATCAAGTGGCCGAAGCAGAGAATATACTTTTGACGAACTCCCGGGCCGGCAGACAGCCGCCAGCGGTGTCGCCATGGCATCGTCAGCCCGGCACCTTCGGACATGTCGACGGTACCGCCTTCACCAACATCCCACTCGCGAGAGGTGGGAGTGAGCAGTCTTTTTGTCACAACCGACTCTTGTGCCTCCCAAGTCTCAGTAAGTGACATGTCTTCTCTGAAAGTATCCACACCTATTTGAAGTTGCTGGCCAAACGGAGCTGTCTGCAAGGTGAAGGCCACCAGGTTGCTGATCACGTCGCTGTTTGAACAGGTTTGGTTTGGTTTTCCTTTTATTATGCACCTTCTTAGTTTTCCTCTTGTCTGGTCTTTAGCTTTCTGTTGTAGTGCCGTTGTTTTGTTTCCCTTCTAACACAAGATAGTGAGTTATGCTCAGTGAAATTCAGAAGAACACCAGTGGAGTGAATTTGCACAAGGGAGGAAAGCACGACATGCCGTTACTGATGACAAGGGGTGAGGTGAAATGGATGCATGAGACGACTCTTCCTTTTGGACTAATCTCCGACACGGAACATTTCTTCTCAGTCTGACAAACAGAATGTTTCGCTGTTGTCGTTGGGAACTCAAGTCTTTGATGATCTTAGTACCGAGCAATGGAACATTTCTCAACTTGCATGGTGTTGATGATTCTGCCGTTCCTCGTAAACACCCTGCAGAACAGCTTGTCTGCTTGTAATCTTCGGTCGGTTCTTTTGTTTCCATTGCACGGAGAAATGCAGAGTAGTACGTACACAAGAAGCGACAAATCTGTCGCTGCCGCATTTGCCTTTAATGTACAGTAATGGTTTACACCCCTGTGACTTCACAATGTTCAGTACTATCATCTAATGGAACCTTGCTGCAAGTATTCATCACAACAGGCACTAGCACGAGTGCGCACTGCTAAACAATTTAACACGATTTCTTCTTATTTTGCTTCATAAACTTGTGTTCACTCCATCATCAAGTGGCTGAAGCAGAGAGCGCACTCTTGACGAACTCCCGGGGCCGGCAGACAGCCGTCAGCGGTGTCGCCATTGGCATCGTCAGCCCGGCGCCTTCAGCCATGTCGACGGTACCGCCTTCACCGATATCCCACTCGAAGCACTGCAATAGTGCTGCCAGTGTCAGGGGGACTAGCCGCATCGCCAGCCCCTCCCCGGGGCACCGCCTCCGGCCAAGCCCAAATGGCAGCATGGGCGTGGTGACCGCGTCTCTGCCCAAGAACCGCTCTGGCCTGAACTCCTCTGGCGCATCCCATAGATTGGCGTCCCGGTGGATCGCCCACGCGTTCACGAGGATCATCGTGCCGCGCAGGACGCGGAAGCCGCCCACCGTGCAGTCCTCCGTTGCCTCGTGCGCCGGGATCACCGGGCCGACGGGGCGGAGCCGAAGGGTCTCCTTGACGACGCATTGCAGGTAAGGGAGGTTGGTGATGTCCGATTCCTCCACCAGACGGCCTGTGCCCACGTTGGCGTCTATCTCGGCCTGAGCCTTCCGCATCGCCTCCGGGTGCGTCAGCAGCTGCGCCATCGCCCACTCGGTGGTCAGCGCCGATGTGTCCGTGCCGGCGGTGAGCAGTACCTGAATGTGTGCATGGAAGGAACCATGTTGTCACATGCTAAAATGTCACACATGGTGGTGTCACGAATGCGGTTTTTGCACAAGAGGGTACTCACCAGGACGATGCCTTTCACGACAGTGTCGGTGTAGTACCCGGAATCGGTTTGCTGGTGTTCCAAGAGCACGTCGATTACACCTTTCTTCTCCACGTCTCGGCCACCGGCGTTGCGCATTCGCCGGTGGTCGTCGATGAGGCCGGTGACGAATGCATCACGCTTTTTCTGCAGGCTCACAAGTGCTGCCTGGACGCCGCGGAGACGGTCGACCCACCTAAGCACCGGGAAGAAGTCCCCGATGCTGGGAGCGCCGCTCACCGTGAACGTCTCCTCGACGATCTCCTGGAATCTGTGCACGTCGCCGGCGTGCCGGCGCGCGGTGATCGCCCGCAGCATCACGTTGAGCACAAGCTCGAATAGCCTGGGCCGGAGGGTGACACGACCGCCGCCAACGGCGGTGGCGGTGGCGTCATGGAGCAGGTTCTGGACGAGGGACGCGACCTCCGCGTGGCGGTCGACGGCGACCGCGGCTAGGCGGGAGGACGAGAAGAGCTCGACGGCGAGGAAGCGGCGCAGGCCGCGCCAGTGGTCTCCGTGGGAGGCCCACACGATGGTGGTGCGCCCGTACCCGAGGTGCTCCGCGGCGAGCAGCTGCGGCCTCCCCGCCAGCGCGGCGTCGTGCACCGTAAAACACTCCTCGGCCGCGGCGTGCGCCGACACGAGCAGCGCCCGGCGCGCGCCCAGCCGGAGCGACAGGAGCGGCGCCGCCTTCGCCGACGGAGCCCCGGCGAGCGCGGCCAGCGAGCGGTGCAGGGGTTTCTTGAGTAGGTGGAGGTGGCCAAGCAGCGGGAGGGACGGCGGGCTGGGCGCGCTGCCGGTCCCGTCCCCGCACCGTCGCCTCAGCCGAACGAAGACGGCGACGGCACCGGCGATGATGAGGAGTAGGAGGAGGAGGATGCCACCGCCGGGCGTTCCCTCCGCGATTGCATCCATGGATGGACTCGGCATTGTTGCCCTCCGCCTGGAAAGCTCCGAACCTTGCTAATGTGTGGCCCTTTGCTACGACACGCAGCTGAACAGCGGTATAACTGCACTGGGATGGGATCCCATGCCTGCAGGAAGGGAATCGTCTCCGCATGCATGGACAAGTTGGAAGTAGCGTCACGTACTCGGATTCATCTGCCTGGATTGATGGGTGAGATAGATTGCTGGGAGGCTACCACGTGACGGGTGCGGATGGCGGCTCCTCTCTTCTCCGGATTAGTATAAGGCTACCAAAAATTCACTTTGAAGCTTGTCCTATAGGTAACCCTCTATTTTTTAAATCTCAAAACTTTGATTCCAAAGTTTCAGAACAATTCAAACAGATATATGAATGTACCCAACTATATACACCGCAAGGTGTGCAATTTTTTAACGTGAAATACCTTGTATTCTATGGTCAGCAAAAGGACAAATCAAGCTAATTTTGGAAGATTTGAATTTTGCACTCTTCACCACACCTAGATATATACATTTGACATTTTTGTTGAGCGTAAAATGCAACGTATTTCATATTGAAAATTTACACATGATTAGAATAGAGTATCTTTGGCAATCCGAAGATTTCTAATGCACTATAGTGGATTATCATCCTATTGACGTGCTTCATATCTTTTTGAACTCCATATTTGCAAGGGTTCACTTTGATATAGGAGAATCCCATCCTTTCATCTTTGGTAGCTTTTCTTAAATGTATGAGTTATCATAACTTATTTATCCAAGATCTCTTGATCTTTGCAACCGGTGATCCGATCGACTATGTGAACCAGTCGATATCTCTTTTCTCATCCAAAGGGCCAGATAATCTATTATTCCTATGCATCTTTTACAACACCATCCTTGCTCTTAATGTCAATCTCTCGAATAGCATTGAGCTCAGAAAGTGTTGAGCATTTGTTCGTTTCTCCTGACTCATGAACTTGGTATTCTTGGAATATCTCGATAATTCGTGGTGGTATATCTTGACGATATGCTTGCCTATTCGATATTAATGGGAAAACATGAATAACATCTCCTTCTCATTCTCTCAAACTCCGTGAACACCTCCTGTGTGAAAAGTTGTCAAAGTGTGAATTCTGGCTTCCTAAAGTTACCTATCTCGACCATGTCTTTCTGCTAAAGACATCGCTACAATTCTAGAATCATCAAGTCAAGTGTTGATCCCCATCTCCTTCAGACTGCAACCAACTCCAGAACTTATCCTCGGGTTAACAAGCAATTCTCGCTGTTTTAATGAAAACTTCCTCGAGACTGCTAAATCTCTCTCAGATATTCTCAAGATGGATAAGAAGTTCTTTTGGTCTTCGACACTGATGGCTCAGTGTTGATGTAGAGCTCGTTGGGAACCCCAAGAGGAAGGTATGATGAGCACAACAACAAGTTTCCCTCATTTATGAAACCAAGGTTTAATCGAACCAGTAGGAGCAAGGAAACACCCCAAAGGTGTTGCTAGCTTAGCCTTGGCAGGGCGCACTACCGGTGCTAGTAGCAACGTGGAGACCTGCACAACACAACCACAGAACTCTGTCCCCAACTTGCGATGTGGTTGTCAATCTCACCGTGTTTTGCTGAAAACAAAGGATTAAACGTATCGAATGGAAAGAAGTAATTGTTTGCAGAAAATAAACACAAAGCAATAACAGTTTATAGATTGTATATAAAGAAAAGGACCGGGATCCATAGTTCACTAGAGGTGGCTCTCGTTAAGATAGATAACATACTGGGTGAACAAATTACAGCGGAGCAATTGACAAACATCGAAAAAGCAATACATGCATATACTAATCATCTTGACTCCTTTGAGACTTGATTGGGCATTACAACATTATACATAGACCGCCATCCAACTCCATCTATGACTAATAATCCACCTTCAGGTTATCATCCGAACCCCCTCCAGTATTAAGTTGCAAGCAACAGATTATTGCTTTACGAATTGCGTGTAACGTAAACAATACGATTGTTCTATGAACAAAGGATTGCTATTTTCTCCCTAGTAGCTACATCACATCTAGTACCTTAGAGATTTCTGTCACTTCCCCAGATTACTAGAGGCATGGACCCACTATGGAGCATAAATACTAACTCCTGGAGTTGCTAGCATCTACTTGGACAAGATAGCTACTAACAACGGAAAGCATGCAAGATCACAAATAAAAAAGACATGATAGAATCAATAATCAATCTGAAATAGCATCTCAATATCCATCGGATCCCCGCAAACACAACATGCAGAATTATAAATAGATGATCTTGATCATGAACAGAGCTCACAAGATCTAGACATGAAAGAACAGAGGAGGAGAACCAGCCATCTAGCTACTACATGGATCCGTAGTCCATGGATAAACTACTCACGCATCACACCGGAGGCTTGCATGGTGATGAAGAAGGCCTCCAGGGTGAATTCCCCTCTCCGGCAGGGTGCCAGGAAGAGCTTCAGATCCCTCCCGATCTAGGGATGGAGATGACGGCGGCTACAGACTCTTTCGTGGATTTTTTGATCGGGTACTTAGGGTTTTCGTCTCGAGGGTATCTTATAGGCGGAAGGGGAAGCCGAGGGGGTGCCGGAGGCGGCCAGACCACCCCCTGGCGCGGGTCAGGCTGGGCCATGCGGCCAGGTGGTGTGGTGTCCCCCTGGTCCCTCTCCGTCTCGTACTCTGGCATCTGATGACTTCCTGAAAAATAGGTAGTTTGGCTTTTGTCCCATCCAATTCCGAGAATATTCATTTTTTGACTTTCCTGGAACCAAAAACAGCAGAAAATAGGCAGCTGGCACTGTGGCTCTTGTTAATAGGTTAGTCCAAGAAATCATATGAAAATTACTCCAAAGTGTGGACAAAACACAAGAAAGTGGATAAAACCAAGCATGGAACAACAAAAATTATAGATACATCTGCAATGTATCAACATCCCCAAGCTTAACTCCTGCTCGTCCTCGAGTGGGTAAGTGATAAAAAGAAAGAATAATTTTTGAGGTGACATGCACCATCAAAGACTTGATCAAAGTATTTGTGAAACATTCAAAGCTGGGATCATAGTACTTCAATCATAGCATGAAAGACAAAGTTCTAGCAATAAGACAAAGAAACTATGATGCAACATGAAAAGGCACAAACAAAAGATTCATGAATAACAATGCTTTGCAAGACGTTTGTTTGTTTCACATAAAGAAAACATAGCATAATAGTATTCAGCTTGTCCCTCATAGAGTAGCAAAACATAAATGCATAGGACACCTTCAAAGTATATAAGAGTGACTAGATACAAATAGTTTAAAGCAAGCAATATCAAGTTATGCATCAATCAACTAGTCTTGGGACAATGCACATAGAACTAAAAATGGCCACTATGCTCTCAAAGTAGGTGCATAAAGGTAGACGGTGGAGACTCAATATAATGGTGGAAGAAATGCCTTTATAGAAGGAAGTAGGGATTCAAGTCTCATAAAGAGCTTCCAAAAATTATGGTACTTATAGCTTTCAGCTCTCATTGCCCCTATCATACGCATCTTTAAGGTGATTAAGGTTAAAGTGACACAACTAAGAGGATATGCTTGACAAGTTATAAATCGAAATCTCATGCCCCTTACTTACGAAGACCGATCCTCATGCTACTCAACTTTAGTCACGAGTAAGATCTTGTCATTGTAAGTACATGTGTATCATAAAGAACCGCCAACGGGGTACCCCTTGCACATGATACAGGAGCTATCCCATAATCAAAATGACAAGGCAAGCAGATAATAAGCATCTCAACGATCTTTTTATTTGCTATTTGCATAGGTTTTTATTGAGGATGCTTCATAGAGTGCTCATTATGGTGATGCTGCAAGTTTCCACCATGATTAGGCATGGCTTAGGCTAGCGGCCCAGGCATTTCTCTAACACACATACAAACTCCATGATCTTACAAGTTCCACTTTTATTTCACACCGCCGGGATTCGTAAGCAAAAGAACATGATATCAACGGGGTACAAAGTAGTGCAATGTTGAAAGCGTTCCCCATGGTACATGGTTCTGCTAATTTCAACTTATAAAGCGCAATCATATACGCAACAAAGAAGGACCCAATGGTTCAATTTTATTAGATGCAAAAAAAGTAAAGTGTGCCATCAAGTTCGTGAGAGCTTTAATCACTAGTTTTCTCATAACACGTTTAATTTGGAAGGTAAAAAAAAACATGAATATACTTGGAATAGCATATGATAATAGGCAGGTATGGTGTAATCTTTTGAATAACTTGGTTTAGGGAGTTGGATGCATGAGTGGAACTCATACTTGGTTGTGGAGGCTAGCAAAAGACTGGGAGCGACAAACTAAGAGAGAAATAATGGCCATAATCGTGCAGAGCGACAAAACATCATTGATCAAAGCATAAAGTGATACTACAAGTTGAAAACTAAAGGATCATAAAGGCTATGGTGACTTGAGGTAGTCATAACATGGTTTGAGCATGCACCAAGTCAACCCAAATAAAGCATCAAAGGAGAATACCACCATACTATGCTTTAATATGCTAAAACAACGCATGATTCATCCAAGGCACATTAAGCAATCTCAATTGTTTATAACAAGTAATGATACATCAAAGAATACTTAGCATAAAGCCAAAACAATATCAAGCATGACATGACAAAGCATATGCCACAGTCAAAAACAAGCTCTTTTTACCAGATAAGCATGAATTTTCCTACTCTTTTCCAAACCAAACCAAACTATTTGCAAACCAAAGTATGAAAGAGGGGGTCCAACCAATTTATTCAGAAAACTAGGAAAACCAAGCAAACAAAAAACCAAAACGAAAACGAAAATAAGACGCTCCAAGAACAACACAACTGTGCATGAAACAATAAAAATGAAGCGTTTGGAAGAAACCTGGGATTTTTATTGATGAAGAAGGGGATGCCTTGGGCATCCCCAAGCTTTGACGCTTGTACTTCTTGGATATTTCTTGGCGTGATACGCGTGGTATCCCCAAGCTTGAGCTTTAGTCCATCCTTCATCTCATTACTCATTCCTTCCATACACCTGAAATTTTTCCTTCATACAAAACTTCACACAATCTTTATTAGCAACATTAGTGCACTCAAGATAAAAGGTCTTAAGGTTCAGTTCTAACACCAAATAAACTTCCATTAGAACACTAGATACTGTAGCGCTTCCCTCAAAAATCTCAGTTCCCGAAAAGAACTCAAAAAGGAACCAACAAGAAGCAAATGCAGAAAATGGCAGAAATCTGTCAAAACAGACCAGCAGGTAAAGGCGAATGTTTTCGAAGACCTTCTGTTGCTCAAATCAAAAAGTGTTGAACTAACGAAAGTTAGATAACAACCTGGGGCAGAAGCAAAAAAATTCACGCCTCAAAAGGACGTTCAGAAATTTTACACGAATTTTTACGGTGAAGCACAGAAATCTGTTTCGGGACAACAACTTTCCCAATCATTACTTCTCTCTCATTAGAGGTTACTATTGGCACAAAAAGCAAATAAAAAGGATAAGGAGCGGTTATTACTGAAGTAATAACTTCCAAGACTCATCTAAAACTTTTGGGTTATCTCCCAATAAGTACTTTTCTTTAACGCCTTTAAGTTAGGCATAAGAATTTCGATGATGCTCACATAAGAAATATGAATTGAAGTAAAAGAGCATCAAGAAGGAAATAAAAACACATTTAAGTTCCCACTTCCTATGCATAGGAATCTTGTATGAAAATAAATTCACAAAGAACAAAGTGACAGGCATAGGAAGATAAAACAAGAGTAACTTCAAAACTTTCAGCATATAGAGAGGTGTTTCAGTACCATGAAAACTTCTACAACCATATTTTCCTCTCTCATAATAATTTTCAGTAGCCTCATGAATAAACTCAAAAATATAACCATCACATAAAGCTTGCTTTTCATGATCTATAAACACTAGAGCTTTATTATAAACATTTTCAAAAGAATCCTCAGGAACGTAACATTCATACTCCTTTGGTAAGCATGGAGGACAATCAAATAATGTAAGGGGTAAAGAGTTACTCTCATTAGAAGGTAGACATGGGTAAATCCATTCTTCCTCCTTTTGTTCATCACTCTCCTCCTCTTTTTCATCTAATGAGCTTTCAGGTTTAGCAATTTCTTCTTCCATAGGTTCCTGCAAGGCATTAGTCTCTTCCATTGGAGAGCATCTATTAAGATATTCAAGAATATAGCCATTTTCTTCCTTATAATTATCAAAGCAAAATTTAAGTATATCATAAACCTCATATTTATAAGGTGCATCATCAGTATTTTCAAGCAAATAAGCAAGTTTGAATGCACCCTTCCAAGCAATAAATTCTTCAATTTGTTTCACATCATAAAAGTCATAATTTCCCTTAACATAAGAAGATATGGTAACATTATCATTATACTCACATTGAAAAGGGAGGTGTTTATACCTCCTACAGCAACAAGATTTATCAAAGCAATAAGTAACATTATAAGTAGAGCACACATTTCCAGCAATGGTATCCAATTTATTAATTTGTTCCCATAAGTGTTTCCCTTTTTGTGACAGGCGGTGTTCCTTATAATAATATTTTTGTTCTTCCGTGAACCCACCTTGCCAATAAGATTCAGTTTCAAAGAAACCAATCATTGATAGAAAGCATGATAAAACAAGACAATAATAGACCAACGAAAATAGCCACTATAGTAGGAACTATTTTTTTGTATTTTTAATAAAGAAAGCAAAACTTGTAAAACTAATTTTGTGTGTGTTTTTGATAAAGAAACAAGCAAACAAAGAAAAAAGAAACTAAGCAAAACAAAAATAACAAAGTAAAGAGATTGGTTATGAGGGACTCCCCTTGTGAAGATGTCCTTGAATCCCTGGCAAAGGCGCCAGAAAAATGCTTGATGGCTCAGTGTTGATGTAGAGCTCGTTGGGAACCCCAAGAGGAAGGTATGATGAGCACAACAGTAAGTTTCCCTCAGTTATGAAACAAAGGTTTAATCGAACCAGTAGGAGCAAGGAAACACCCCAATGGTATTGCTAGCTTAGCCTTGGCAGGGCACACTGCCGGTGCTAGTAGCAACGTGGAGACCTGCACAACACAGCCACAGAACTCTGTCCCCAACTTGCGATGAGGTTGTCAATCTCACCGTGTTTTGTTGAAAACAAAGGATTAAACGTATTGAATGTAAAGAAGTAATAGTTTGCAGAAAATAAACACAAAGCAGTAACAGTTTATAGATTGTATGTAAAGAAAAGGACCGGGATCCATAGTTCACTAGAGGTGGCTCTCGTTAAGATAGATAACATGCTGGGTGAAGAAATTACAGCGGGGCAATTGACAAACAACAAGAAAGCAATACATGCATATACTAATCATCTTGACTCCTTTGAGACTTGATTGGGCATTACAACATTATACATAGACCGCCTTCCAACTGCATCTATGACTAATAATCCACCTTCAGGTTATCATCCGAACCCCCTCCAGTATTAAGTTGCAAGCAACAGATTATTGCTTTACGAATTGTGTGTAAAGTAAACAATAAGATTGTTCTATGAACAAAGGATTGTTGTTTTCTCCCTTGTAGCAACATCACATCTAGTACCTTAGAGATTTCTATCACTTCCCCAGATTACCAGAGGCATGAACCCACTATCGAGCATAAATACTAACTCTTGGAGTTGCTAGCATCTACTTGGCCAAGATAGCTACTAACAACGGAAAGCATGCAAGATCACAAATAACAAAGACATGATAGAATCAATAATCAATCTGAAATAGCATCTCAATATCCATCGGATCCCCGCAAACACAACATGCAGAATTACAACTAGATGATCTTGATCATGAATGGAGCTCACAAGATCTAGACATGAAAGCATAAAGGAGGAGAACCAGACATCTAGCT